>BPLQ01001046.1:0-244184 GCA_021605075.1 Caerostris darwini | reverse complement strand
AAACTAGGTGCCACTATCACTTCCAACTTGAAGTAGCATGCCAGCGATACCTTCCGCACTTGCATCTGTGTGAATTCTCAGTTTTAGCTTCGATTATAGAGTGAAGCTAAAGTAGGTTGTCGAGTCAATTCACTTTTCAAAACATTAAAAGATTGCTCTTGTTTTTCTTCCCACTTCTAATATATCTTCGTTCTCTCTTAGTTAGGTCAGTCAGAGTTTTTGCTTATAGCATAATTTTTGAATAAATTCCTCAAAATCTTGTCAAGCTGAAGAGAAAGCGTCTAACTTCATGCAAGTTGTCGGTTGGGGAAATTTAGAAATTACTTCTACCTTTCTTGAGCCTGGTTTAATCCCATTCTTATTAAGAATGAAGCCTAAAAATTCTACTTCATCTTTTGCAAACTCACATTTAGACAATTTTAATCTTAACTTAGCTTCTCGTAAAGCCTCGAATACCTTACATAATTTTTTAATCATTTCTTCCCAAGTTTGGGCATGTACAAGAATGTCGTAGAGATAGCATAAAACATCTTTGCTGCATAAGCCATCTAAAGTATGGTACATTAACCGTTGAAATTCTGCTGGTGAGTTTGTTAATCCAAATATCATTCTTTCAAATTGTCCAGTTTCATCTGGTGTGATAAATGCAGTTTTTAATTTGGCTTCTTCTGTCAACGGGATTTTTAGATACCCATGAGCCAAATCGAGAGTTGTAAACAGACTGCAATCATGTAGTTGTTCTAGAAGATCATCAATTTTGGGAAGAGGAAATTTATCTTTGATCGTCTGATTATTTAGTTTTCTACAGTCAATAACTAATCGATTTTCACCAGTTTTCTTACGCACTAAAAGAACAGGGCTTGAATATGGTGAACGTGTTTCTTTCACAATACCATGCTCTTTCCATTCATTAACGACTTCTTTAATTGCTTTTCTTTCAGCTGCATTTGTTTTATACGGTTTCATACATAGAGGTTTTGAACCCCCCCTTCCCTACCCCCAACTTCTTTAATATCCATTTTTATTAGTCCTGTACATCCTAATTACGATATGTTTAATGCAAAACAGTCTCTATACTCATTCAACAAATCAACAATGTCTTTCTGTTGTTCTTCAGTTAAGTGTTTATTAACTTTTATTTGTTTTAAGCTTATAGGATTTCGCTCTACATTATCTGTACTAACATTTAATATTTCTACTGAAGAAGTGTCATTAATCAAATTAAAATAATTTAAATCTGGTTCCGAGTTGTCCTCCTCCACTAATTCTACATTTTCAATGTTCTAATTTTCTTTTAAAATTATTTCTTTACATCCAATATTAATAATTGGTATAATAGTTTTACCTTCTTTTATTTCTAACAAAGAATTGAAATTTCTTTCATTTCCCTGCATAATAATTAACCCATTATTTATTTGTTCTGTTTTCGCCTTTACAAAATTTATGCCATTATTTATTATTTTCGTAGTTTCCTCCACTTGCAATTTAATACGTGGCGTTTCTTCGATGCAGTTTAATCCAATAAATGGGTAATCTTTAGCATGACCGATATGCAAAACATCCCCGACCCTAGCATACGCAATATATGGTAAATCTAAAAAGGTGCGCCCGACTAATAAATCAACTGGCTGAGCCGAATCTGGAACAATTAAAACGGGAATATCATTTCCCATTACTTCACCTATTTGAAAATCTACGACTGCTGCTCCTAAACTCTGCAAAACTGGACATTTTTGATTCCCAAAGGAATAAAGGTTTTTTTTTTTGCAAGGCATCATATTAATTCCTAGACATTCTGCAAGCGATTCTTTCAATAAACAAGAAGGCAGCACCAGTATCTATCAAACAACTAAAGGCTCGTTCCCACCGAGGCGAGAGACGTGAAGATGCAAGAGGCAAGCGACCAAATTTTTTCGACCCCTTCACAGCGAAACGTCAGAAATAGCATTACGCATAGTGAAAAACCGCTTGGAGTTGAAAGTTGGGCTACTCCACGCGGCGAACTGCAAACCGGTTTCAGGCGACCGCGGTGAGGTCAAATTTTGGTCGCTTGCATCTTGTCGCCTTGGTGAGCACGAGCCTTAACAGAATGATGATTAGTTGTAACATTTCTCAAATACTTGTCAGCTGTTACGGACGATTCATGGTCAATCACACTTAAACTAATTTCTTTTTTATTCTTTGAGTAATATTTTTTTGAATGCCCCTTTAAACCACATAAAGTACAAAGATTTGGGCAATCTTTTGAGATGTGTCCGAATAAATTACATGAAAAACACTTAGGTTCACCTTTTTCATTACGAATAGATGAATTAAATACTTTATGACTATCAACATATGTACGCGAATTTTCTTTCTCATTTAATTTATGACTCATCATAGCATTTTTGTTTTCCATTTTATTAGTCTGGAATCCACTTTTATGGTAATTTGATAACCGCGAATAATTTCTTGCGTCATCCCAATGACCTCAAAATTTATTACTCTTGCTTTCATTATTTATTTTCATTCCGGATCGAACATTTTCGTATTCGTCTAATATCCCTGCCAACTCTTTCGGATTTACATATTTAGGCCATGTATCAATAAAATGTTCTCGTATAAAATTTGCAACCCGTTTTTTCAACTGATCTGTTATAATTAATTCTTTTAAGGAATCGAAATCATTAATTTTTAATCCTTTCAACCATTCGTTAAAATAATTACTTATTTCGAAAACGAAATCTGTCCACGTACCTTTAGAATCCCTAGTATGATTGATAAATTTCTGGGCTTAATTTAAATCTCTTTAGCAGTAGATTCTTAACAAATACATATTCGTTAGCTTGTTCTTCAGATTCTCTAGCGATTAGTTGGGTAATTTCAAAGGGTAGCAATTCTAATAAATGAAATACAAAATCGCTTACCTCTATACCCACTCACTTTTCCTGCCGTTCAAATAAATATAAAAATGACGTTATATCTCCTTCCTTCGGATTAAATCTCTGCATGAAATTTCTTAAATCAACTGATTTGTTTACTTCCGGAGCATTAGTATCATATTCAGTTGACGTTTGGTACATAACTTTATTTTCGTTTAGCAGTTTTAATTTTTCCAATTCAAAAGTTCTTTGCTGTTCCCTTTCCTCAATTTCCATCTGTCTTTGCTTTTCCCGTTCCTCAATTTCCATTTGTCTTTGCTTTTCCCGTTCCTCAATTTCTATCTGTCTTTGCTTTTCCCGTTCCTCAATTTCTATCTGTCTTTGCTTTTCCCGTTCCTCAATTTCTATCTGTCTTTGCTTTTCCCGTTCCTCAATTTCTATCTGTCTTTGCTATTCCCGTTCCTCAATTTCTATCTGTCTTTGCTTTTCCCGTTCCTCATTTCTATCTGTCTTTGCTATTCCCGTTCCTCAATTTCCATTTGTCTTTGCTATTCCCGTTCCTCAATTTCTATCTGTCTTTGCTTTTCCCGTTCCTCAATTTCTATCTGTCTTTGATTTTCATTTTCCTTTTCTAACCTTTCATTTTCCTCTGTTTTAATTCTTTCCTCAATTATTCTTTCGAAAACTTGCTTAACAAATTCTTCGTCATAATTTTCACTACATGTTATTAATCTTTTAATATTAACTATAACCGCTTCCGTTGGAATCGTTACACCGAGTTCAGTTCCTAATTCTATAAGATCCCTTTTACGACCTTTTCCAAGGAACGACATTTTGATACTTGTTCGACAGCTCACACACACAAATAAACTCAAATAATAATCGACACACACACGAATAACACGAAGTGGACTGTATTAATTAATCTCTTTTATTTAGGCAGCCATCACACTCGAGGATGAACTGACCACACAACCTCTCTCTGGGGTTACACTTATTGAACTCATTTATTTAGGCAGCCATCATACTCGAGGATGGACTAGCCACACGACCTTTCTCTTTGGTTATAGTTGTTCAACTCCCCTTTCTTACATTCCTTTCTCTCAGGTCATTTCACCCCTTGCCAGACACCCCCATAGACAGGATGTTTACTGGACGTAGGGCGTTGACTTCCCCTATGCACGGGGACCTGGGTTTCGACGCAACAATACTTATACTTTTTTTTATAAAATACTTGAGAAATACTTTAATACTTGAGAAACACTTTAAACATATATATCAACTTGAAAGAAATATTCAATACTTAAAAATATTTGTACTTTAAACTTCAACGTAGAAAGGAAATCATTTACCTTTTTTTTCCTTTACTACTCAAAACGTAATCTATGTCAGATTCTAGATCCTAAATCCCGCTTCTGATAAAAACTGTTATCTTCTTTTTCTGTTATCATTAATTGACACAACTTTCAGTTTATATATATATATATATATATATATATATATATATATATATATATATATATATATATATATATGTGAATTTTATTGGTACCAAAAATACTTAATCGAACCATCACCCGCCATCAACAACTCCGTCGCGTCCCTTTTCTGCCCTTGCTCTTACATGCGAATCCCCGTACATGACAACAGACTTATATGGAGTTACAGCTCTTGTTCGTGGCGCCATCTGTTGTCTTTTATAATAACAAATTGTTTACACAAGTGAAGAATTTTGACGCATATTTTTCAGCCCTGTCTTATTTTCTTATTGATCTTATATTGAGAAAAATAGTGCAATGACTTCTTCAACAAACACTATTCGCTCAGTGGACCCAGCTACTGACGGAATGTTGGCATTCTGTAACTTGGATATGTTTGTGCGCGCCAATTTCTTCATTTTGCAAGGACATGATGTACCTGCCGAAATTTTGCTAATCTTAAAGGAATTCCAGAAATGTTTTCCTCATTATCAGGAATCTCAGTTAATGATCGGCTCGCTGCTGTGGAATTGTTGGAATTTTTATGCTTTAGCTCGCGTCACGCAGCGTCACGTGGTAGTTTTATAGAAATCGTTTGGAACCCATTCAGAATTGCGCTGTTGCCGTGGAGATGGGCTGTTGGTTGCTGTGGAGACGGATTGTTGCCGTAGAGACCAGCTATTGCTGTGGAAACGAGTTGTTTTATTCTAAAAAGAACATTTGTCTTCCAGTTTAGCTTTTGCCTTTGAATTGTTACCATTAACCCTGTATATCTTTGTAAATATTATTTGTAAATAAATGAAGATTCCATAAATGTTTGAATGGATTGATCGATACTTCTTGAATCATCAGAAAGCTGCGGCTAACAAGAAAAATTGAACCACCGAAAGAAAGAAACAAGATAGTCGTAGGGGCAAGTGTATCAGTTCTCACCAAGATCATGGAATCATATAGCCAATGGTGAATCACCGATGCATAAAACTTGGACGGGGATGAGTTTCATATTTTGAAATTGGATGAATTGGTTCCATATCTTTCCCAACTTTACAATATCGAGGCCGATCATGGATGGTCCTCATCCACTGGTGGTTTGGGGGAAAGGCAAATGAAAGTTTTTCAAGAATACTGCGGATTTGCTAATGTTACGTATGTTGAAGAGAATATAATGAATTTCCTATGATGATGAACTTGAAGCACGTGGATGGCTTGTTTTTCATATACTTTACTTCAACGTGAGAATGCATATGAGGAAACGCACCAAATCCAAAGTACCAATGTGGAAAGATATAATTCTTCTAATATGATTCATTCTCTTTTGGGTTCAAAGGATAACAAGAAGGGCCTTAACCAAGGGTTCACAAGGTGTTTCATTTAGCATAACTGTCTGAGGGGAATTTACATGAAAAATATTAAGTAGGGTGTTTATTTTAAATAAGAAGTTTTGTACTTACATTAAAAAAGAGAAAGGAGGATTTATCTTCAGTTAATCTCCTCTTTCTTATATATAAATGTGTGTGCGTAGAAAGCCAATCACTGAACCAATATGAATGTTCCTTAGATAAGTATAATTTCTTATGTTGAATTTTTCAGATGAAACAAAGATATGTAATTAAATTTTATGCAAAACTTTGAAAAATGCCACTGAAATGTATCATTTAATGAAACAAATATATGGCTAGTTTTGTTTAAGTCGATCTAATGTTTTCTTACGGCACAAACGTTTTTTGAATGAAAGAGATACTCTAGAACAGGAGTCTCCAAACTACGGCCCGCGGGTCAAATTTGGCCCGCCAGTGTCGTCAATCCGGCGAATAGCTTATTGTTGCTGTAATAAGTTGGATAAAAAAAACACATTAAAACACTAGAAATTATAGATAATGGCAGAAAATTAAAACGATTTTGGCCCTCGGTACTTACTGGAGTAAACAATATGGCCCTAAGGCTGAAAAGTTTGGAGACCCCTGCTCTAGAAGATAATAAACATAAAGGAAGATCAAGTTCCTCAAGAACGTATGAGATAATGGAAAAGTACTTGATTTCGTGGCAAACTATCGCTGTGCGTCATCGAGAATTATGGAAAAGTCTTTGAACAACAAAGAAATTATTCGAACCCTCCTGAATGAAGATGAGCAAAGCAAAAATCTGTGCTAAATTTGTTCCACACACTTTACCTAATAAACAAAAATCAAAGAAAGTGCATATTGTAAAGACACCATTTATGCTGCTGACAATGATGCAAACTTATTTAAATTAATTGAGCGGAGTCAGAAAACTAACCATAAGCCAAAACGGTATGACAAGTTCCCACAAAATCAAAACAATGCTCATCATACTTTTCATGAGCATGGTATTATCCACAAAGAATTTGTTTCAACTGGACAAATAATTATTTATGTGTATTATTTAAATGTTTTTGAAGTGTTTTGTGGCCAGAATTCATCCAGAATATTGGAATAAAAACAGTTGGTGTTTGTTGAATGATAATACATCCGGTCACAATTAACTAAATGTGAGACGATTTTTGGCAAAAAATAACATCTGCTGGCTAAATCATTCAGCTATTAACTTGATTTAACACTCTGAAACTTCTCTTTATTACCAAAACTTAAAAAGGGTGGTATTTTGATGACATTGTGATTATTTACGATACAAACAGGACGTTGAGCGAGAGAGTTTGAGGACAGTTTTGACGCGAGCTTTGGAGGCAGTCCCACAAATTGAACTCTAATAGGCATTTGAATTATTACTATATCGTTGTAACAAATGTATTGAAACTGGAAGAGCTCATTATGATTAAAAATCCAAAAAAAAAAAAAAAAAAATGACTTCTTTTTATTTAAATTCATAAACTCAGTCTTAAAATTTCTTTGACACACTATATATATATTAAAAAGTTATTTTATATATGTTTAAAATGTTACTTAATTGTTTTCAAGTTACATTTATTATTTTAAGTATACTATTACATTCTCATTTTATAATATTGAAGAACACAACTTGCATCTTGCTAATTTACTTTGTACTTTCTATTAATCAAGAATCAATATAAAATTAAGGCCGGTCAAAATCAAAGAAAATTGTCAAATTTAAACTCATAACTGTATTTCGTAAAATACAATTTGGTCACTTTGAAAATTTATTGATAAAAATAATTTATTATTGGATTGGCTTGTCGCACTACGGTCATTTTGTGCATACTTTGGGTTGATTAAACCGGGACCTACAGTTTAACGTGGATTCCGAACCACTCACAAACATCCATGTCGCGGCCAGGACTCGAACCTGAGGCCTGGATACCAACGGCCAGAACGTTAGCCACATGGTCATCAAGCCGCATATGTATTGTTAATCAGCATTCAGTATATTGTTGTTGTTCTAATGCAGCTGGCAATACAGAGACAGTTAATCTTCATGCCATAAGCAAAAGCTGCACCGCTGTTACTCCTTTAGCACTACCCAGGGATCACGTGTAGCTTGAAGATATGCTATGGACGCGAGTAACACTACCCCTACAACTCTCTACGATCATATTAGACCGGCACTTAAAGTTAAAGTGAACTCTGAACCCCTAGAAACATCCATGGCACCACCGGAATTCGAACTCGATAACTTTGGTACCGAGCACTAGCCACTCGTCCATCAGGCTTCCTCAGCATCCAATATAAACATTCAAATAAACAAGGTAGAAAAAATTATGATTCTATAGTTGCAAAAGGGGCATCGAAAACCAATTGCCTACCCTAGCTGTTGGTGTATTTAAACATACACATTTTGCTATGTATGTATGCAAGAGAATTGCAAAAGAAAATGGAATTGGAAAATAAACAATCGATCAATGCCAACTTTGAATTTTTTTAATGTAAAAATTTTGGTAAAATCACAGAAAAGGAGCCGTTACAATTTAGCGTCAAAAATGTTGGTCGACAAAGTGCACCAAATGGGGCGATTGTAAGTGATGAGTATTGCAACCTTACCACGATAGCTCTATTTGGTGAAGCAGAATTTGAATTTAAAAAAGATGGTAAAACTTTTAGGAAGTCTAATGGAAAAAAATGAACAAAAAATTGATGAAACTTTATAGAAATTGTAGGGAAAATGTACTTACCTCGGGATGCTGGAATATTATTAAACTGCATAGGTCGCATTGGATTGTATACATCCCAGAATAATGATCTTTTTCATAATGACATCCATATATATTTATTTACAAAAACTCTTCCAATCAATTAAGATATTCAGTGAACATGTAATCGCATCATCTATATCCGCAGACAAATATCTACGTATTCAGTTATAAGTTATTCTAATAATATCGTACAAACTAATTTTTGATTGAGAGAGACACGAATTTTGACAAATGGATCTCTTCATATTTTGTCCTACACCATTAAATTTTTGCTCTTCATCTCCACATATATCCATTAGATTTATCTTTCACAACAATTAGAATCGTAACATTTCCACAAATAAGTCATTCGACATTCTTAGCAATCAACCTGCTTACATCCATCATTCAATAATTTTCAACTTACCCTAACATTCCAAATCCCTGTTGTAGGAAATAAAAAAAAGGATATATTCCAAACAGCAGAGATTCTCAAAATAAATTCTTCAATACCAAATATCGCTAATCGAAAGACTTCGATCAGCACACAAGGAAAGAAAACAGCAACATCATGCACTGGTAGCGAATCAAATAAATCGTTATTAAAATTAACGGTTTCTATTTCCTCTAGAGGATTCCATTAATTAAATTAAACTGCATAATTAATCTTAGCTAATCAAGACATTAGAAGACACCTTGGTTACCAACCACATATGGTTATTATCGCTCACTTGGCGATGGAAAAAAATCGTCAAATCTCACAGCTCCCTATTCTGTAATTTGGTCAAATTTTTGATTTCAGATCGTATAGTATGGGGAAGGGGGAACAGACTTTCCAAGTATTTCATACATTTTAAAGATTTTTTTTTTTTGAATAAACCAGTAGAATTATTTTCAAATGTTTAAAAATATGCATTTGAACACTCTTATTACGTCTAAAATATAACGATCTTTTCTTTCTTTTCCCCCATAGATAATAAAAAAATATCACTTAATTTAGAATTATATAAATTATATGCATAATTCGCATTTTAAAAAAGGGGATAAGGAAACAAAACGAAAAATAGTAGCAATTTTGATTTCCTACACAATGAGTCTAACACTTTTTACAGTTAATAACAATCAATTTATCAAGTTATTTAAACATAATAGCTTCGTTAGAAAGGAATTATTTTTAGATTATAATCATAAATGGACTTACTGAAACAGTTACCTAACCCTATTTCAGAATCAGTAAAGTTGAAAATAAATAAATTAATAATTAAAACAAAACCCCGCCAAATAATATATTTTAGAACTTTTTAAAATTTAATAAAATACTAAATGAACAGGGGATTCTTAAATCAATGATGTCCCTCTGCCAAACCTCAGTTTCGCGCCTAAAGGCTCGTGCTCACCAAGGCGACAAGATGCAAGCGACCAAAATTTGACCTCACCGCGGTCGCCTGAAACCGGTTTGCAGTTCGCCGCGTGGAGTAGCCCAACTTTCAACTTCAAGCGGTTTTTCACTATGCGTAATGCTATTTCTGACGTTTCGCTGTGAAGGGGTCGAAAAAATTTGGTCGCTTGCCTCTTGCATCTTCACGTCTCTCGCCTCGGTGGGAACGAGCCTTAATTGACAGTAAGAAAAAAGTGAGGTATATTAAAAAGTTTAGTTGCATATTTCTAACAATTTCTTTTTAGCGTCTTTGGTCCATGAAATACTTTGTTTTAATCAATTTAATTGAGAAAGTTTTGAAATATGCGTTAAAAATTGATCTCCTTATTCTGAATGTTTGAATGTTACTAAAAAAAAAAAAGAATATTTAAAAGCATTATTTTTCCTTCGTAGTTAGGATATGTGCAACTCCACCATAATTACAGCGTTTACTTCTGAAAGTTAATTTTTTTTTCTGTTATTTTATCTGATTCGTGTAATTTTAGTTGCTTTTTTAAATCAAGATTGTATATAAATCTTAACTTTTGTGAATGAAACCTGTAAAGACATTATAATGAGTACCGGAGAAGTTGTAAGTTTATATTTGTAGATATTTCATGAAATTTAGGAAACTACAAAGAAAATAAATTTATATTCTTAAAATCTTTTTGATTTTATTCAGTAGCTGTCTGTATATGAAAATATAAGAATATCTTAACAATAACAAATATTTTTTTATGTATGTAAACAAAAATATTCATGTTAATTATTTTAATATAAATTTTTTTTTTCTCACAAAATTACTATATTTCACGATTCACTATTAAAGGAATTTGTTTGTGATGATATTATTATTATTATTATTGGCAATTTATTATATTTTTCTGTTTATTATTTTCATGTTTAGTTGTTACTGTTAAGTTTACACATTATGTTTATATAATGTTAACAAATTTTTAATTTGAAGTATAAATAAACTAGTTTCACCGTGTATAAAAAATGTAAACAATTCATTTGTCATTATGGTATCAATACACTCTTCCAAATATTATTATTGTAAAAAAATATGAAAGTTACACATTTTGAATTTAAATGTAGGTTTAATTCTGCAAGTAAATTTTTGCTATTATGTATGGATTAATTTATGAATACTTAAATAAACAAGTTAATTTAATTTAAATGATAAATGTTGATCATGGACATTTAATTTTTTGAAATTTAAAGCAAAAATAGTTACTTTTGTTTTATTATTTTAAAATTAATATTATTATAAACATTCATTTGATTTTTTTTTTTTTGTGTGAATGTTTATAATTTTTACTATTCACTTTCTTAGTAATCTTTATTCATAATATGTAATTTTTATTATACATCTAAAACAGGAATCAACTGTAAAAAAATATTGTCTTCTAATTAAATCTAGTGTTTTCTTCTTGTAGGCAATAATTAAAATGTTTTTTTTTATTTGTGATTTCCTATGAAAATCATGTGAAATTTTCTTGGTTTATATTTATAAGAATCTCGTATATTAGTATTTTCGTATTATAATGATTATTGTTAGCAGCAGAACATTACTAATTATCTCTATACATATAAATATCTTTTTAATGGGATTTTTTTCTCTGATTTATAATATAAAAAAAAAAAAAAAAAAAAATTCATTTGAAACAATCTTGCAATATTATAAAAGTGAAAGAATTCATTTTCATTGTCAGAAACTGATAGCGGAGTCAGTATACACATTTTTAGAAACATATCTATCATCAAGAAAAAGTTGGGAAAGACACAGATTTTCATACACACCTATCTGTTTATTGAATTAAGTGCAACTCCCAATATTTCAAATTAATTTATTAATTAATATATAAATTTATGTTGTAGTTTTTGTTATTAAAATTTTGAAATAATTGTGTGGATATAACTTGAATTTGTGTTAAATACTATGTTGGTATTTACTACTATGGTCTCATTGATTTCAAGCATGCTTACCCTTGTTTTATAATGGCATGATTGTTTAACACAGTAGAACCTCTGTAAGTGTCGAATTTCATGGGACAGGCCAAATAATTCGAGTTATAGAGTTTTCGACTTATGGAGGATTTTTACTTACACAGATTTTGTAAGGAAATATTCGACTTGTAGAGGTTTAGATTCTTTCTAATTTATTTTGAGTTAGAGAGGTAAAATAAATAAAAATTTAAGTTACAGAGGTAATAAACATGTTTAATTGCAACTTACAATTTATATTATGTACTACAATAAAAAATCAAAACAATTTCAAATGATCGAGTAGTAAAGGTTGTAAAATCAAACATTGCTAATGTTCGAGATACTGAGGACCAATTTTTTTTTTCAAGTTCAGAGGAAAAATGTGTACCAAAATGGCTTGTGGGGATTGACTAATTATTTTGACGTATAGAGGGTTGAAATTTTGAGTAATGGAGGTTTTGGGGCTTGAAGGGAAGGGAACAAAAAAATTTTTTTTTTGAGTTATGGAGGTTTTCGACTTATTGAGTTTCGACTCAAAGAGGTTCTACTGTATATTGAAAAAATAGCACATGTAACTATTTTTAAACATGGTTTGAAGCCTATTATAATACTTTTTTTCTTCTGTTGTATTTCTATTATAGTTTTACTTCTTTCATTTAAAATATTTTGAAAAACTTAATACATGCCTTTAATTTTACTTGTGAAAGAAATCTATGGGAAAATGTTAAGTTAGAAATCCAATATTTTAAAACAGTTTTTTTTTTTACATTTATATTACGTATATTGCATTATTTATTCTTGACTCTCATTTCATACATTAAACAAGTGACCTTTGACTTTCATGCATAATGGTTCCTGAAAGTATGTATAAATATTGAATGTTCGAAAATTAAGGGTTGTAAAAAAAATATGCAGGAAAACTGTGTTTTAAAGTACTTATTTATCAATATGTATACATAGGGGAGTTAATGAGTCGTGTTTAAGTTCTTTCGGATGTTTTTTAAACTTGCCAAGAATTAGCTGAATATCATATTTTTTTTTCTTTTATTTATAAAAACTTCTATAACATGTTGTCTTTCACAATCATTTTGCATTGTTCTCCATTGGTATTATATTCTTCCATGATAGTCAAAAGTTTGTCAAGATGTGTGAAGGTTTCATTTATATTTTTGTCAAAGTTGACATTTTTATCAGCTTCTTCTTTCTCACTTTCAGTGTGTATTTCATTGTTGCTCACAAAGGTACTGAGTGAGATTCAATCAACTCATTAACATCTTCATTGCTGACGTCCAAGTTTTTCTCATTCATTAGGCTAACTATTTCATCTATGATAGCTTCCAGTGTTTCTTCAAAATTTATAAAATCGCTCATAATTTGTGGACATAGTTGTTTCCAGAAACCTATTCATTGTTAACTCTTTTATTTCAGCTCATAAGTTTCCAAATATTGTTTATTACGTTCCATATATTATAGTTCTTCCAAATGTTGGCCTATATTTCCTGTCAGTTGCCTTGATAGCCTTAGTAATCACTGCTCTTGTGTAATATCATTTAAGCATAACTATCACTGTTTGGTCCATAGACTGTATGAGGCAGATAGTATTGGGAGGAAGAGACATGGCATTGATTTCCAGGTATAAATTCTGAAGAGATTTTGAGTATCCTGGATTGTTGTCTAAGATTAATATTGTTTCAAATTGATAATTATTTTTTTCACAATATTGCTTAACTGTTGGCACAAAATTAAAAGTGAAATCTTTAAATATTATTGCAGTAACCCAGACATTTTTATTTAATTTCCCAATGACTGTAAGCAATTCTTTCTTTCCCTTTCAATGCTCTGGAATTTTCTGCTTAATAAACATAACTGGGCTTCAATTTTAAATCAATAGCTAAGTTTCTACCAAGACACCAATGCCAATCGGTTTTTGGAAGGTTTATATGCAGAGGCAACTTATTCTTACTTCAATAAAAATGTAAAATTAAGCATTTTTTCTTTCTTCCAAAATATACCCATCTCATTTTCATTGAATATTTGGCTAGGAGAGTATCCATCATCTGCAATAATTTTGGATTAAGAAGAAATAAATTCTTTCACAGCATCTTGATCTGCATCAACCGATTCTTCGGGGAATTTAACATTATGTAAAGAATGTCTCATTTTAAATTTGTTTAGCCAGCCACTACTTGCTTGAAATACTATGTTACAATCTTCATTCAATCTAGTCTTCCAATCTTTGTGCAAATTGAGAATGTTAGCTTGAACAATGGAAAAACTCAAAGGAACTTTATTTTTATGATGATCATCAATCCATCATGACAAAGATTTTTCCATTTCACCAATCATGATAATGTTTCTTATGAAAGCAATGCTTAAAGATATATTTCCTTAATTTTAATGTAATTTTATTGATATTTTTCAAAATTTAACATGTTGTAGATCTGTACAAACATCCAATTGAAACAAACAAATCATTGTTTTCAGAATGTTTAATAATTTCCATTTTTGTCATAATTATATGATATTTATGAGTCTTAATTGTTGTTTGTTTGTATCAACACTGCAGTTTTCACATTATCAATTTAGAAGGACAAAATATTTAAACATAAACAAATAAATTGGCAAAGCACACAACACATTGACACACACTGTGATGCAAGATAGATGCCTTATGGGAACAACATAGTAGTATATTCCAAACAAAAGACAGAGAATTTCATTATTTCTTGTAACAATGCCATTCAGCCCCAAATAAACAAAATGTGAAAAGAAAATTCTGATAATTGAATCTCTTTTAGAACTGTTTTTCATAAACTGTCAATTTTCATGTAACTCTTTTCTTGTTAGCATTTTGCAGGAAAGCAAATTTTTTCATTATCAAACAAAAAAATATTTAGTTGAATTTTTTAAAATGTGCATAATTGTAAATTGCAAAAGTCAAGGGCTGCCTGTAGTCCATTGTAATTTTTAACTTGGGGAAAGCTGAGAAATAAAAATGTATTTTTCAATTTGTAAATTTAAAAGTAAAAAACAAAAACTTCTCGAGAAAAATGGGCTTTTCCAAATGTGTTGATGGGAAGAAATTTTTAATTTTCTTTTAATGATATCATTTGTCATCTAACATTATTAGTAGTTCAATTTTTAACTAAGATATAGGAATGTCTATTCTGATATTACATAGTATAGCCCATTTGGCAAAATATGTTTAACTTTATTTTGTCGGCAGTTATGAACTTAGTAATTTTCGGAATTCCTTGGACCCGCAGGGGCCTAATTCCTGTCTGCAAAAGTGAAACCAATGTTGGTTTGATTCGTTTTTTTTATATGCACTACAATTTGTAATGTATTACAAATTATTTATAAAATTTAACAATAAAATAATAAATAATTATAAATATTTAGTTTAAAATGTTATATTTGTTATTAAGTACAAAGCATAGTTGTATTTTATTCAGATTTGTTTTAAAAATTATAAATATATTTTTTTTGCTAGTCTTTAGGATGCCATATACAGGATATAAATGAATCAGAAGGAAATGGAACTACCAATACCCTACCTGATCCAAACACATCCAATTCAGTCAAGCCACCATCAAAGAAATCTGCCAAAGATTTTCGTTTTGGGAAAGTCATTGGAGATGGATCCTTCTCAACTGTAATTATACTTAAAAAAATTTTGTAATATTGCTTTAAAATTTTTCATCTGAATATGCATGTATTGAAAAATTAAACTAATTTTTTAGTAATTATATGAATGATTCTTTTTTAAATTTGAATAGTTATATATATATATATATATATTTAAATGTGTATTGTATTGGGTTTGTATCCTTAGAAATTATTGATTTTTTTTATTAACACAAGTGTAATGAGTAAATTTTTATTTACAAGATTTATTTATTTTTAATTATATATATATATATCTATATATACATATAAATGTTGATTTTTATGTATATAATTCTAAACATTTTTTTTATAATTTCTATTAATGTTCATATCAATTTCATCATCATCATCATTGGCGCAACAGCCCCATGGTGTCTAAGGCTGTCTGCCCAATGGCAGATTTCGAGACAGGAGATGTTTTTTTTTTTACTGGGTTGTTAGCACTACGCCCAACGCTCTTACAGTCACATGAGAGTGGGACCTATGGTTTAAAGTGAATTCCGAACCACTACAAATATCCATGGCATTGCCAGGACTCGAACCCGAAACCTGTGGTACCAAGCACCAGAGCGCTAGCCACTCGGCCATTCAGGCCCTCGTATCAATTTATTTCATCTTTTTTTTAATTCCTAATTGTTTATTTATATACAACATTCAAATTTGTATTTCCTGTGTTAAGGAATTTTTTTCATTTTGCAATATTAAAAATAATTCATATATTTATTTTGTGGCAAACACAAAAATAAGTTAGATTTCATTATTGAAAGCTTTCTTGGTATTCAATACAGGTTGTTAGGCATACATTAATTTAACTTCTATATAAATATATATACATTTTTAAATATAAATTCTTTCCTCTACATCATATTATAGAGCTTCCAATAAAAATAAAAGCAAATGCAAATGCAAAAAAAAAAAAGTATTTTGCAGCAATTTGTAAAAAATTGTATGTTTTCATTACCCAATATGTTCTAATGAAAAGGTATTTTTCAGTTAATATTAAGCCACTTAGCAGAAATGTAAATATTGGTTTTAAATCGAAATAAAGACAGGCATATCTTGACATAGCAGCAGAAACTTGTAATTGAAATCATCAGAGTCAGCCTTTAGCTTGGTGAGACTCTTATTTCATTATTGATTAAGAGTCTCAATAAACTAAAGGTTGACACTCTATTTAAATTGCAATAAAAATAGCATATTACATTGTATCTACTTAGATTGTTGCCAATTATAGCACTATATTTCATCTAGACATTTATTTTTAATGTATCAAGTTAGATGCAATTTAATGATTTAGTTAATTTTATCTTCAATATTTTAGGTTTATTTGGCCAAAGACGTTCATTCTAATAAAGAATATGCAAGTATGTTTTTATATATATATTTTAACTGTTTAACGTAAATTACTTTCTTTACTTAGAATTTATTAATCTATATTCATGTATTTTAAGTTTAAATAGTTTTCTTCTTATCAGTTAATTCTTTAAAATCGAGAACATGTTAACAAAAATTTTATTTAGAATTTTAAAATTAAATATATTTTGCTTGTTTATGTTTTAAAATATACATATATTTGTCCTTTATTATATATATATTAGTATTCATAATTTTATGTACATTCATGAAAATACTGATAGCTTAAAAATCTTTAATAGTTAAATAAAAATTTTGGCTATTTTTATGGTAGTAATGTTTTCAAAACATTAGAAAAGCTATGAATGTTTAGTGAGAATTAAATGTAATTGCATATAAGACTGGAAAAAAATTGAAATTGAAATTTATGGCAAGGAGATGTTAAAAGGAATGCAATGATATTGAAGTAAATGCAGACTTTTTCATGCATGTTGATATGACTTTTAATTCAAATTTTCTGGGATTTCATGTTTTCGATAAAGTTGATTCATTCCTTTCATAACAATCTTAAGATGTGATTTTCTAGGAAGAATATTTTTATTATTGCAAATCATTCATGGGATTTCCATAAATTTTTAATCACATGTAACTGGCTATATTATTTGTTTAATATTCTTCACCTTCAAAAAACTTATTAATGAAGCTTGTTTATAAGACTTGCACTATGATCCATAAAAAGGAATTATCCATATGCTCTTCTATATATATATATATATATATGGATTTTTTTATGTAATTAAAAGATTTTGTTTTAAATTTCATATGTATATTAAATATATTTTATATCTATATTTCAATATAAGACTCAAAAAGTGCATTTATTATTGTAAATTTATTCATGCACAAATTGTAAAATTTTCTTTTCTATTTTTTCAGTTAAAGTGTGTCAAAAGAAGCATATTTTGCGTGAAAGGAAACAAAAAGCCATTATGCGTGAAAAACAAATCATGAACATTTTAAATAATCATCCTAGCCCATTCTTTATTAAATTGTATTGCACATTTCAAGATTCTGACAGATTATGTATCCTTTTCTTTTGTTTGTGGATTTATTTTCCTTCAAACACTTTTATTCTTGAATCTTATTGCATTTAATTCTTTAGTAAAGTTTTTTTTAAAATAAAAAGCACTTTGATAAGTTGTGATTAAATAATTGTTTGACAGTTGTATTTTTATCTTTCAATAAGATTTGTCTAAGTGAATATAGGTTCCTCTTTCAATTTAATTTAAAATTGTTTTAAATGTCAAATAAGTTAAAAATAAATAAGTAAATTATATTTTATTATTATATATATTTATTTTAAAGTTTTATTTTCATTGGTGTATTTTAATTCTCCTTTTCTATGATTTTTCTTTACTTACGTTAAAAAATTTTATGTGCAATAATAATGTTAACTTTTTTGGTTTGTTTTATTACATATCTCATCATTTTCAAAAGTAAATTTTATAACAGATAAGTTTAATTTTTCCTTCTATAATTTATCTTTAACAAATTGAGATATTATATACAATTCCAATAAAAAATGTTTAGTTCAGCATTATGCAATTACTAATTAATTTCTCACTTTTGCCTCCTAATTTTTATAAATTTTGTTATGAACAAGTAATTGAATCTAAAATATATGCGAAACCATTTACAACTTTTCTTTATTCTACAAAACATCAGCATTATCTTTTGAGATATTGCATAGTTTGTCATTGATGTTGGTACAATTGATTCAGCTTTAATACCATACTTTTTTTATATTTCAAATAAATTGTTTTGTTTCCATCTCATTTTTTCACAGGTAACAGAATTTAAAAATGTATCTTTTAATATATACTAATGGAGAGGGGATCCTAACACTAAGGAGGAGTTGTGCTAGATAAATGAAATTTGGTAGGCTTGTTTATATATCTGAAAAATGCCAATTCAAATTTCTTCCAAGAGGAATAAAGGTAGCACTGCCATGAAGATGCAAATCAGGTTTGCTTTAAATACATGTAAAGTTTGTGAGTGTTATTTATCTTTGAGATTTGATGTAGTGAATTGATGTTAGTCAGGAGTGCCTTTAAGTAGAGGAAGAAGTCTTTATCAACATCTCACTGAGTTTGAAGGAGGTCACGGCAGGAATGTATCCACTGTTAATGATTGTTGGCAGCAGTGGTCACGTAAAGGTATGGTCTCAAGATAATTGGGCTCCAGATGACAATGAGAAGGCATTACTGAGAGGGAAGACATCATATTGCATCTGCAACAAAAATTTGAGCTGCAGTTACCACCACAGTGACACAATTAATTGTTACAAATTGGTTACTATAATGACAGCTCCAAGCCAGTCGCCCTGTAACGTACATTCCACTGTCTCCAAACCACTACCATTTGTGATGTTAGTGGTGTCAAGCTAGAGTTCATTGTAGGACGGAGTGGCTATCTGTTGTGTTTTCTGATGAAAGCCATTCTGCCTTGGTGCTAGATGATGGCTGTGTATTGGTTAGAAGGAGGCCAGATGAGCGCCTGCAACCAACCTGTCCGCAACCTAGGCACTCTGGAGTTACGGTCTGAGGAGCTATTTCACTCTTGTTCACATGTGGTTATCCCATGCACCCTGACCACAAATATGTATGTTAGTCTGGTGATTCAACTTATTGTGCTGCCATTCATGAACAGCATTCAAGGGGTGTTTTCCACCAGAATAATGATCGTCGTCATACTGCTGTTGTAACCTAACATGCTCAGCGTTGTTGTAGTGTCTGCATGTTGCTTTGGCCTGCAAGATCAGATTTTTCTCCAATTGAGCATGTATAAAATATCATTAGGCGACAACTCCATCATCATCCACAACCAGCATTAACTATTACTGATATTGGCAACCAAGTACAACAGGCATGAAACTCCATCCCACAAACTGACATCCAGCACCTGTATGACACAATGCATGCACATTCTTTTGCTTGTATTCAAAATTCTGGCTGTTACACTGGTTATTAAAGTACTAGAATTTCACATTTGAAATGGCTTTCTCCCACTTGCATTAACCTGTGTTCTTGAAACTTGAGAATGAATTAAATGTTACCTAGACAAATGTATTGCCAAAATTTTATTACTCCACAATAATTGTTTCCTTGGTGTTGGGATTTTTTTGTATGCGAGTGTGTATCAATTTTTAATCTTATTAAGTTTTATATATACAATCTATTCTTATTAGATATAAAGTGTATAGAATTTCGAATAAAACTATTACTTCCTTTCACAAATAATTTCACTAAAATTCTAGATTTAGTGAATTAATCTAACCAACAATAAAATGCCATGTATGTTATATTGATTTCAAACAGAACCTGATACTCTATATGCTTTAATTAATTTCATTTCAATTATTCAATAAAATTTAAGTATAAATGTTTATTATCAATTTTTAATGGATGATATGGAGACAGAATGAATTTATTTCTGGTTAAGCATTATTATAAAATATATCTAAAATATTGTTTACATACTTTAATGTTATTGTTTTTAACTGCTAAGATTTTGTTATGAGCTATGCAAAACATGGTGAGCTTCTGCCATATATTGTCAGAGTTGGATCCTTTGACGAAGAATGCACTAGGTTCTATGCTGCTGAACTAATTCTAGCTATTGAACATTTACACAAACTGTTTATCATTCATAGGTAAAAATAAATATTTTATCACAGCTTAATATATCTTTTCATTGTTTTAATCATTGAAAATTAACTGAAATTTTGCGATGTGCTCTATAGCATTAATGCACAAATTATTTTCATTTCCAACCCCTTCCATTTTTGTAAACTTTTATCCCCATTTTTGATTATCAACATAGTTAAAGTGAAATTATTTCTGGAATTTGTGATTATATTTCTGCATTATTAGAGCAAGCTACTGAATTATCTTATACTTAAAAAATGCGTTATTTACATATGTTGCAAATTTAACTCATATTAATGAAATCAGTTTATATGCAGATTTCATTTGAATGAATGTAATATGCAGAAAAACTGAACTACTGAGACACCGGCAAAATGAATTATGTAGTCCTCGTTGTGACTACAATATAGACTAAATGGCAGGAAAGAGGCATATTTAGATTGAAAAATTCTGTAGCAAAGATACCTCTACTAAATGTTAGACCAACCCAAGTTGCATATTAATCACTCCAGAGAGCAGCTAGAGGGCTTGTCAGATTGATAATTATATTTTATCAATGCATTTGTTCTACCTATTGCCAAGTATAGACCTTTTATACTAATACAGACAATAGTTTATGTAAAAAAAATTTGGTCTATCATTATTTTACTATCTGTACTACTAGTATACTATTCTTTCATTATTATATTAGTACCTAATATTTGTTGAAGAAAAACCTTATAATTTTTTTGTCAAATTTCTTTGAATTTGACGACCCTCAAAAATTTTCTTGCAACCTACTTTTTAAAGTATAATATACTTTTCATAAAATTTTTCTTTATAAAATGTTATTTTTGTTATTCTTTCTGTCTTATATTAATGAGTCAATGCTGAAACTACATTTTTTGCTTTCCACCTCTTAGAAAAAAGACCATTTGTAACATAAATTGCATTCTTTGCATGGCTTTATTATTATATTTTTTTATAAATTATAATTAATTGGTATTTATAAGTGATATGAATGTATATTTTAACTTAAATGACATTTATTTATGATGACAGTGTTTTATTATAATAAATGTTTCATTGGTTGTCTTATAAAATTATTTATTTGATGTATTTTTAATAAGATTTCTTATTTGTATTATCAATTAATTTAATTATAAAATATTTATTTTTGTAGTTAACTTTTTATTTAAATTAGATTTCTTATTTATTAAATATTAATATTTTCAAGGGATCTGAAGCCTGAAAATATCTTGTTAGATGAACATATGCATATTAAAATTACAGACTTTGGGTCAGCTAAAGTTATTAATGCTAAAAATGACAGTGTGACTAGTGATGAAAATGAATGTATGTATATATAGTTTTTTTTAAAAATTTTATGTTTTCATTTGTATTTAGTTTTTCTTCATTTTTGAAATTTAGTTATTTATATTTTGTTTAATTTTATTTAACATTTTTCTTCCTTTATTTATAACAGCATCTAGTAATGAAACTTCTCGAAAAGGTTCATTTGTAGGCACTGCGCAGTATGTCTCACCAGAGATGTTAGCCGAAAAAACTGCATCACCCAGGTAATGGGTCAGGCTAATTTAAGCCATTTTTTTCTTTTCATTTTTGTTTATTGTCAGATATTATGTTTATTAAAACTGTTATATATTTACTGTAGAAATAATTAAAGAAAGCTTAGAATCAAGGAAGGTAGTCAAGATCAATAAACACTTTTTTTTAAAATAAAAAAAGAAATAAAATTTCATGCTTAGATTATTTAAGCTACGAAATTATTCTAAAATGAAATAAAATTTATACTGTAATTATATGCTTTTATGTATTAGCTATATATAATGAACAAAATGACTGACAATAGAAGAAAATGTTTCTTTTTGTCAGTATGATACAATTTGCACTTATTTTGTTTTATTTTTGAATGTATTAATTCTTTCTATTAATCAGTAATTATGACTTTTAAATTATTAAAACCTTAAACATAGTAAAATAAATTTTCCATGCATTCGATTCTAGCTGATACAACTATACCAAATAACTGACGACAGGAATTATATGTTAAAAAAAAAATTAATCTATAGCATTATAGCAAAGTAAAAAAAAATAATAATAAAAGATCTGAATAAAAAAAGAATTTAAAATAAATTTAGTCATTTTTTTATTTTCAAGCTTGTACCAGACTTGAAACAAAACAAAACAAAAAATATATATAAGAATACAAATGCACAAATTTTAAAGATTACTAATTTTTTTAATTCATGAAATATTTCTAAAATCAGATAAAAGGATATTTAATAATCATGCTAACTGAATTATGTACTAATATTTTTAAATAATAAAGAATTTATAAAAATATTAGTACATAGTTCAGTAAACATGATTATTAAATATAATCTGAATTAATCATGTTTACTTCTCTTTAACACCAAAATATTTGACATTATATATATATTTATTATTCATATAAGAGTATCCTATAAATATATTATTCAAATGTAAATAAATGTATACTGAATTTATAAATTCAAGCTGACATTTTAAAATTATTTGAGTTTTGAAAGGTTAAATCGTATTTCATTAATAATTTGATTTTAGATATGATAACTTTTGTTTAATTAAAAAAATAATTAGAATTTGTTTCATGAGTTTTTTGTGATAAATCACATAAAAAAATAAGTTGATTCAGTGGGAAAAAAAAGATTTATCTGTGCTATAGTTTTTAAGTTATATGAAATATAAATGTTTTTCTATTTGGATAATATAACTGAATTATATGAATGAACTTCTATTTGGATAATATATCTTTGAATTATTTTGCAACTGGAAGAAAAATACAAAATGTTAAATACATAGTAACACATGTCTGAATTTGATTGAGTTGTTGGTTAGTGACATATATAATTTTGAATATAATTTAATGAGTTAAACCATAATACATAGATTTTGACATAGTAATAGAAGAAGAGCTAAATCTTCTAATTTCTTCATGTGGAGGTACATTAATAAAGTGAGCAAATGGTCTTAAAGTATCAGTATCACACTTCACAATCATTTCACATTCCACTTCAAAATAGCCTTGAGAAGCAGTAAAATTTTCGATAGTTTCACCAATTTTAGTTGCAGTTAATGAAGGTACAGGTTGAACACCAATATGAAGACTTGGTTGAGTTTCAGGTCTAAAAGCTTCGTACATACCTTTACACAGAAATTGAGATTTTTCAATAAGATTTGCATAACTCATGTCAGCTGGATCAACTCTATCAGTATGAGAAGCGCTGGTCTGTATCGGATCACAGCCTTTATCTCTGTGAACACTAATGTTCCCTCTGGGATCAGCAGGTCCAGTTGCAATTGTTATTTCTCTGGTATGCTCTTTTTTTACATTTGGGTAACCCGTAAAGATTGATCGTGGAGTACCTCTAAGATAACCAGCTTGTGGCTTATAAGACACGTCACATAAAACAGTTCCAGCAGCATTTTCAGCATGTAATTCAGTACAAAGACTTTGAAGCGCTGGCCACCCATAACCATTTTCAGGATCATTACAAACAGTTAAATATAAAGGCAAAGGTATAGGTATACCAAATTGACTGGCAGGTACATGTGATGCCCATGTTGCAGCCACAGAATTAGTATCCCATGGAATACCATACATAGTATGAACTAATTTTTCAACATGCGATCTGTCAAAAACTTCTAAAGTTTGAGGGATCATAGGGTTTCCGTCTTTAAAAGTTAAATACTTTGCATTGACTGTTGGTGCATTCTGAAGCAATCCATGGCCAAATCTTAAAAAATTATTTTGATTTAGAGTTGCTAAGTCAGTTGTACTTGAATTAATTGGAAAAGCAATTCTAATATTTTGACTCTTAACTTTACATTTAACTTCCATGACCTGACTTCCAAAGGGTAAAAGAGCATATTCCGATGGATTTAAATACATAAAATCCCATTCCCAAGGAATATATGCTAAAGGAGTAGTCATGTAGGCATTAGTCTGACTGTGGGTTACAGGAACGTTATTCGATCTTATTTCGTAACTAAAAGCTTTAGTTATTCCAGTATAAGCTAGTCCAAAAGTTAAAAATCTGTGTAACTTTCTGTAAGTACGATACGATACATGATAACTGCTAAACGGACGTGGAATCATAACCACATTGGTGGCATTTTCTAGACTACTTGCAGCATTAATATTTTCACCTGTCCCAGGTAAGACTCCAGTTCTTGCTTGTTTGGCTGCAGGTGCTGCTTCTGCGTTTCCTTCACTTTTTCGTTTTTCTCCAGCTGGTGGCATTTCCTTATGCGTTTCAGGATCGGGATCTGTGGGGTCGTCCGCTTCCAAAGGTTCAGGTTTAGGAATAATAGTATCTTGAACAGGGGCGTCTGGTGCAGCAGAATCTGCGGAAGGAATAGGATGATCAATAGGTAAACCTCTCCGAACACGAGCCAATAAATATTGTTCATATGCATAACGTCTCGGCCTTTCATTCATAGTAGCCCAATTAGGCCTTTCATCAGGAGGGGGTTCCAATGCTCGAGTTTTTGGCATAATTTTTCTGAAAGAAAGTAATTCTTACATTGAGGATATAATTGACCAAATATATTTTCCAAATTTTTTTTTTACAGTTAAACCTCCGGCACCAATTAAACTTCTTATATAACCTTCGTCCCAGTAGTGTTCCAAAAACTCTCTGATTGCACGAGTGTCGGTAGAATTAATTAACTTTCGAAATTCATTAGCCTGTTCTTCACTATTTAAATTTTTATTTATATTAAGTGATGCGCGGTTATAAGAATCATCGTGAACCTTTGCTATTTGATATGCTTTATCGCGAGCGGCTCCAATTGGCATTAGATTGCCAAGGCCTATAAATTCAGAATTTGGTAATACATAACCTTTTTTTTCTCCGCGGTCTAATAATTTTTTTTTACACCTATACCTAAACCAGTGCCAATGGATAAACCAGTAACAGCTAAACCTGTGTTACCTACCGGTAAACTTAAAGAGCCGCTCAATCCAGTAGAACCTCCTCCTCTGGTGATACTAGGTCCACTGTTATTAACTAGTCGAGTTGTTTCTGTAGCTTCAGATAAAGTATTTATATCACTTCCTGTTTGTTCTATAAAGGAAGTTTCCTCGTGATGCGTATAATACTCTTCAAAATTTGTAGATCCGTATTGTTCTGAATTTAAACGATTTATATCATAATTACTTAATTCTTCGTAATTATTAGCATCTAATAATCTTTCATAATCCTTAAAACGTTGTGCTGTAGTGCTTCCTCTATTAAAATGAGGAAGATTATTAGTCTCAGTCGAAAAACGGTGTCTCAATCCTGCCGGCATCGTGCAAAATGAAATAAAAACGGAAATGACACGCCCTCCACTAAATCACATCCTGGGTGCGTGATCGTAATAGAATTTCCAATTCTATTATAACCTGCTTCTACCCCTACGACACGGGACGCATCGGATGAGGCAAGCGGAAGTTTTTACCATGACCATGGCCATGAGAATTATACAGTATTGAAGTCTCTGGCACTCGGTACCACAGGTATAGGGTTCGAATCCCGGCGGTGCCGTGGATGTTTGTAGTGGTTCGGAATCCACTTTAAACCGTAGGTCCCGGTCCTAATAGGATCGTAGAGCGTTGCGGGGCATTGTTACTCCGCGTCCGTTGCTTATCTTCAAGTTACACGCGCCCCCTGGGTAATGCAAAGTGAGTACGTCTGTGCAGCGTATAAGCTGTGCATCCCCCATAAGGCATCCAAGACCAAGTTGTCTAAGTGTTTGCCAGCTGCATTAGAAAAAAAAAAAAAAAAAAAGTTGAAAGCAATTTTAGTGTTAAAATTGCTCTTTGTTTCATTGGGAAATGTCGGAAACAAAAAGAAAAAGCAGCTCTTGGCTGCATGATTAAAGAAATTCTGTGGTCAAAATTAATGACTACATAATCCTACTGGGCCATTCCTGTTAAAGTTGTGAAAATTACGTAAATGTTACTTTATTCATTATTAAATAATGTTAATTTATATTTTTTATGAAGTCTTATTACAAATACTTTCATTTTCTTTATGCTTCTATTATTAAATGCGTAATTTACTTTAAATTAGATAAATTTTTCTATGGTGTTAATTAAAATGTTTTAGGAACTAATTTTATCTTATATAGCAGAAAACTGCAGTTAAGTGAGAAACTTATCTCATTTAATTTAATTATTTGCAACTTTTTAATATGTTGTAAATGTAAATTGAAATTATTTTATTTTTTAGTAGAATTTTTTTTTTTTTAAATTTTTGAATACTTTCTTAACAAATTGAAGTGCTACTTATAAGTTCATGTATTATTTTTATCAGTTTTATGAACATGGTTTTGCCTTGTTTTAAGTGAGTGTTTTTGTAGTAAAAAAAATTTATTTATTCCATAAATACAATTACATTTTAAAAATTACTTGGTACCAGAATTACTTTTATTTAAAAATAATTGTATATGTTAACAAACATTTTAATTTCAGTGTTGACTTGTGGGCTCTAGGATGCATAATTTATCAAATGGTTTCTGGTCTTCCACCTTTTCGAGCACCGTAAGTTTCTATCCATTTTTTTTTTTTTCAAGTGACTTTTTTAAAAAGCATCTTTTTTTAAATTTATGCATTTTTTTATTTTTCTTTGCAGGAATGAATATTTGATATTTCAAAAAATTACTAAATTAGAGTATGATTTTCCTGATGGATTTTCAGTTTTAGCTAAAGACCTTGTTCAAAAATTATTAGTAAGTTTTAATAAAATAGGATTTTTTTTTAAACTTACTGTGCTTATTTAATTAAACTGGGTAATTAAATTTGGTAGTAAAATTCAGAGAAAGTTGTATTAAAATTCTTTTTGTAAATAATTTTTGATCTACAGTAATAGAGAAATTCCAGTATGAAAATTCACTTTCATTATAAAATATCAACTTAACTATCAGCATACACACAAAGAAAAATAATGTGGGTGCCCTTTTTTTTTCAATTCCTTCTATTAGCTCACACTCTCCCTATATATACCTTGTTCAAATTTTTAGTCGTTAATAAAATACTTTTTATTCATCCATTCAAGTTCAAATACATTTTTTTTGAACTTGTAGTTGATGATACTTGATGTTAATACAGTTTTTTCAAATATTAATTCAGTAATTAAATTTAATTAATTAATTTTAGTTTTTTTAGATTTAAGTTGCATATATCTACCAATAGATGGCTCCAGATAAATTTAAAAAATGAATTGTTGTTTTGAAATGAAAAATTGTTTATAAAGGACTTTCTGCAATATGTGAAAAAAAAAGGAGGAATTGACTTAAAAATTTTTTTTCTATATTACTTGTTTTAAGTTTATATAGTAAAAATATCATGTACAGTGAAATTTTATATTCATGTTAAACTTTCTTTGGTATAAATGTTCTATTTACTTTATATGTAAAATATGACTATAGTGAGATTTTACATTATATTGTAGATTTTTAGGAAATTTTTTTTTTATTTTGCATTTCTTATTTTTTCCCTCTCCCTCCACAGAATTTACCAAACATATTTTCATTCAAATCAGATTCTCTTGATTCTTAACTATCAGCTATATTTATAAATATTAAGAGATGAACTCAAAATGTTATTATAAATGCAGAATGTTTAAGTAATTTAATAAAATATTTACATAAAAGTCACAATGAAAAAGTTAGAGCTTTTTATTTTAAAAATAGTACTTTATTTTATCTATATACATCATAATATTATCAGCTATTTGTTGCTTTCATTCACTCATATAAATGATAATCATATCTGCATTTAAATACCTTTTTTATTACATTTTTATGTATTTTAAACATTTAAATTCAAAATATTGAATTTTCTCTATTTAAAAGTGTTGCTTATTTATAAGAGAATGTAAATGACTTTTTTTGATTTTTATATTTGTTGCTTTTATATTTTTATTTATATGCATAAAAAATTGTGCCTCCTTTTAGGTTATAGAACCATCAGAACGTTTAGGCTCAAATGATACTAATGGTTATCCATCTATTAAAAATCATCCATTTGTTAGTAATATCAAGTGGGAGCGTCTACATAATTGCACACCTCCTACAATTCTTCCATATCTGCCTGGTACTTCTAGTAATGAAGAATTAAGAAGTCAATATCAGGTAAACTCTTTTTTTTATTCCCAAAAAAAAAGTTAAATCTCTTTCATTGTATTAAAAACAAAATTAATCATTTTATTATATTTATCTTTTCTTATAAATTTGGGGGGAAATTCTAAACAAAACTATATTGTGCTTTGCATTATATTAATGGATGGAACAGTTACTCTCACCTTCATTATAAAAAGATAAAATAAAATCCTTTTTTTGCTGCCTTGCATTAATTATGTATTTGCAAATAGTTTTATATAGTAGAAGATTCTAGAATACTTAACATTTATTTGTTATCCTGTCTGTGGCAATAAATCAGATATTAGAATTTTTGCAATCGGATTGTTCTGCTATTATTTTTGACAATGTCTAAATAATTATTGAAGAAGTTCTAAATATTTAGAAGTTCTTAAATATACTATGATAAGCAAAATTTATTTGAAAAAGTTGGTTTATTAAATTATAATATTTGATGACTGCAGTGCTATAAATTTTAAATTCTTATAAAAAAAAAAATTCAATTATTTATTTACAGGTCCCAGACCATGTGGAGCCTGGTCTGGATGACAAGCAAATGACTAGATTGCTTGGCCTAGCTCTTCAAGAAGACGAAGAAGAAGTAGCCGCAAAGCCTGCCAAGAAATTCTCCATATTAGACATACAACCAGAAGAAATGGCACTGAGACTAAGTGAGCAAGCTAAACACAACAGCTGGCACAAATTTGTTCAGGGCAATCTTATCTTAAAACAAGGCCTGGTTGATAAAAGGAAGGTAAAAAGAAATTTTTATTTTTATATACACTGACAAATGCTATTTTATTTTCTAATACTGGTATTCTTTTAGTCATTGTACTTGTTGATGTCTTTAAAAATATGATAACATGTTTTTTTTTAGCTATATCTTTTCAACCTTATTGCCTGGGGTCTGCCACTCCATTTAACATAAAATGTTATTTTCTTCAAAATTCACTTTTTATTATCCATACAAAAAGCATATCCAGTGATGCCGTGTATTGCTGACATTAATGCTTTTTAAAACACACCTCATTGCCTTTCTTGGATGTCTTGTTCTGTGTCTTCAACTTATTTGACCTTTCTCTTTGAGATAATTTTGTTTTCTAAGACGATAAAATTGATTCCGGCTATTTTTGAAATGTCTGAATTAATTGTGCAAAGAACTTGCTTTAAATTTTGTTTTCGGAAACGTATAGAATTTTGCAGAAGGCATTCCTTTATCGGAAAGAAATGTTTACAAGTGGTATAAACAGTTCAAAGAAGGCAGAGAACGCTTTGAAGATGAAGAGCTCTTTGGTCGACCATCAACCTCAACCGACGAAGCTCACATCCAAAAAATTAAAGATTTGGTGCTTGCAAACCCATTGATTTACAATTAGAGACCGTGCTGATGATGTTGGAATTTCAAAAGGATTGGTCAATTCCATTTTGGGACTTAAGCGCGTCAAATCTCGATTGGTACCAAAAACACTGAATGCGAAATTGCAAATATTTAAATAATGCAGAACTTTTGGCTGCCATTGCATTTATTACAATATCATTAAATTGCCTTATGTTACATTTAATAGAAAAACATGAAGCATACTATTGTTTAATCTTATATAAGAATTGTTTTTTTATGACACTGTGTCTTCAACTTATTTGACCTTTCTCTTTAAGATAATTTTGTTTTCTAAGACGCTAAAACTGATTCCGGCGATTTTTGGAATGTCTGAATTAATTGAGCTGCCTTGATGATGTCTTTCAAAATATTCCCTGATGGGAAAAATATAAATTGTAAAAACACACTTTAAAAGTAGTATGATTTGATGTTTCATTTATTAATTTTTTGTTTATAACGTATAGAATTATCCATACTATTTATGCAAAGATATAGAAAACAGTAGATAATGCAGTGTAGTGAATCAAAATCAGTCACTCGAGATATCTAAAATGTGTCGCAGATATATTATTTCTAGCTTTTTGTTTATGCTTTCCTTTCTTATGTGTGTGCATTTATGTTTCTTAAAACATGAGGATCCATGATATTCAGTCTTTTTATTAAGCTTTGATTATAAAAATTTCGACTACCTTTTTTAATGAAATTTTACATGGATTTTGTAATTTTATATTTATTGTTAACAATAATTCTGAATAGTTATAATTTGAAGTGTTTGAAATAATTCTGGAAAACTTGATGTACAAGATATTATGTTTGTTAATTATTGTTATATCAAATTTTTAATTTTCATTTTTTGAAAGATATGAAATTATTTATCATACTAAAAATTCTTTGAGAATTTTATCAATAGTAGTAATTTAAAGTTCATTACTTTATATAGTAGAATTTTTTTAATAGCCCGTAGTAGTTGTAATCTTACAATAGAAATAAAAAGCAAGAGATTTGGTGGCCCCATCACAAACTAAGGGGAAATAATAGCAGCAAACTTTCTGTAATGAATAAAATTTAACATAACTATGTTGGGGCCTGATGGCTAAGTGACTAGCCCTCTGGCACTCAGTATCACAGGTTTCAGGTTAGGGTTGTGCCATGGATGTTTGTAATGGTTCAGAATCCACATGAAACCATAGGTCCCAGTCTAATATGATTTTAGACCTTTGTGCGTAGAATTCACTTCCCTATTCCATAAAAGGAAAGCATCCCATGTTTCAGAATTTGCCAGAAGGCAGAAGGCCTTGACCCACCATGTGGCTGTTGCGCCATTGAAAAAGAAGATAATAACTATGTAATTACATTTAACAAATTTTGAATTTAAAAAAAGTTGGAAAAACTAAAAAGGAGAACACAAGCTCTGTAAAAAACAAATTAGAAGATAACTATTGTTAACTAGATCTAACAATGGTTTTTTAGGGGGTTTTTTAGAGTTCATGGTAAAAAAAATGAACTGTTGGAATTGAAATAATGCATATGCTTAGCAATTTTTAATTGAATTATTTAAATTTAAATTATGATTCAAGGAGAAAAGGCATTTTAATGGCAGAAAAAATTTCACACATTATCAACATTTCACAACTCGCCCAAGTATAAAAGAACATTCAAATCTGTTGTTGGATCTGGTCATCAGTATTCTGACCATTTAACAGGTCAGATCCAATGAAGTTAATCTATCAGCTGAAATTAACAATTGCTCATAATTTTCCACTTTCATCTTTTAACTCAAATTAGAGGGAGAGAAAATGGAATCGAGTTCATAATTCAAGATTACTTGTTGTGAGAGTTTCTGCCAATCTCTGAAGCGTAAATTGATAATGCTCATATCAGTTCTTGAATCTGACTACATTTATTTACATCTAAAGGTAATTTAAACTGAGTCTTTCTTCAGTCAAATCAAGGTCTTCTGATCTGCTTCTTGAATGTACATACAAAAATATTATCCTTTGTGGGGTAGTCAAATAAAAGAATTGACTTTTTACTTTATTGAAAAAAATGTGTACCTATATTTCGAGTACCTTGAACAATTTGCCTTCATTTTTCATAATAGAGTCTATAAAATTAATCCTCATTATTTCTATTCAGATACCCAAGGCTTAGTGGGCAAAAAAAAATGTGATTTTTTACTTGAGGAGAGTTAACAAATTTAAAGAAATTATTTTCCAATTCAGGAATCGTATCTAATCGTATGATGTAGCTACCAGCACATCAACAATGGCTTGTTTTATGTAAATTTAAATTTGGAGCATTGTCAATAGCCAAATGAGGATTAATATGCATAAGAATGTTGTTGAAATTTTGCTGGTCTAATAGACTATATGAGTCCTTGGAATTCTGGTGTTGTGTTATGTAAGAGTATTATTAATTATTGAGCCATGTCAAATTTTGTTGAAGACTTTTTCCATCAAAATCTATCCATGTATTTAAATTTGTAGGCAAAATTCAAACAATTTCCTAATTTATCAGAAATAAAGTATTAATTCATTGTCAATTCTTCTTAGCAGTATTGTAAATTTTTTTCGTTAATATATTGTCACTTGAATTCTTTATTAATATCATTAAAATTGATTCACTACCACAAATGACAAAGCATTATCCGTTTGATAATGCAAAGGGTTTATTAATTTCAAAGTGCAATTATATTGCATTTTACATATGAACATTTTGATATCCTTTGTTATGTTTCTTGGTTTTTCGTATAGGCAAATTTCTTATTAACAGGGGTTATTTGCTCGAAGGAGAATGTTACTTCTCACAACTGGACCACATTTATACTATGTTGATCCCCAAAATTTAGTGCTTAAAGGAGAAATTCCTTGGTATGTATTAAAAGTAATGTTATTGCTCTTTACTAAATTATCACTGATGGTAATTTATTTTTAAACTTTTTAGCAAGTTCTATGTTTCTTTTTCAAGGAATGTAAAATGGTCTGAAATTTTATGTATCCAAAATTGTTAGTTTTCATCATTAATTTGGTTAATGATAGTAATTGGCTTTTTTGTTTTCTACTACTTGGCGATATAACTGCCAGCTATTAATTGTACCATTTATCATAGTATCCTCTATATAAAATGATAGGTTACTAATTTAAATAGAACCTGCATTCAAGTTAGATTTTATGATTAACATGTCTACATGGATTCTCTTACATTAGTTGTTGCTTGAGGTATCATATTACCTAAAACTAGTTATGTTTTCTGCATGCAACAAATATTTTTAGACTCATTTTTATCAATTTATTGTAAAAGGAAATTAAGAATTAGTCTTAAAAACATATTTTTTATTAATGGCAAACTATTCATATATTTTAAATATGTATACTTTTTGATGGAATACCTTAAAAAAACCCTCAGAATTGCTGCTTGATTTTTTATTTATGGACCATTCCAGTTGTTATTACCTGTGCCTTTTGGAAAATTTATAAATTTTCTATGAAGTCATATTTTGTAACAATATTATAATTAATAGTTCAAACCTGTGAATTTATGATTGAGTAATTAAATTATTTAGTCGATCATTCACTTTTCATACAAAGAGAAAAGTTAGGCTAATTACATAAGATGTAATTTCTTGGCTATATGGTTTCTTTTAAGTCATCAGCATGATATAGAGATAAAATTGACTGTATTAAACTAGCAATTTTTGTATATCAGGGCTTGTTAGTTTAAAGTTATTTTCATTGTAATCATTATATTGCATTTTAGGTCACCAGAACTTCGGGCTGAAGCAAAGAATTTTAAAATATTTTTTGTCCATACTGTAAGTATCATGTTTTTTACTTTTTAAAACAATTATTATCAAATTAAATTAATTTTTAACAAATAAATTTTCATGGGTTCCTTGGTTCTGTACATCAACTGTAATTGGTGTTTTTAATTTTTTTAATCAAATCCAAGTATGCTAAACTCTTTTTTTTTAAATATTTTTTATATTTTAAAATTTGAAAGAGTAAAGTCACTCAGTCATATTTGATTCATTTCATATTTTAATTGTACAAATATGTCATTGTTTTTAAAAAAAAATCATAATGTTTTATTGTGTGTTCTTTTTTAATTTCATTTGGGTGTATAATTTTATCTTAAGATACATACTTAATATTGTTTTTGAACAATTATAAAATTGTTTTTATGTTAATTTGTCACATCAATGCTTAATACTAAATTTACCAAGTGTTATATTTTATTGTTAAATTACTTTTTTTAGTTGTGAATACAATGTTAAGCATTTAATATAGTTAACTAAGTATTAAAAAAAAAAGGGAAACAGAATTTTTTTGTTGTAATCTTATATATATATATATTCATTTCGATAAAATTGCTCACATTACAAATTTACAGGATTTCTGAATTATTATTTTCCATTCTGTTTAGTATACCCAGTATATAATGATTTATGTAAATGATTCTGAATGTTTATATACCAAGACGATGTATTTTATAGTTATAATATTTCTGTGTGGCTTTAAAACCATTAAATTGTTCATCAAAATTAAATTAAAATAGATAGTTTGTTCGAGTTATATCGTAGTAATATTAATTTTTTTTTTAAAATTTTTATAAATTAATATATTTAAATGCTGCATTAAAGGTTGTAGAATAAAATGACAAAAGCACATTTGTTATCTGATACATTTTTAGACATTTTAAATCTTAAAAGGAAATTTTTTAATAAAAAGAAAATGGCAACTATATTTCTTAATCTGTTAATCATGAGGCTAATTTATTGTAATTATACAAGTGTAAAAGAATTTTCCATTCAGTTGTATCTGTATAAATAAAGTGTTATGGTTTTTAATAGAAAATTTTCTTTTTAAATGTTTTCTGTATTGATTATTTTAAAAGTTAGTGATAAAAATTTTTTTAGCCTCGCCGCACTTACTATTTGGAAGACCCTGAAGGTTTTTCCTTAAGGTGGTGCCAAGCCATAGAAGAAGTTCGTAAAGGCACCTATGCACAGAGCTCTTAACCATAGTTTTTACATAGCAATAACTATTGAAATTCCAGGGACCCACATAACTTTTTGTACATTTAATAACACTGTTAAAATTTCTATTTCTTACCTTTATTCTGTGAGCTCTTTACGAAAATATGTACATTGATTATTTCCACTATATTTTATTGTTTTCTTTTTTTCAACTATTTATTTTAAGATATTCTGATTTTTTTAATTTTTGCCAGTTTTTACATTTCAGTTTTAAGAAATGTAGCACTTTATAGAACATTACAACGAATTTTGTGAATGCATTAGATATCTTTAAAAGGTTGTAATTTACACTAACTTTCTGAGAAGTATAGTCCGACCACCGATTGTGCAGAAAGCCAAATCAGACAGATTTAGAAGGATCGGCTCCATAGGGAAGGAAATATTTAATAGAGATTTTAATTGATATAATTTTTAATAATTAAAATTTTAGATGACACAATATTAAAAGAAAAATTAGTTGAAAAATATTCCACCAAACTATTATATTTTTTTTCTTTCAAAGTAGCTTTGTGCAGTGTATATACGACTAGCATCACTAACAAGAAATCAATTTGTCCATTTCCACCAATAAACTGGATGCTTACCATTCTACTCTATCTGTGGTCGGATTATATATAATTATTAAAAATTAAATGCAAGTACAAATATAAAAACAAATGAAGCCTATGGAAACTATTCAAATGCAATAATATAAAATATCTTAATCACTTAATAAAGGAATGTTTAAATGTTAAGCTTTCAGTCTAATTTGTATTTTGTTTCAATTTTAGTTGCAATTTTAAAGTGTTCTAGAAAAATTTGGTTTTCAACTTGAATGTTGAAGTTTGCAATGTAATCAAACTATATTATAAGAATTCATAATATTAGTTTTTATTGTGTATTATTGCTTATTCAACTTTTATAATTTTATTTCAAATTAATATCGTAATATTTTTGTGGTTTTTTTTTTCAAAATTAAAGATACTCATTTTAGAATAAGATTAATGTAATATTTTTTTATTACTTTCTCTGATCATTACATGAGTTGTGCATGTCATCTGTAATCTTATAATAAAACAATTGCCTGAACATATATGAAATAGATTATATTTATGTAGTGATGTGTTTTGTATTTTCTTCTGTAATTAATTTATGATTTAAAGTGCGTATATGTATGTTGTATTTTTGTATCGCTAATGTAAAAAATACTTTATTTAAAAGGAAAGACAATCTTTCAGGGAAAATAGTTTCATTTTTGTTTCCTATTTTAAAAATAACTAAATAGTGTAATAAAGTTTATTTATTTTTTTTTTTAATAAATGAAATAAATATGCTCTAAACTGATTTAATTAGCAATAATATATTCTAAATTGGCTTATATGTTCTCTTTTCTAATTAAAAATTTTTTTTATTATATTAAAAAATTGTTCAAAAATTACTTTGCTAAATTTATATTTTTTTTAGATTGACAAGAATTGTTTACCAATGTAATTTTTTTTTTATTAAATAACTAAAGCTAATAGGTTTTTAATTTCATTGTTTAAAATATGTCAAAAACCAGGTATTTAATTAATATTTAACAAATTTGATCTATAAATTGTTTTTATTCTTGATAAAAAAAAATCAAAAAAATCAAGTTTTTGCTTATGATAAGGCTAATTATCTTCAATTTCCGAACATAATATAAACAGCAAGTAGGTAAAATTTCATTTATGCTATTTTTTTCAGAGTGATAAGACAACTTTTTTATAGTAGAAATCTTCAAAAGTTATTGAATACAAGCATTTAATTAGACAATAATTATGGTTTATGCCTTTATTGTTTACCTTAGAAAACATGTCATTATGGCATATCTAAAATGTACCATTCTAACAATAAATTAATTTTGCTACAAAATTGACCTATTATGAAAGAAATTCTTTCACTTATTTAAAATTACTGATAAATATTAAAAATTTATTTTTCCAAGTATTTATTGTTTTCTATGTTAACAATAGCTTTGACTTTTACTCATTTATGGGACAGCATGTAGCATTTACATGCAAAAAGGTCAAGCAGGTTTGTGCCTTTATACTTAGAATTTTAATTGTTTAATATTTTAGCACTATCAATTAGTAATATTTTCATATGCATAATTAACAGAGTGAAAATTTATTGTAATTTCACAGTTAGTAGCTTTATTCCTTCATTTCTCTGGTAATAGAAAACCTATATTTACTTTCTTGTATAAAATTGAACAAGTTCATTCGAATTTGACATTTATTTTTATATGTGGTTTTATTATTTATTTGACATTTTTTTATTGACGAGATGTTTGTAACCTTTACATTTTTATTTTATATTGAAATTGAATCTGCTTTTTTAAATTAATTAATTTGCTGGCTTTATTTTATTGTATTATATTAATGTTTGATTTATAGTTCTATAATACCTCAATCCTTTTATATTAGGGTTTTTTTTTTTCCAAAATTTATTTTTATAAAATAAAAAAAATAAACAATTCATCTAAGTGCTCCTTATAAAAAGTGCCATCTTTACCATTGGTCAATTTGGTTGCTCACCAAATGCCCATTAAATTTTGAGAGCCTATTTCCAATGAATTTTATCTAAACTTAAAAGCCTCCTTGCACTAATATGTGGTTCTCCTGTTCAACTTATAAAAATAAATTTTCTTGCTTATTATGATATTTGTTTTTAAAAAAATTTCAACTTAGCATATTTATTGTTAGTTGTGAAATATGTAAATATATCAGTTTAATATAATGCTTTTTTTATTAATGTAAATTATGTAACTTGCTGTTTTGCAACATGAATTTCAGTTTTGTTGTAATTTTGGTTTTTCCTTCTCTTTGTTAGAAGTTGGAATTGCTTATTGTAATGAATGTATAAAATTATTAACTGGGAGATATATCTTATTGCTGAAGTGAAAAATGAATCGAGCAATATTACTATATTTATTAAGTAGCAGAATATTTTTAATTTGTTTTCTATGTATATAAAAATGTTAAACCTGCACATTTTTAGTAGTAATTTTATAATTAATGAACATTGTGCAGTAGCATTCAAATTCAGGAAATAAATATTGTGTGTTTTAAAAAGAAAAAGTGCTCTTAGCTCAAGTTGAGACAGTGAATAACAACGACTACATGTAAAAAAAAAAAAAATAGCGCTCTATTTCTTGGCTCTTGACAATAAAATTTTTATTTCTGCAATTACTTATTTTTGTTAAGCTTTATATAATTGAAGTAGCAGTGGTTCTTGCAGGAAAATGGCAAACATTGTCTGCTTTAATGTTTTGAAAAGACTATTTCAGTCAACAAAATACCAGATAATCATAATTTAGAATAAAAAGTTAATTTATAGTTCAATCATCAATAAGGGAAAAATTAGCAAGCTGTCAAATAGGACAATTTAAAAAAGTTGCGCATAGGAGAAGAAATGTCATTTAAAAAGGATTTTAATTGCATTAAAAAGAATTTTAATAATTAAAATTTTAGATTACATGATATTAAATGATAAACTAAATGAAAAAATTCTTTATTAATTTTTTATTTTTTCCCCCCCTTTTAAAATAGCTTTGCACAGCTTATATCCGATTACCGTTCCACGCTATCCGTGATCTGACTGTGTTACAAATATTTAAGTATTGTTACTAATACATAATAAGTAATAATAATACATTTTAAAACAAAGAAACTGTAATTTCAAGAAAAAAAACATTTTGCAATTTAAAACATATCGCATAAAAATAAATTTATGGAAGCAGGAAATATATGTGATGAGATTTCTTTTAAAAGAAAAGAAAAACATATTCTAATTTCTTTGATATTTATTTTATATCCTGATTATGTTGTATGTTATAATATATATGATATTGCATGTCTGAAATTGTATGAACTCTTCAGGTTGTAATTATATTACTACTTAATGCAAGAACTCAACTTGTTTTCATTGTTTTTTTTTTCTTTTCCTCCTAAATGTAGGGTTTTTTTCAGTGATTGTTTATTTCAAGTTTTTTAAGCTTGTCTTTACATTGATATATTTATATGAAGGATCATTTAATTTGTAGTTTTATTGTATTAGTCTATTTTTAGCATTGAATATTATCTTGATGTCCAATATAAGTTCCTTGATCCTTTACAATGCAATAATGCCCTTCCTTGAAGTGTCTTTTCCAATATGCATTTCTTGTAATAAATATTGTAAGTATAGTAAAAATAGATCAGATTTAAAATTGTAGTTTTGAGATTCTTTCATGATTATATCTATATGGAACACAAAAAGTTTGAACATCACAAAACACATTTTGTTACCATTCTGGTATTTATTAACAACAGAAATTCTGTAAATACAGTAACCTATCTTTAATCCAGTACATTCTAGCCCATTGTCACACAGGATAATCGAGCAATCATAATCCTATATGAAGGAGATTCAAAATAAAAATTCTAGTTGAAATTTAAATAAAATGGGCATATTTAATCTATAACACTGTACTTAAACCAAAAGTGACAGATACATTAAACAAGGGATAAAAATGCGAGCAAAAATGTATTGCCGTCAAGGAGTCAATGTCAACAAACACTTGAATCCATATGGGAAAAAAATATGAAAGCAAAAGCTTGATCATTATGATTGATCGATTGTAATATGTGCTGAACTATCAAATGCTTGATTAAAAAGAGGTTAACTGTACACACTCAATGTAGTTGAAACGTCATAATGGATTTTCCATTAATTCATTAAACATCGTAATTATTTTATATTATTCAATTAATGCAATAAGATAAAAATTATTACTACTAATTGTATTGAGGAAATATGAAGATAAATCATTTTAAATATTAATTAAGAAATTGCTTTGCATTAACTAAAATATCAAAAACTGGTTTAAATAATGCCTTATAAATTGTTTTATTTTGGATCAAGCAGTCTCATAATCATTTATTCACTTTAAAATGTAAACATTTAAGTCTGGAGAATGATTCTGTAAATTTTTATTAATACTGCTCATTTTAAAATAATTTATATTTTAACAATTTCCTTTTGATTATCAATATTAGAAATCAATTTGTACAAATCAACTTCAAAAGTATTTGTAATGATCATACTTAAAATCGGTTAATACAGGTGGTGAAGCTTTACACAACCCTTGCCCCACTATTTTTGAATCTCATCTTCCATTTCAAATAAAATAAATGTGACGATAAATCACTATTTAAAAATAAATTAGTATTGGAATGTTTTAAAAATTCTTAAATTTGTGTTAAAAATGGATTTGTTTCAATTTGTTGCTCCTCGATTGCAATACCACTCAGCTTGTGATGAGTTATTTAATTAAATTGTAAAATGTTATGAGAAGAAATAGATCATTATAACCGAAAGACTTGAATTGCTTGATGAGTAGTGCCTTGGATTTTCGAGCATCTTTTATCTGTCTCTCTTCCATATCTAAAAGTATGTAGTTCCTAATACCAGTTAAAAAGGTGAGAGTGGGATATTAGTAGGCTTCATGTAGATCACGAACAGCCCACTAACGAGTGTTGGGGGAGGATTTGCATGTCATATGGGAGAAAACCCGAAATCTCCACGGTGCGAGATGGTTTGCACACCACAGTTGCTACCGAATCTCCTCATTTCTGAAGGCAGTGAGTAGAACAATGCCTTTTTTCGGATTCTAACCTTGGACATTTGTCTGCTAACTCCACTGGCAGGAGTCTAGGGATCCAAACGCCAGAGCCGATTATTTTAGACAGATGGCTGTCGTTAGAATCATGACTAAGAAATTCTCTCAGCAACGATGGGAACACACCATAGAGGCCATGACGCCTCAAACAAATTATTTAGACGTACGTCTTTGTTGCGTAAACCATTTACCAACATCCCACCACTTATACGCTCCAATGGATCTTTTGCTTATGCACCTGAGGAGAAAGCCGAGCTTTTAGCTGATAGCCTACAACTTCATTTCGAACCGAACCACGACGTCGAAGATCCTAACTTCTTCAGACGCACCAACTCAGAAGTAGAAGACTTCCTTCAACAACCACACATAAATGATATCAGTCAGGTCAGCCCAGCGGAAGTCTGTGAATTCATCAAAAAAATTAAACCCAATAAGTCTCCTGGGATTGATCGCATTAGTAATCGCATGCTTAAATCTCTACCGTGATACTGATCACTTATTTGATTAATTTTCTGATCGATAAGTGTTATTTCCCACAGAGCTGGAAAACCGCCGTAGTTATTCCTATTCCAAAATCCGATAGTAATAGGGCCTATTCCCAAAATTACCGTCCAATCTCACTACTCAGTGGAGTGAGTAAAATATTCGAATATTCGATTCTTAAACGCCTGGATCAGCACTGCACTAACCATAATATTCTCATCCCTGAGCAATTTGGGTTCAGAACTCAACTCAGTACTTCTCACCAGCTCTTACGTGTTAATGAGCTGATCCATGATGGCTTTATCAATCGTAAATCTACGGGAATATTATTTCTGGACGTAGCCAAAGCCTTTGATAAAATTTGGCACAATGGCTTATTATTGAAGCTCATGCGACTTCATTTTTTGCCCCAGTTTATTAAAATTATCCACTCGTATCTCACTTTGCGTAATTTCAGAGAGCGAGTGGGAGGGACCATTTCAAGCGATCATTCAATCAGGAGCGGGGTACCTCAGGGTTCACTGCTCGGTCCTAGACTGTTTTTAATCTCTGTGAACGATATTCCTAAGCCAGAGTGCTGTAAACTGGTCATGTTCGCAGATGACACAGCGATAATTGCACAGCACAAATCACCAAACTCCGTCGTTGCTTTGCTTAACAATTACATCCCTCGCTTGGAAAGTTGGTTGACCACCTGGAAAATCAAAGTAAATCCTACCAAAAGCGCGTGCCTTCTGTTTACACGCAAACAGAACATTGGTTCTATTTTGAATGTCACCCTTTTTGGCCAGCCAGTCCCCTGGGTTACTGAATATAAGTACCTGGGGTTAGTTTTTGACTCTAAATTAACCTTTAAAACCCATTTTGCTAAAGTAGTTGCTAAAGCAAATGCTGCTAGCGTGAAGCTAAAGAGCCTAATTTCTCGAAAGAGCAGGCTTGCGATCAGACAAAAGGTTCTACTGTATAAGTCTATCCTTCGACCAATTCTCTTATATGGATGTCCCATTTGGGCGTCCTCCTCCATCGCAAATCTTAAGAAACTCCAAGTTTTACAAAACAAACAGGTAGCTATGATAGTCAACGCCCCGTGGTTTGTTAGAAGGAAGCAACTCCACAGAGATCTGAATATAGAACCCATTATGGACTATATCTTCAAAATTTCTAAGTCTTTTCATTCTAAATGCCCTCAGATCCGTAACGAAGCGATCAGGCAAATACCTGTATACCATCCAGGTGTGGCTAGCTCCAGGAAGAGACCCAGAGCTATCTATGATCAGCAATGGGAATCTTTCCCGGCATTGAAAAGGCGTTGTGGATTTTATCCTACAACCGCCGACTCTACCGCTGTGGCTGTTGCCTAGTCACTCCGATCACTTCAAGCGAATCTGAGCTGCTACCTTTTGGCATTTAAATCTTAACTTTTATTTGCTACGATGTGCAACCTAAATTAGAACATGGCTACCTGACTCTTTAAGTTGTAATTTTATATTTTAATTGTAAATTTTTAATAGTTCACTTTTGTTTAATTACATTTTTTCTTAAATTGTTAGCTTATTTTAATGAATTTCACTTAATCTTTTTGTCAGCATTATTATTTATCTTAATTGCAAATAACCTTGTCTTATTGTTTACTTTTAACTTTTAATTTCCTTAACCTGGTTTAAGTCTTCACTTTATTAATTAATTGTAACCTGACATGTAAACAAGCGGTGCTTAACACTGCTTGTATGTCGCACCATATTACTTTTATTATTTCTTTTATTCTTTATTTTATTTTTATTTATTTAAACTTTGTTTAACTTTAATCTTTTATTTTTGGGCATCGTCAACGGACTCCTAATTGTACCGAAAGCTTTAGCTTTTTCGATCTCCAGCTTTAATTGTTAGCAAGCAGGAGGTGTTTTTCTTAAATTTTTATTTGTGCTATTCTTCTTTTTATTAATATTCTATATTTTAAGCAACTTCATTTTGTGCAAATTTTTAACTAAATTAAGATGTGGAGGTATTGTGGCTCTTAAAGCCACCTAGGAACTCCGTAATCGGTACGCCCGTTGCCCCTCCACAATTTGCTACGAGTCGGGCGAGTTTCTGAACTGAAAAAGTTCAGTTCAAAGTTCACAAACGTTCTTCCGTTGAGTAAGAATAAAGTGAGAACTTACATGCCTCAAAAGCTGTATTTGAAAATTGCTACGGAATTTTTAACGTCTAGGGCTGTACGAAACAATTTGATTCCTTTTATTTTTATTACTTTTGAGGTATGGAGTTTTAATGACAGTTTTGTTGCAAAGGTACTCCTTTAAGAAATGTCCATTGCCGCAGTGTGGGCGAAGATTAGCAAAAACATCCTGGGTAACATTGAATCTTAAGTACCCGGTATTTTAAAATAATTTATTATCGCTTCTTAAAAGCATAGAAACTCATGGAAAGAGTATGTTATGATAACATCTCTTATATGGGAAAAGGATATCAGCTAAGTTCAACAGTTTGTCGAGATGAGAGCTTAATTGAATGCAAATGAAAGTATTAGAGTGATTGGTGGAATATTTTAAGATGTGTTAAAATTGCAGGAGAAAAAAAAGAAGAACTATAGTACTCTTATATGTGCTGTTGTTCTTAATGAATGAAAATATCTTTGTAAACAGATTTGCAGGGGAAGCGATTAAGGTAATGTAGGGGTAGTGAATGAAATAGGGAAACAAAGAAATGGTGTATTAAATTATAGAAACAGATTGATGTTATAATATTAACGTATGCCCAATGGGGTTATAATAACTAAAGTAAGTCATTGAGGCTTTTGGAAAAAGTGTCGTGGTGGTGTTCCTAATGGTAGTGGGTCCGTTATTAATAATGAATTTACATGACCCCGGGTCCTGAACAGACATTGTCTATCTTCCTACTAAAACATAACTCAGAAATTTATTTGGCTTAATTTATAAAGTCTTATCTGAAATCATTTCAAAGAGACTTAAAACCATTTGCTGAAAATCTGATGATTACCAATGTGGATTTGCAAAAATCTGATGATTATCCGTAGTGAGCATTAAATCTTCGCAGCAGCGTTCATGCTATTAGCGATTAGTCGGATGCTATGCGAGAGTATTCGGCAACAAGCATGTTTTGGGGTTTGGTTTTGAAAGGTGTGCTGGTGGCGAATCACGCTGCGCTTGTGTTCTGCAGTGGTCCTTGTAAGAAGCTAATTGAATAATATAATCCTATTTCAATGGAAGAAGCTCTTGCACACTTTATTTGTGACGTGTCTCGATCATCAAATAACATAAACTAAACAGTTCTACTTCGTATAGTTTTTTTTTTTTTTTTTTTTCGTATTAGAAAAACTTTATAAGCGGGATATATGTAACTGCAATTTTTTGTTGTTGTTGTTGATTTTAAATAAGTATATGACTCTTTTAAATAATATATAATTTTTTAAATAATTAACTTTGTGTTCTTGATATAATTATTAGGCTTGTTGGAATGATTTCAATGTCAATCGCTGCTAAAATTAAAATTAAAAAAGGCGTTTTGGGGAAAACTTTTAGGGGTGGTGAGAAAAAAAAAAATTTAAAATTGTCCCTTTTTTAAATTTTTTATTTTCATGTTAAAAGCAAAGCAAAGCTTTTTAAACTTTTTATTGATAGTATTGTATAAATTTTTCTTTAATTTTTTTTTCACATTGTTATAAATATTACGATTACTTTTAATATAATTTTTAGTTCTTGACATTTTGATACTTCAAACATATTTTCATATTTTTTTTTTTTTTTTTTTTTGATATCACACAAGTTAACTGCTGATATTGTGACACGTGATATTCAGTCTATTGTGAATGTTTGTGACTAAGGTGTTTATACATTTTTTAAAGCTCAGCCATTTTGTGTAACTCATTCATTTCAATGCTGGTGTCGTTGGACATTTTTTAATTTGAAAAGGAATCACAAACTAAAAAAGTTTAAAAAACCACTGCTTTAGAGAGTGTAAAATTGAGACAGGGAAACCCTCTCTCTACTATCCTCTTCAACTTTTATCTTGTAACGGTTATGCACAATGTCCTTTCAAAGAGAGAAGGAACTTTTTTCACCGTATTTACTCAAATTTTTGTATTTCCTGATGACGTGATCCTAATTGCTAGATGGAAAAGAGCCAGATAAAGGGGATAAATGTACTCTTTTTGGCAGAAAAGGAATTTTTGAAAATGAGTAAATGATAATTTGTAATTTTACCCTAGAAATCAATGCTAGACTTGCTGCTTAGGCAATAGATGCTTTTTCTCTCTGTAAAGTATATTCAGGTTTGCAATTGCTCAAGAAAAATTAAGTTACAAATAAGTAAAACCATTATTTGATTGTAATTTATGGATAACAAACATGGACTTCAACTCACGATGAAGAACAAATACTTGGGGGAAAAAAGAGGTGTTGAGAAGAATTTTTGGACATGTCCAAGATGACGGAGTTTGGAAAATCAGGAATAATAGGGAATTACACACACACACACACACACACACACACACGCACATATATATATATATATATATATATATATATATAGACTGCAGCCGCTTGCAATGGACGCATCCCAGCCGAAGCCCCAATTTATGTAGAGTTGGGTGCTTGCAATGGACGCATCGCCGCCGAAGCCCCAATTTATGTAGAGTTACATCGGTTTCAACTGATTCATTCCGGCCGAACCTACAGTTTTGTTAGACTTCTCTACCAGTCCAACAAAAGCTTGAACTTTTGAAGTGGGTGTCTAGGGGATTTGACAGACACAATAAAAGTCCTGCGTTTCTTTAAAGACAGCCATTTAATTGGTTCTATAATTTACAATGATATTTACATTAGCAATTAATTAAAGGAAGGCAACACCGTCTATTCTCACGCTGCTTCACGCAGCCTCCCATCCGTTCCTCTTCCAGTTAGCGTCTCTTCTTCTTTCTTCATCTACGGGGATCTCTCCCCTTCTCGTGGGGTCAGAGTTCAAAGTTCAATACACCCCCACGTTGTAAACAGCTCTTTCAAAGACAAGCGTCCGTAAGGTGTCGCTATCTGGTGATTACCAGACAAATAAATCCCATATATATATATATATATGTGTGTGTGTATGTGTGAGTGTGTGTGTACAGGGGGTTATCAAAATAATGGGAACATTATAGATATATAAAGAATCCTTTATTAGTATGGTGTAGGACAGCCTTTGGCATATAATACAGCTTGGATTCGCTTAGGAATTGATTCATACAAGGTGCCTTCTAACTGTAATTATTGACACTGGAGAATCCAGATGCTGATTGAGCTCTGCGGTCACTTTTGCTGCAGTTGTTCGCTTTCGAGACATCACAATCCACTTCAATACCCGTCAGTCTCTTTCACTGAGCTTCTCTTTCTGTCCACTGATTTGCTTTGCCGAGCTTATCTTGTCACACTGTGTGTATGCTGTCATGACTTTAGACACCGTACCTCTAGAAACGCCTAAAAGTTGGGATGTTTCGGTTACACTTTCTCCAGCTAGACGAGGCACAATTGGCCTCTTTGAAAATCTGAAAGGTTCTATATTTGACGCGTTTGAAATAAATTCAAGACTTACAGAAATTCAATAAAGCTGCCACATACTACCAGAATATATACATTTCTATTTTTTTTAAAAAATGTCACTCTTATTCACATGTGTTTCCATTATTTTGATACGCCCTGGAATGTCATAAATACAATTAAACCTAGAATCTAGGCTATTTGGAATGAATGGAGGACAATAGAATTACAAAGAAAATTTATAAAGAACAGTTAGAGGGAAAGAGAAAATCTGGAAGAAGTGCAAAAGGAACTGGGTATCATAGAAGGGAGACAATGAAAAAGAAAGAATTAAATGGCAGCATGCTATCGTTGTAACTATGGGTCCACAACGGCTGTAGTGTCAGAGATGATGATAATCACCTATTAAAGCAGCCAAGTTAAGAATGATGTACGTATACTCGCGAACTCGAGTTGGTGAATTAATATCATTCGGCAATTAAAAAAAATTATTCTTGGATTTAACTTTAAAATTATTATTGTGAAATGTTCGTTTTTATTTATTAAATTACACTTATAGTTAAATAAAATAGTTGACATAATTAATAAATTAATAAATGTCGACAGTAAAACTGCCACTGCTCTCATAAGATTAAGGATAAAGCACCACAAAAATATGATGATTTATATATATTGAAAGCACCACAAATATACACTCAAGAACCAAAACATTATGACAACCTGTCAATAACGAGTTGGCCCACCTTTGGCACGCAACACAGCTTCAACCCGCCTTGGCATGGATGCCACAAGTCCTTGGTAGATGGCCGGAGACAGATTGTACCAGACGTTTAAGCAACGGTCACGCAAATCCTAGATATTGCGAATTGGTGGTCTTTGAACTCTGAGCTGCCGTCCCAGAACATCCCAAATGTATTCTATCGGATTGAAATCCGGTGAGTTAGGCGGTCAGGACATTAACTGGAATTCAGCATCATGTTCCTGGAACCACTTCAACACAATTTTAGCCTTGTGACAAGGGGCGTTGTCCTGTTGGAACATTCCATTTCCAGCTGGAAAAACAGAGGCCATGGAAGGGTGCAATTGGTCCGCAATGATGTTCAGATACCCTGTAGCATTCATGGTCTTCTCTACCACAACCACGGGTCCCAGAGACGCCGAAGAGAACGTCCCCCAAAGCATAATACAGCCAGCAACGGCCTGTGTATGACCTACTGTACATTGAGGGAGCAACTGTTCGCCTGGAAGACTGCGTATCCTGACACGGCCATCGGCGTGATGAATGACAAACCATGATTCATCTGACCAGGCAACTCTCTCCCACTGATCCATGGACCAGTCACGATGTTCCCGGGCCCAGCGCAGGCGCAGTTGGCGATGACGCTTGGTTCTCAAAGGCACACGAGTGGGACGTTTCCTGCGTAGCCCCATATCCAACAGTTTCCGCTGAACAGTGTGCTCCGATACTATTCTACTTGGCCTTACATTGTATTGGGCTGTCAGCTGAGCCACTGTCTGGCTCCGGTTTTGCTTCACCATGCGAGACAGTCTCCGACGACCTTTTTCTTTGATAGCGTGTGGACGTCCAACACCATGTCATCTACTGCTGGTTTCACCGTCATTCATTCACTTTGCATAAGTACTAACAACTGCAGATCGCGAACAACCCACGAGTCGTGCAGTTTGGGAAATACTTGTTCCGAGCCATTACAATCTGAACTATATCAAAGTCGCTTAGATCCGCAGCCTTTCCCATCACACACAGAAGTAAGTGAAAGAATGATTCTTCAGAATCTCCAGCAGCAGTTAAATACCACTTCCACCTGATCACGTGCCTTCCACGTCATCCAAGCGAATTCATTGCAAAATGTAGGGGTGGTCATAATGTTTTGGCTCTTGAGTGTATGATTCCTCATCCTGTCTTTGATTGCCCAGCTGTTGCAGTCGCCATACGTTGTCTGGAGCATTCCTTGGAAGAAATTTATACTCTTAGCTGGCAATCAGCAAAGTCAAAATTATTCAGGAGTACAACGATATTTGATCCCTTTGTACTCTTTAGGCGATACACCAACAACAACTACTGGATGTAACAATTCTTTTTCTTTCGCATTTTTCGCGAAAACTATGCATCACAGAGGTATGGTTCTCTGGACAACTTTTATATGCTCCGAGCGTCCCCCACAGTTCATGCGGTATTTCGTGAATACTCTATCTGATACATTTTTATTTTTGAGAAAGAAAAATTATTTTATTTATCATTATTTATTAGGAAATTTAATCATATAATTTGGGAAAGATCATAGTTTTTAAAACTCTCTAGGAACCCTTGCTTTGACGAAAAATTCTAATCTTCAAAATGTACTTTTCTTATAGAGTGACAAATAAAAATGCATTGACTTTAACATTTAAGTTCAAAGTGATTTGAAACGATATCATTGTATCTTATGGAAGACAAAATATCCAGTTGTTTAAATGTTAATTATTTAAGGCAGATTAAGCCTTAATATATTATTTTTCTTAACGAATATTTAAAAATGTATATCAAACTGAATGGATGTTCAGTTTGATATACATTTTTAAATATTCGCTAAGAAAAATAATAAATTGAGGCTTAATCTGTCTTACATAATTAACATTTAACCTTAATTTCGCTTTGATTAAATCTATTTTTCACAAATTTAAGCATTCATGTCAGGGTTTTCGTTAATTTTCTCATTATTTCAATAATAATTTATAAAAGATTGTTTCCCTCCGCATGGGTCCGGGTTAGAATACCCCTCCCCCCCTCCCCGTAGCCCATGCATATCGTGAAAGATGACTACAATAGGTATCCAGTGCCAGGGTTATAACAGGGTGGTTTAAAATCAAACTTCTCCCGTTGGGTGCCCAATGTCTTTGCACCGCAAGGTAACGGACAAAAAGAAATTACATTTTTTGGCCTTTGTCGTCACTCGTAAGCTCAAAGGCTCGTGCCCACCAAGGCGACAAGATGCAAGCGAAAAAATTTGACCAATCACTAGCCTCACCGCGGTCGCCTGAAACCGGTTTGCAGTTCGCCGCTTGAAGTTGCCCAACTTTCAACTCGAAGCGGTTTTTCACTAGGCGTAATGCTATTTCTGGCGTTTCGCTGTGAAGGGGTCGAAAAAATTTTGTCGCTTGCCTCTTGAATCTTCACGTTTCTCGCCTTGGTGGGAACGAGCCTTAAGAATTTTGAAAATACTGCCACTTGAATTGGTTGCTTGAAGAGCAGATTGAACTCAAGTCCTGGGGCGGTTTTTCATTGTTTGAGAACTCACGGCTTCATAGACTTGGTCTAGATGTTCCTGTCGACCAAGTGGGATAAGAAACAACAGCATGAGTGTTTCATGTGCATCATTGTTAGAATTGATTCTTTGGAGATCATGAAGTGTTTAAATGTATTCGTCAAAGCATTTGTGTAAAATTTAATTTGAAAGTAGCATCTTTTGTTTAATACAATTAAAAAATGGCTCGAGTGTTTGTTATTATTTAAAAAGCTTTTGTTTAAAATTTATTAACTGGAAAGATAAAATGGCTCCTAATTTGAATTTAAAATTAGTAGTTGGAAATCTGAAAGTATTGTAGCTGCTGTTGAAAGAAACATGTTATAAAAATTTTTTTAACTATTAAATTACAAAATTTGTATGTTTATACATATATATTTTGAAAGAAATAATAAAAATCTAGTGGTTTTTGTCAGAGATAAAGAACTATGTTGTGGTATAAATTTAATTTACATTTCAATACTTCTTGAAATTTAGGCTATGTTGAATGAGATGAAACATTATTTGATTATATTTTATTAAAATCAATACAAATATTTCTTAAGGTTAGTTATTTTTTAAAGATAAGAACAAAAATAGGATCGCTATTTAAAAAAAAAAAATGCATGCCATAATTTTCAAAAAGACTTTTTATGCTACTAAAAGAACATTATAAAGCTTTAACTAAGTATTAAATTAAATAATATTTCTTGCTCTTTTTTTAGAAATAGCTCCGTTACATAGTATATGTTACACTTTCAAGACTATTTAAATTTTAAGGTTTGCAGCAAAACGATAATTTTGGTCTTATTGAAAAACGAAATAAACAGTGATACCTTTCTCAAGTATCGGCAATTTAAATATGACGTCATTGCACATTACGTCCGGGCATCTGTAATGGCCGCCTTCATATGAGATACGGATGAACCAAGATCAAAATGTTATTAAATTTTATTTTTCTGCAAGCACAAAGCCCTTAAGAAATATGTAAATGCAAGTAAAATGCCCGATGATGTGGAAATATGTCTTTTAACTATAAGTTGTGGTGCCTATTGCAAGTTAATTTTACCTCAGTGGATATTTATTTATGTCTTTCGTTTCGTGCAGTGAAGTATCAATTTTGCCTAGATACCGAAACTTTGTGAATTTGTCAGTTTCTGTTTGTAAATAAAATTGAATATATTTTGGAATACTTTGTACAAGGTAAGCTACTTATTTATGCATTAATATCGGGTAAGATAATTTCTTAAAAATATACATTAATTCAAATATAAACATATTCATTGAATAATCTGCACCGTTCTTAATTATAAGCTTATCCTGTGGTAAAAATTTTATTTTGGTTTTTGACAGCCGTAGAACATGAATGTTGAGTGAAAGTTAGATTTATTTTTATTTGTAATTAGGATTATTATCATGATTATGATGATTTTTTTCTTAAACAGCTGATGTTAAAATTCTTGCGAATTGTCATTGAGCGTGAATTAACTAAAATAACAAATACTAATTATGAATAAATGTTTAAAATTTATTTAACCTTTATTGATTCAGAAATACAGTAATAAATTAGAATCGGTTTGCAATCGATGTAATTTTATACTTGGCATTAAGTGAAAAACATGTGAATCTGCAGGTATTGTTAGAAAAAAAATATTTATTCAAGTTTTATGCACGTTTAACCACAAATATTTAATTTATTTGTAAATCAGCCTATAAAGTTATTTGATATTTTTAAAAATTATTATTCTTATCATTAAATTATAATTAAAAACTTAATTTTTAAAAAAGTGTAATTATAAAAGTGTGGATTTTAATTATTTAGATTTATCAAAATATCGTCTTAATCAATATATGAATTTTTTATTTAAAAACATTATTTGTGTTTTCATTTTTTATTATAAAAAAAGTAATTTTTTTTTTGAAAAAATACTTGATAAAATTTCAATTGCAAAAGGCTTTAGGTAATCAATTCTAATAGCAACTTTTCAATGAATGTTGTGCTTCAATTACATAATTTTGATTTATTTGATGTTAATACATTTATAAATTATTACCATCATTTAACTTTTATATAAAAAGTGATGTATTTGTTAGTATAGAGATGGGAAGTTTTTTCGTTTCTCTCTCTATTATAATGTAAAGTTATTACAAAAAAAAAAAAAAAAAAAAAAAAAAAATCTTTCAGTCTTTTAAATATAAAAAATCAATTTTTGTCAAATGATAGTTTATTGAAACATCAAATTTCTCCACTTGGCATACAGGTTATTAACTAATGTAGATAATGCAACACAAATACCAATGGAATATATATATATATATATATTAAAATGTTCCATACATAAATTTGTGACATTAAAAACTTTAAAAAAATAAAAATTAAGTAGTATATTTACATTATTAGGCCAAACTATCTTATTTCCCACTCTGAATAAACTATATATATGTTCGATTGATTTTTGTGAAAACACCAGCTTTAATTTTCATTATAAAAATTAAAATATAAAGTAAATTATTTAATAGATAAATTTATTAAATTAAATAAATGAATATATTATAAATTTTTATTACCATGAATTATATGTAGTCACTGTAAACGTAAATAACAAATGGAAGATACAGCAAATTGAAAATAATGAAGTAAAATTTAGGACTTAATAAATAAAATGTCAATTTTCTATAAACAAAATGTTGAAATTAATAAGGATTCTATGGATAAAGAGAAATATGTGTGTGCAGAAAGGAAATAATTACTTTGGATAATTTATTTATCAAAATATGTGCGTATATTATGTAAATACATTAATGTATCAAAATCTTAAAATGTATTAAAAATGTATCATTTCATCTTATAATAAAACGAATTATTTTGCATTTTATAAATTAACCATAGCCATTTAAAAAAAATATTAAATAAAGTCTTTTATAACACCACTCGTTTTTTGCAAAGTTTATACGAGGTCAAAATAGAGCAACTTTATGAGAGTGGACAATATATTCATAAAATTATACAAGGACAACTACATTTACTATTTCCATTATTTTTTTATAATGGTACTCTAAAGAATTGTAATCAATGCTGGTAATATCTCAACATAGGTCATTATGTAATTAAAAAAAAAATTATAATTTTGAAAAGGTTATTGTCAATAATAGTTCTAACAATACAAACATTATTTAGGTGAATTAATTAAAAAAAAAATTTAAATAAAAGAAAGAGAAAACATGTTAAAAAATTGTCTTTTTAGGATAAGTACTTTTGAACAGAATATATAAATTTTGTGTCTCACAATTGGAGTTGGATAAAATCTAAATAAGTACTTAATTATGCAACATAACATTTTATAGAAATTACTATAGTATATATGTTTAATTGATAGTAGTGAATATGAGGAAGCATATTACACAAAAAATATTTCCAATATTTTATACACAGCTATTATTCATTTATTGGAAAATAATAACAATTTAAAAAATGTTATTTGCAGTTAAATATAGTTTTTTTATTTTGTTGAATTCAAATTGATTGCATGTTTGCTTTATCTGAACTTATCCATTTGTGGCTTCATAAAAAAAAAAAAAAAAAAAAAAAATTTAATAGCTTACAAACTCATAAGTTCTTTAATATTATTCTGTTATTGTTGTTTGTACACAGAAGAAACTGATGCAAGTTGGTCTTTATGAATTTATTTTATAGCAAGTTGGTCTTTATGAATTTATTTTATAGCAAGTTGAAATTATTTCTAACTATATTATTTATTATTTGTAAAGTGCATAAATATTTTGCTCAAGTGTAGAAGGAAATTTAAGGTTTGTTCTTATAAGATCTTGTATTTCTTGAGTATTTGCATGATTTTTTAAACTAATTTTAAGAAATGAATTTTCATATCTTTTTTCTTGGAAATGGTGTGTAGTTCTGGTAGCTTGAAATCTTTTGAAAGATTGAACTAATAAAATTATCCATTGAGCTACTATATATTTGTCCGAGAGGAAAAACATTAGTGTTTTATTAACATTTTATTTTTATAAAAGAAGTTTGATTTTTTTTTTTTTAATTCTGAATATTTAATAGATGTCTTTCCAAAACTATGATTACATTAAGATATTTAAAGCTTGAATTCTTCAGCTTATTTTTTTACACTGCTAAAACTGAAAGTGACATTATCAAAAACTAGTATTTTCTGAATTATCAACAATTAGCTTTCAATACCATTAATTAAACTTGTGTACCTTAACTAATCTTTATCACTTATTGATATTTCAGTAAAAACACAGCTGTAATTTGATCATGCCAGATCTTGCTCTGAAGGATATTCATAGAAAAAAAAAATTGTAGTAAACCATTTGGGTTTCAAATCAAATAATTTCAAATGTGAAATCTGTTTAGATAACCATTTTAATATTAAATATAGTGAATTATTTGTTATTTCTCTAATTATAATAAATATCTTGCTAGTTTTTATTTTATTTTCTTTTTTTGGCCAGGTACTTGCTTTGCATTAGCATAACAGATTTAATATTACTCGGATGCATCATCAGAGGAAATAAACTACAACATTATATTAATAAGAAAGATAATTCCCTTTCTGAAAACTTCTTTGAGTGGAATTGTTCCACATTCTTGTTACATGAAATGTAAATCTGTAATGCAGTTTGGAATCAGTGCAGAATAGATGAAGTATGTTGCAGCAAGAAGCATATTAAATAGTATTGGCTAGGCAAATGAGAAGAATGAGTTTGTAATATCTACCTATGAAGAGCATTTACCTAAATTGTTCAAATATTCTAGCAAAGTGCTTTATTTTTCATAAAAAAAATGTTAGCTTAGAAAGGTTAAGGTTATATTACACATTCAAATTTATAATTTGTTTATGAATTATCACAAAATTCTGTTTTTGGTTTCATACTTTTAGTTAATAACTGTAACTGCTTAAAAAAAATCAAGAACTATTATTTAACTTAATAAAAGCTATGAAATATAGCTTCAGCCTATAACTTAGCATGCATGAGATAAAATCATTGCAATTGTAGAGTGGTTGTTTGAAAAAAGGAATAATAGCAATTTACCATTGAGAATGAAATTTGCCCATTACACTGAAAAATTTTGCAGTCGTTTTATGTGAACTATAGAATTCTTTTTCTAATAGTAAAACTTTCAATGCAGTATTTGATTCTTTAGATACTAATTTATTTTTAAGAAATCTACTTGATTTAAATCAATTCATTTAACTATCTTTATACATTGATTGAACAAAATGCAATTTAATTAAATTAAAATTTAAAAAATCGTTCTTATTTATAAAATATACTATTTTCATATTGTAATGGTATCTGTTCTGAATTATAAATTCTTGATGACTTTTCCTTTATTTGTGGTTCAAGAATTCTTGCTTGCATGGAAAAAGATGATTCGATTTTCATCGATGATAGGTATTGCTGTCACTGATTTTAAAAAACTATTATTGTATGTGAATATTTTCATCTAGTCTCTTGCATTAAGTCTGATTGTTTGCAGTTTTCCCCAATACAGCATTTAACAGCCTCTTTTGAGTTTACTATATCTCTAAAGTGAGGTGCAATATACATCACATTATTTTTTAAATTATATGCTATAGCATTTTTTCTTTTTAATAATTTAAAAAAGAATAGATCTTGTAATTTTGAAGTATGGTATTTGTAGAAATTGTTTTTGTGGGTGAGGGATAAACAATATTAAGATTGCTTCTTGTATGTTTTTTTAATTTATCAAGTACTAAGAAAATTCAATTTTCATATTAATTATTGAAACAGTATGTTTGTTTGGTTAAAAAAAAAAAAAATAGTGTGATCAATAATAGTGATATTGAATGCTTGCTAACTAAAACTAATTACAAAATAACATTATTTGAAATATTTTCAAAGAGTTGAATTTGTATAAATTTAAAATGTCTAATCACTATCTTAAACTTTTGTAGTATCATACTAAAAATATTACTTTAATTCCATAGAGTGCATATCATTGTTTTTATTTTATTTAACCCTCTTTCTAGAATGACTTGGGAAAACAAAACAGACCTTCTATTGACCTTGTGAAAAGAGCGTGTTTTCCCTAGGATTGAGATAAATAGTTCAGAAACATTAGCACTGGTGAATTAAATTAAATAACTTCAGTTAGAATTATGCAAATAGGCTGTACAATTACTAATGCTGAATATATTTACGTCAGTGACTAGTTTCTATAAGCAATCAATTTTCAATAAGTTTTTCTTGATTTCGAAATATGCAGAGATAAAAAATGATCGTGAATCGAGGACGTTTCCGATAATATATCAAGATTTTACATGGAAATTTATATAGGATTGGAATGCTTGTTTGCTTTTTTTTATTTTCTCTGTTCAATGACTCCGCCCACTGTAGCTGTAGAATCCATGAAGTCATAATGAATTACGGGTACTTAAGGGCTTGTCAAATTTGACGTAGAACAACAACCCTTCTCTACTGCCCAGTTCTGCTTTCATAAAATTCTTCCAACTTGAACACTGTTTATTTGATGAGCTTTCAGAAATATGAGCAGATATCTCTATCATACTTAATAATATATTAGAAAATCAATCCAATTTTCTACTTTTTTATTCCTTGATAGGCATTTTAACTGGGGTCTCGTAACTGCGACCGCAACAAAAGTCGTATACTAGTAGCTATTCAAAATAGTTATCGGATGTTTTCGTTTACTGAAAGATATCTCAGCTGACATATATAAACTTGTTCTTAACGAATAAAATTTAATACTTCAATGATTGTAGTGAGATTTATGTAGCTGGTTTTTTTTTTTTTTTTTTTTCCACTGACAGTTTGTATTTATGATTACTATTGCAAGTAAGATTTAATAAATCAAGTCATGAAAAAAATATGAAATATGCTTCAGATTGTAAATAGTAAATAATCTTGGCTAGAAAATAATTTTATTTCAAGTTACCATGTAGGAAAGTAACTTGATCTGAATGCAAATATTTGCTGATTTTAAATTTAAAAATATTGAGATTTTTAAACCTTTTTATTTTATTTTTGTACTACTAAAAGTCAGTGATTTTCAAACTGTGGTTTATTTCCTACGCAATCCAAGTCGATGCGAGATATTCTTCCACCATAGCAGGCGTGTTTATTCGTTCTTCAAAACAGCGCTCTGCCCTTTGGTACCACAGGTTTCAGGTTCGAATCCTGGTCGTGGACTGGATATTTGTTAGTGGTTCGAAATCCACGCAAAACTGTAAGTCCCTGTCTAATTATCCTAAAGTGTGCACAAAATAACCGTAGAGAGACAAACCAAACCAATCAAAACAGCGACTGCAGTGTTGTGAACCAGCAGGATTCTAATTCTGTGTGTCTGAGCCATTGAGTTGGAGTTTCATAATGATGCTGCCCCGCATTTGCTTGCCAGTTATTGGAGAAAAATAAAAAAAATTGCAAGGCAATTCGAATGCAATGATTTACAGCGGCCTGATGGCCAATTGGCTAGCGCTCTGGCCTTTGGTACACCAAGCTTCAGGTTCCAATCCAATATAATGCAGTTGCTTTTATTCTTCCTCCTAATTAGCTAGAGGCCTGATGTCCACTTAGCTAGCGCTCTCGGTACCACAGGCTTCAGGTTCGAATCCTGGCGGGGGGCATAGATATTTGTTAGTGGTTCGTAATTCACGTTAAACTGTAGGTCCCGGTCTAATGTCCGAAAGTCAGCACAAAATGACCATAGAGCGGCAAACCAAATATCAATGATTTAAGGCTCGTGCTCACCAAGGCGACAAGATGCAAGCGAAAAAATTTGACCAATCACTAGCCTCACCGCGGTCGCCTGAAACCGGTTTGCAGTTCGCCGCTTGGAGTTGCCCAAATTTCAACTCGAAGCGGTTTTTCACTAGGCGTAATGCTATTTCTGACGTTTCGCTGTGAAGGGGTAGAAAAATTTTTGTCGCTTACCTCTTGAATCTTCACGTCTCTCGCCTCGGTGGGAACGAGCCTTTACATCTTCACCGATTTATAAAGAGCATTTATTATAATTTACTCCACCTGCGGCAGCAAATGTCTCGTCCTCGTTCACACTATAAAGATAAATATCCTTTTGCTAGTACACACTATTTCAATAATCTGATGGAAAACCACTTTTACTTGCTTTCGACTTAATAGTGATGCACAGACTTTTGACGGCAGAGTGTCCACCATGTGTTTTCGCTGTAACTTGGCCATAAACTGCACGAGAAAATGACGATCGAAAATTATATATATATTATATGTATTAAATTTCTTTACTTGCTTTTTGATTAGATGTTAACTATTTGATGTGCTTTATTACATAAATTTATAAATGTTTTAGCATGTGCTTTGATTTTTGTAAAAACCAAGCGGAAAAGTGATTGTCAAATGGTTTTTATTTTTAATGGTCTTTTTTTGGCAGTCATGTTCAGATCAAGTTACAGCGAAGCATTTCTAATAAACAGTTCTAAACAGGCTTGCGTATTTAAATGTGTTATTTAGCAACAACTACATCTGGTTTGTTTAGTGCAATTTTAAAATTAAGCATGTTTTGGCAATAAATGTCTTAAGAGATTTAAAAAAAAAAAAAAAAAATACTTTGCTAGTATGGATGCAAGATACCGAATTATTAATAAAGGATCTGATTGTCTTGTCTGCTATAAATTAGAAAACACTGAATAAAATATTTTTCTAATATTTAAATATTAAATTTTTTTTTTATTGAAGTAAAGCTGGATCGTATTTCCTTTTTTAACTTTTCATCAATATCTTCAAATTTTAAAATACCAAATATATTTTTTTAAAATAAAATTGGTGCATGATGAGGCAGACTGGCGTCTATACATTTTTGAACTAGATTTATTCTAAAGAAGCACCAATGGGTCCTACGAAAATTCCATTATAAATAGTCAATGATGGTCAAAATTTCATAAATCCATTTAAACTTTAGAATTAAACATCCGGCAGTTAGGTTATAGGAAGTCGACAGAGATGAGTCGGTTGCCGAGCCTGCCTCTGATATTGCTTTGTTTATCGATTTGCCAGTTGGCATTCTTCTATCCTGGTGCGGTTTTTATCTAAAAATAAAAATGCCACATTTTTTTGATGTCGCCCACTGTCTGAAGTTCTCGGAGATTGAAGTTCCAGTTGAGATTGCACGTGCCTGTAAAAAAAAGCAGTACATTTTGACAATTTTCTTTTGTGTTACTTTTATTTTTCATTGCAAGGTAAACACATTTTATTTATTCTAAACAATTCTATGGATTCTATATCATAAACAATTCTTACTGTTTATCGGGACGTATGTTCTGTAGCATAAAATTATTATATTTATGCTTGCAATTTTAAATGACATTTTGAGGGGGGAGCTGTTTTGAATGAAAATAAATGTGTTCAACTCGATAAATAATTGTTAATAATAAATTATTAATTTTTAAAAACTCACAAACTCGTACACTGAATGAGCAAGTTATTATATGTTCTTGCATGCTATTCTTATGTTAAACTGTACTTTTTTTTTTTTTTTTTTTTTTTAATCTCTTATTGTAATCTCTAATTTTGAAGGTTAATTTCTTAACCTTTTTAAAATGTTGTGTTGATATTAATTATCTATTTATTAATTATTTATCATGATATTAATTTAGATCTTTTTTGAGAATAATGTATACTTGAATTTTTTTAAAATATTTTTATTTAAGTTTTTATATTAAGTATTATTTAAGTATTATAAATTTTTTTAAAGCGTTGATAATAAAATACTCGTTCAAGATGTTTTTAATTGAATTATTAATTAATTTTAACTCGGATTATAAATTTTGTTCTTTTAAATCGATGTAGAACAGTGTCTAAACTTCCATTTCCCCACTGAACGTTAATACTTTTTTTAAAATGTTTTTTTTAATTGTAATTTTACACTTTTTTATGACAAATACAAGAAACTTAAAATTTAAATTAAAAATTTTATATCCAAGATCATTTCCTAAAATTGAGGAGGAGCCATAATAATTTCTATAGAACTAAGATCAGGATGTTCGTAATATTTTGACCTTTCAATGTATATGAAAATATTTGGAATCACGAAAAGAAATAGAGGTTATTGTCATGCAACGCCGTTGGAATATAATTTTTTTCTATCGGCAATCAGAAATATTGAATCGTTATTTATGTTCTATTGATTGATTTTGTAGTGAATGATATTTAGAAGTGAATTGTGATTCTGAGATATTGTATCAATATTTTTATTAATTAATGAAATGAATTGTTAATTAATGTATTTTTTATATAGTAGGTAAACCTTATTCCCCATCATCCTTGTTTTTATTAGGATACGATGTTAATTTCTGGTGGTAATATAAATCAGGAAATTTAAAAGGACTTTCATTGTAATTTATTTTGAAATTAGTTTTCAGATCAGATTTCATATTTTTATATGCTCGGCTTTGTTAATTGCTTGCTTAATAACGTATTTTTTATGTAGTAGATAAACCTAATTACCTTTTTTTTTCTTATTAAGATACGATGTTAATTTCTGGTGGTAATATAAATTAAGAAATTTAAAAAAGTCGTCTATTGTAATCTATTTTAAAATTAGTTTTTAAATCAGGTTTCATATTTTTATATGCTCGGCTTTTGAAAAATTGTTTTTTTATTGATTTTATTGAATAAAATCACGAAATTTAAATTTGTTAATATAGCTATTTTGGCTAGCATAATTTATGAAGTTATGTGCTTAATTATGGAATATAGTAATAAAAAAAATTCTAGTAGCCTGATATTGAATAAATAATCACAATTGAGATAATCAAAATGAAATCGACTGATATCATGTTATTTTGAAATTGAGTAATCCCAGAAATTGGTAGAATTAAAAATTCATGTTTTACTTGCTTATTTGTTGTTTTTGTGTTATTAGTTTTGCTACGTTAATTTTTTTTTCACATATTCAATTTTTAATAATAAGTTCATTTGAGTTATTTTATGTGTTAACTTTCTTCCCTCTGTATGCAATTGATTCTAGTTTTTACGTAGAGACGACCATTTTCTTTTCGTTCAACTACACCGATCACCATTTCATATTACCTTCGAAACTAACGATTGAAGACCAGCTCTTAACTAGTAACAAATACCAGTTTTTGTTCGGCCAAGCATTCCGTAAACACCAACCCTATGGGTGGAATGTTTCGGAAGTAGTCCCATTTTCCTTTTTTTTCTCCATCTCTCGATGCCATGGTCTGTGAGTGCAGACGCCTACGTATTTCATACCTCATCCAGATTGAAGCTTAAAGTTCCGTGTCCGCGCACAAAACCAGCTGTTGTAGCATTTTCTCAGCCGATACTTCTTCGAGCTTCTTCTTGTTTTTTTTTTGTTTTTAATGGCGTATATTTACTCTCGGTGGTTTTAAATCAGCGAGCAACTGGGTGTCAAGGTCAAACGAGTGGAAAACGCTTCGTCTTGTATACTTGCCCGGTTCTTTGGGTTGTCTTCGTTATTTATTTTTTTCTTCTTCTTTTCACTCTCTACTCTTACCTGTGTGTTTTTCTCTTACTTTCATTTTTTCAAAGTGGCGGCACGATTGTGCGTGCGGTGAAAACAAAACGAATGGGGAGGTTGCTTAATTTTGTTTTATTGGGATTCAGTTTCGTTGAATGCACGATGGCACACCTGAAGTTTTGTTTGTTTTTATGCCTCGCTTTTCAAGTACTTAAGTTTATTAGTATACGTACTTACTTTTAGCATTGATCTGATAAAGGTATGTACGCGTAATCTTATATATAATTCTTCTGTACATGTGTTTGTCACTGAACTCTTTCTAAACGGCTGGATCAATTTTGGTGAAGTTTTTTTTGTGTGCTTGAGTAGGTCCTTGGATGGTTTAGATTCAAAATGAGACCCGGAGGTGGCGCTGCAATCGATATAATTCTTCTGTACCTGTGTTTGTCATTGTCGCTGAAACTGCCGGACTGATTTTGATGAAATCTTTTGTGTATGTTTGGCAAAACATGAAGAATGTTTCTACGTTATTACCTTCGTTGTAAGTCGCTACCAGAAGATGCTGCAGTGTATCAACTTCTATACCGTTCGAAATCGCTATGAAAATAGACAATAATAATATATAATAGACAATAATAATGTATATTCGAGTATGGAAAATAGGTTCGCGCTATCCACTTTATTGGTACTTGCCACCAGATGGTGCTGCCGCATTTCATCTTATATACCGTTCAAACGATGTCCATGAAAATGAGTATGCACATTTATTGGAATATGGAGAATATATTCGCGATATGTAATTTTCTACAATGCATTCTTTTTTGGCAGGACAACGTATGACGGGTTCTGCTAGTAAGAGTATATATAGAGGGGACAAAAATCGCAATGAGTAACGAATTCAATTTCAGACTGAAGTGGTTGGTGATAAAAATAAGCACAGGAATATAAATAAAATTTCATTAATTATTCCATTTCTTATGCAGTCACTATTCATTTGTACTCTTGATGTAGCTGGTCAAATTTTCTTTGACCGTTGCGAACTGAATTCCACTGTCTGGCAATACAGCCACACGGGTTTTAAATTCTGTCGCTGTCAGCAAATATCTTCTTCGTACGAAGAAAAATGTGGTAATCGCAAAGTGCAGTGTTGGCGCTTTAAGGGGTGGGTAGGGGTGTGACGAAACAGTTGCTATCGTCTGGACAGTATGAGCAATTGTACATTCCGTAACTCATTATTGTGGATCCGTTAATGGCATACAATTTTGGATAAATTATCGATTTTCTACAGTATTAAGCCCTTCTGCAAGGCATATGGTGGAACTTTGTATTGCAGTGGCCATTATGATTAGCTGTCATACAAAAATTGATACTATTTAACTGATAATTAATGAGTATTTATGTGTGCCAAAAGTAAATGTATGCTTTTACGCAAATGTAATTTAATTAGGAATGTTATTGAGAATTTTTAAACAATCGTCCTCACCCCTCTTTTCCAAAATAATTTTATACATATTTGATACTGTTAAAAAAACAACAACCAAGATTATATTTTTTAAATTTTGTTTTTATTGGTTATTTTTGTAATTGAATATGTTAAGAGAGGCAGTCACATAATTTCGACTATTTAATTGTTGAAAATGCGTAACATATATAATGAATGAATTTTGTATATAAAAAGAATTTCTAAATTTAAAAGTAATTTGAAAACAAAGCTACAATAATAGCCATTTCAAATTGCCCCGCCTTTGAATTATTATTAATATTATTTATTACTTTTGCCTTGTATATCGAGAGGGGCCAACTGTTTACCTTCTTTGGATCGCATTTGAAGAAATAACTCTTGTATGCCAAAAATAACGGGAATTGGATTTCATACAAAATATTAATAATTGATCAACAGTTAGAAAGTAGTAAAAATGCATAATTTGGGAAATCGGTGATGTTAATTTTTACGTTTTCTACATAATTTTTACAATTTTTTTCTTTATAAAATTGGGATTAATTATGGAGTACAAAAAAGAAAGGGAAGGGGGGGAGGAATTTTTGCTTAATGTTTTTCAATCTTTGTGCAATTAAAGAATCTTAGCTAGTTTTCGTGAACCAAAAAAAAAAAAAATAATAATAATAATTGTATGCAGTTTTTAAAAATAATTAAAGCAAATTTAATCTTATTCAATGAATGCGTCATTATATTTTTGTTATCAGAAGAATTGTTAGCGTATTAAGTCTTCACATAAAGAGCAGAGAATAATGAAGTTGTATTTATGTTAATAACTTATTGTGTTTTTTTTTGCACTTGCTAATTTCCGCTTCAAAATGTTTCTTCTAATTTCCACTGTGCAGCATTATGTGTTTAGAGAATTTATATTTTTGCTTATTATTAGGAAAAATAGTTCCATTATTTTTGCTTATTATAAGCAAGCATGACGTAGAATAACAATCATTCAATTTCTTTTCGAGCAGAATTTTTAAAAAATTAAACATATAAGAGCCTTTTTGTTATTGACGTAACTAATATTTTAGAATAGTGATAAACTGCATATTCATTCAATGTAAAGTGGTACTGCCTTTTTTTTTTTTTTTTTTTTTTTAATCATAAAGTATTTGTAGAAAATTAAAATTTCTAAAGATATTAATTGGACACAAATAAGCCGTAACACTTTGGTTTTATCTTTAAAATTTTATGGGAATATATAATTTAATTGAATTGCCTTGATAACATGTTTTATAAATTTAAAGGAATTTCGATGAGTATCATTAAATTTATATCAAAATGGTGCATTGTTAGCCATATTAATAATTGTAATAGCAGAATCGTATTTCTTTGTAACCATGGGAGTCATGTTTAAGTTTTGCAGATAATTTTGAGGTGCAGAGCATGCAGAAATCATTACCAGAGCAACCACTTCTGATATCAGTGGCAATTCTTATCCGGTTTAGGATCGAGTTGGAACAGAATTTGAATGACAGATACGGGTATAGCTTTATCTTTTACCGGAGTTCGCTAATATTATTACCGTGCCAGTTTCTTGGTAATCATTGACCAGACGTTCTCAATTGGCAAGGGAACTGGCGAACGCGCCACCTAGAGCAGCGACGCTCCTCTGTACCTTGGAAGGTCAAGGTAGCAAGTGGTCGTGCACGTGTTGAAAAGTAAAGTGATAGGGGCCTCAAGAATGGATTACTGCCTTAACACATCAGAAATGCTATGACTATTCAAATTACGAGAGCAAGAGGTAACCGTGATATGTGTCAAATGGCATCCCATATAGGGCCGGATTTTCCTATAGGCTGACTAGACTTCAGCCTAGGGCCTCAAGATCAAGAGGGGCCTACATTCAAATTGTTAGCAAAATTAGAATGACACTATTCTAAAAACAGTAAACGCTAAACTGAGCAACAGTAAAACTGAATCGAAAATAAGGAGAAATTTTACTCATATGACTAACATAGAAATGTATTGGTTAAGATCAACGCGTTCGGCTCATTGGGTCTGTTCGTTTGTATAGACTTAGATTGCACCAAAGTATAGTCCATACGTTCATTGATTGCTATGGCAAATATTATATTATTATTATATAATATTGTATTTTCGTAGTCAAAAATTTTTATTATTTGAATTTTGTTTCTTTGTAGATGTTGTGTGTTATGCCTGATGAGTTATTGTTACAAGTACTCTACAGGGTGCTGAGAATAAATGTCCAAATAAGTGTACTCGACTTTTTATTTATTTATTATCCGTGCCACATTTTTTATAAAGATCAGTACCCATCACAACATGTTTCATTTGACATACTGATATATATAACAGTAATGATGTATTTTATTATCTCTCATGTAATTTGCAAAGTTAAAAATGGGAGGTGAAAAGGCCGCATAAGTGGAATAGCCTAGGGTTTTTTTCCATCTAAATCCGGGCCCTGACCCCATACTATCTCTGCATGGCAATTATTGATGGCAATGTTCCTAACTTTTCGGTGCCTCCACACAGATACAAGAACAGGGGTGTGTTTGAAAACACATGATGATATTCGATGATACTTCCATGTACGTCGCCTTAACGTATCACTAAATTAGAAGCATTGCGCATCGAACCGGTTTTCTACAATTCAAACGAAACGCATGCGGCTTCGTTTTGCCAGCTTTCGAGGAGCAGAATTTCCGTTCTGCTTATTGTCGGTTTTAGATAGCACGTCAAAGAATTTCCGAAAAACGATAGTGACTCGATCGTAAGGGGAAATTACCGGACATATTTTTTGAGTTCAAACGCCTAGTTTGAAAGCAAGTGAGCTAGCTAGTGAGTTCTGAAACGCCTAGTGCAGACAAAGGTCCCAAATCTGGACACGTTTTTGATTGTGTCAAGGCCATAGTAATTGTTTTTCGTACTAATAGGGTGTTCCTATCTAATTATAATAAGTAGTAGATAGTAATTATAATAATAGTAGATAGTAATTATAATAATAGTAGATAGTAATTATAATCTACTGTCCCTTATTCCTGACTCGGGCTACGTAAAGTGGTTGTACGACTCCGCAAATGTGCAGGACACGTCTGCCATTTGGGGTGTAATAAAGTATAGAAGTAAACAAAATGTATAAAAACTTAAATATAAAAAAACATTTTTCACTATTTTTTTTTATCAGTAGTAAATTTGTTTATAATGTCGTGTATCAAGAGTATATTTCTTTCATCGCTATTAGCGTCATGAATAGACTTTTCTTTTCCAATGAATGCATTTTTGTTTCGTCATGTCTTTTGTATTAATAGTTTCCTAAATTCCTTTGAAAAAATTACAACTATGAGGTTGTAAGTTTACGAAATCAGTAAACAATGGATCTCTATTTACTTCATACTTTCGTTTAATCTCGCATGGTTTATGTTGTAAACAGTCCTTTAAATTGTGAATAATGAGGAAATTATTTATTTATAATAAGTACAAGATTAATCGGATCGGATGATCTTCATTTTTTCCCCCTCTCCAAAGATTTATTATCGTGATATTTTAAAAAGTCGTTGAATTCTATTTAAATTTCTCTTTAGCGGTTATTTTCATATTGATCAAAAACCATTGCCAACGTCAAATTAAAATAAAATCAACTCATTTTTTAAACAGTTTAACGCCATTTATGCTTATTTATCGTCCGAATCATTTATTCGTATTATCGTCTGTTTTAATATAATTATTTTAATATAATTATGTTTTAATTTAATAATATAATTATAGACTTAAATTCCGATAGCTTTTCAAAATTTTAAAAGTAAATAAGAGTTTCAATTGTAAAAATGTGTCGCAAATTCTTGCCGTAGTTATTTTAATTTTTAATGATATATGATGAATTTATTTCACCGCACATGCGTGTCAGACAAGCTTTCTTAATCTTTTTTTATTCTATAAACCTTGTTTCTTCACCCAGAGTTTATTGTAACTATCAGTTTTTGGCTAAATCGCAGAATAAGAGCCGTTGGGATTTGGCGTCAAAAAATCTTGTCGCCAAAGTGCGCCAAGACCAAGTAATGGGTTGAGACTGTAGGTGAAGTTAATTGCAAAAAGTACAAGAAACATAATTTCCACCGGCGCCACAGAAAGTTGCCAAATTTCAACAGCCCCTATTTTGCGATTTGTATATTAACTTTTCTTTTGTGCTGTGTGTATTTATCAAAACAAATTAAATTAATGTTCAATATGGGAATTGTGATTTGTTTGTTGTTCTAAGGTTTTTTTTTTTTTTTTTTGCACACTAGGGCTAATTATAGACTGGAACCTACAGTTTAAAGTGGATTTCGAAATCGAAACCTCTGGTAACTAAGGCCAGAGTGCTAATCATTTGGCCGTGTGACCGCTTTTGATTTTTATTTCCTTGAATCTTGAAATATTTTGCCAGATATTTATGCTATCAAACAGATTTATAATGTGTGCATATTTTAATCCATCGCTCAGATTTTCATCATAGAATGATTTATCTTTTGGTATCAACGTTAAAATTATGTTGACGCTCGATTATCCGACAAAATCACTAATCCGTCACGGCCGTGAAACCAGATAAGTGATTACTGTTTTCTTTTCGTAACCAATATTGTTTATTGCATACATGAGAAATGTTATATATATTTCCTCCAACCACTAACTAAATTTATTTCTTGGGGTCCCTGCACTGAATAAGAAGATATGCACAGTGGTTCTCAAACGAATCCAAATTGTGAAACAAAAATCTGTCCCCTGAGGGAACACAAGCGGTTTCAGGTGATTCCTGAATTGATCGCTTGCTATAATTTTGAGCTTTTTTTTGTTGCCAGATCCCATTTTTTTCATATTTTCTTTTCAAATGATGCTAAATATACTTTGGATGTTCTGTAATTATTCTGTAAAGGTCCATGTAATCTCGTGTTTTATTGACTTAATTTAATTTCTATGTTGTCAAAGAATCCGCAAGCTATCAGAAAAAAGAAGAGGGGAAATGAAAGAGAGATATTGCCTCGGAAAAATCTCGGAGAAAGATCACGAATCTTTTTTTTTTTTTTTTTTTTTTTTTTAAATACTTATGTTCCATCCTTTTCAAATATCTAATTAAATGAGGTGATGTTTGAAAGGGAATGGAAGTTCCAAATGCTAAAATAGTTTGTATTTTGAAAGCCAAGAATCCAAATTTAAATATTAAAAGTTAAGCTTAATCCTAAAAAAAAAATTGGGCGCAAGAATTGTCCCCAATAACCTGTATATTGGGCCCAATATACTGTTTATCCATAAAATTTAGAATTTAATGTAAGAACAAAGCACGTAACTGCAATTTAAAAAAATAAATTATAGAATTCCAAACGATTTCCTTTCTTGTCAAGTTTCATTTTCACTTTGAAAGAACATTGCTTTCATCAGACGATCTTTTATTAGAACAAAGACAATTTTATATTGTTTAGTTATATAATTATTAGCTCAGTCAAGTCAGTCTTGGGTTCACGGAGATATTTAAATAAACCCAAAAGAATACCCCAAGAAATAAATATAAAAAAAAAATAATAAACCAATAAGAAACTTTGAAATGGGTCAAGGAAACGAAAAGCCATGCTACCCAAAACAATTCCCATAATTTTATGGGTAAAGAACAGTCCTTTGATAAATCTCGGCTGGCATTTGGGAAAATAAGATTGCTACATATCAGTGTTTTATATCGTTAAGAGGCGAGAGCAACAAATGTACATATAATTTTTGTTGGTTTATTCCATCAGAAGTTATTGAAAAATTGATTGAAATTCATTTCTTCGTTATATTGTTTAATGACATTCGAAACACTACGTTCATTTAGCATTCAAAACAAAGCAAAATAAATTTAACAATTTGTTAATTTTCTATCGTTTATGTATTAGAATAATTATTAGTTGTTGCTAAAAGCTGTGTTCAACATTTTTAGGTCATTATATATCCCTCAAAAAAAAAATTTTTTTTTTTCAGTTATGAATTTTAAGAACTTTAAAAATTGGGCTCATTTGATTAATAAAGAATATGGAATCAATTTCTTGCTTGGATGTTACAAAAGGGAATAAATTATTATTACAAATTGTTAAATCAACCTAATTCATATATCAAAATTTATATACTTTTTATATTTTTTAATAACTGTGTATATAATTTGTATGTATAAAAATGGATGTGTATAATGCTTAGCGACCTAATTATTTTCCCACTACATTCTATAGTTTGTAATCAAAAATCTAGAAAAAAAAATTAACATTTTTTTTTGTTAAATAAAAACCTTATTTTTGTGCCTGGTGCCATCTGGCGGCATAATCGCTTCAATTATAGGTTTTTGTTTAAAAAAAATGTTCCTGAATTTAAAAAGATAAAAGTTTCGAATTTTATGTAATTGTGTTCGTTTTAAATATTTATTTTTGTTTTAAATATTCTGTTTGGCCTATTTATATTTTACCAAAAATTTTTTGGTTTGTAGATGATAATTCAAAATAATTTTTAATTGGTTAAATTTATTAAGATAAAAAGCTAAAAAATTTTTCAATATTTGGCCATATTTGCTTGTAAGTGAAATAAGTGATATACAATATTGTAAGTAACTTGTGTATTTTACAAAAGACATTAGCCAACGGCCGTACCATGCTGAATATACCGGTTCTCGTTAGATCACCGAAGTGAAGCACCATTGGGCGCGGTCAGTACTTGGGTGGGTGACCACCTGGGAACACTGCGTGCCGTTGGCAAATTTGGGACCTGAATGGCCGAGTGTCTAGCGCTCTGGCGCTCGGTGCCACAGGTTTCGGGTTCGAATCCCGGCGGTGCCATGGATGTTTGTAGTGGTTCGGAATCCACTTTAAGCCGTAGGTCCCGGTCTCCTATGACTGTAAGAGCGTCACGGAGCAAAAGTCAGGCTTCTACCTACGGGTGCTCCATCAACAACAGAAGCTGCTTCCTTCCCCTTCAATCATGAGTCCATATGGGCTCGTGGGCTTGGCCAGCCAAGTGGGATAAGAAACAACAACAACAACACAAAAGACATGATAGAAATTTTAAGAATGATTACTATCTAATTCAATTACCTTTTCATTTGAGTAAATATCGAGACTGATTAACATGCAAATATTGAAAACTAATTTTCTTCGTGAAGTTCTAAATTATCATTATTAAAGATTGCATTCTATATTATCACCATTCCTCAATTTGTAAGATTTAGAACGTACTTGTATATACTTCTTCAAAGCTGCCTGGTGGCCAATTGGCTAGCGCTCTGACCTTTGGTACCACGGGTTTTAGGTTCGCATCCTGTCGGTGACATGGTTGTTTGTGAGTGGTTCGGAATCCACGTTAAACTGTAGATCCCTGTCTAATTAGCCCAAAATGCGCACAAAATGACCGTAGAGCGACAAACCAAACCTATAAATCTGTCTTGTGCTTAAAGATGTTTTTGCGTATCAATATTACCAAAATTACCATGTCTTAAATAGTGATTGAAAAATTGAGATCCTTCATTTCACAATATGCTCCAATAGATCTGTCCTTTGGCTATTTCATATTTAAAATCAGCTTTAAAAAAACTAACCCTGCTATTTTGTTCATTTACTGGAAGAAATACATTTTAAAAGCTTTACAATATCCTTATTAATATTCTCGTCTAATTAAACTGACATTCAATTAAAAAACTACTAAATATGTTCGAAGATTTAGTACAGTGTATTTAAAATACTTGGGGGAAAAAAAAATTCATTTAACCATTTGAATTTTTTTTTTTTTTTTTTTGTGTTGTAGGAAAATGTAAAACCATTTTGTGGTTAAACTGATGGGAGAAAAGAAAATGCAACAGCCCCTGTGACAATTGAGAAACGAGATGTGAACTCCCACGATTTTCAAAGGTGTGTGCAATAATATCACGTGACTTGCTTGTTTACTTTAAATCAAAGGGAACGCTCATTATTTTCGCGGGTAGATGAAGTTCGATGAACTTCATAATTCATTTTTTATTGATATTTTTTGTTAAGAACGATTACGCCATAATTTTTGCCAATCTTTCTCTACAAAAAAAGAAAAAGAAAAAAAATTTTTTTTTTTTTTTTTTTTTAAACATTGCAATTGCATATTTAAATGATTTCCAAATTGAGCTTTTTGAGGTACAAGGTATTTTGAAAATTTTCTTCTAAACATATAGATATGTTATATTCTAATCCTAAGGGTAGTGTTACTCGCGTCCATAGCATATCTTCAAGCTACACGTGCCCCCTGGGTTTTTGCTAAATGAGTAACAGCGGTGCAGCTTGCTTATGGCATAAAGGTAACTGTCTTATACTGCCAGAAAAAACAAATATTCTAATCCCGCTTGACCCACTCCAAGAACCCTTGTGATCTCATGGTTTCACCGTGGGAAAGGGGGATGGGACAGCTTTCGTTGTGATGGACGGCCTGATGGTCAATTGGCTAGCGCTCTGGTCGTTGGTATCAGAGGCTCCAGGTTCGAATCTTGGCGGTGGCATGGAGGTTTGCGAGTTATTCGGAATCCACATTAAACTGTAGGTCCCGGTCTGTTTAGCTCTGTTGTTGTTGTTGTTTCTTATCCCACTTGGCTGGCCAAGCCCACGAGCCCATAGGGTCTCATGATTGAAGGGGAAGGAAGCAGCTTCTGTTGTGATGGAGCACCCGTAGGTAGAAGCCTGACTTTTGCTCCGTGACGCTCTTACAGTCATAGAAGACCGGGACCTACGGCTTAAAGTGGATTCCGAACCACTACAAACATCCATGGCACCGCCGGGATTCGAACCCGAAACCTGTGGTACCGAGCGCCGGAGTCCGGAGCGATAAACCAATCTATTATAATGGAGCACCTGTAGGTGAAAGTCTTGACTCCATGCAGAAGGAGGGTAGTGCCTTCCAGGTTGAATTTTAGTGGGAACTACCACGTATTTGCGTATTGTATGGGAGAGAACCGGGAAAACTCCCAACTAATTGACCGACTAACGGGACAAGGTGCTGAACATCCCACTCGCCATCGAGTCCCCTCCTTTTTTGAAACAATGTCTACTACAAAGCCGCCAGCGAATTGAACCTCCATTCTAATGCTCACCATAGGCTCCCGTTACCACTGAGCTACGAGTCGGACACATAGATATATAAATGATGTATGTATTGTAAATTAATAATTATATATATTTTTGATGTTTTTTACACAGTTGTATACAATCGTTTCTTTCTAATTGTAACGTTTTGTCTCTATATTTAATATGTACTCGCCTGTGTTAGATATTTAACACATAAAATATGGCTAGGCATGAATAATGCTTTGTAATAAATATATATTTTTTTCATTGCATTTCTATTTACTGTTTATTTTATTATTAAAAAAAAAAAACATTGTAAGTAAATGTTGTGTTTTCTTTTATTTATTATTATTATTTTTATCTTTCCGTAATCGGCTCTCATTTGTATTATAGAAATATTTAAATTCTAATCTGCAATAACTGATAAGTCGCTACGTTGCCAATATATCATTCGTCATGTTTTTTAAAACTCGGTACATATGATAATGCGGACCTTTTTAAAAATATATTTAAATGTTATGATGTAAGTATTATACTGCTTGTTGTTGAAATAAAGCAAAAATACTGTAACAATAAAAAATGTATATTTGAAGAAATAAGCTGTTCAATAACAGAAGTACAGTTATTGCATTTCTTTTTATCCTCGATATTAAAACACAAAAATAATAGAATTTTTTAATTGTGTATTTTCAAAAATTGTGCTATGATAAATGTGAATTTAAAATTCATATGGAAAAATTTGCATAATGATATTACAAGCTTCTCCATAACGTATGGAATGCAATTTCTATGAATGAGAGGAAAAAAAAAAAAAACTAATTTGCTTGAGAGAATATCCTTTTTTGATTAACACAAGCTTTTTAGGATAAAAAAATTTGGGTAAATTTTGTAATTTTGGGGTAAATTACAAAATTATTAACATCTATCTACGTAAATACAAAAACAGCTTGCAAATGAAAATGGTTTACCATTTTACTTGTATATAATCTCGCATTAAATTATTTGTTAAAATGTGAATTTAATGTTTTAATGAAGTTTTCAATAAATGTTGATAATTTCCGGCTTAGAATTCGACTATTCTTTATACTATAATTATTTTTTACATTATTACATGATTATTCTTTACATTATACTTCCCACTATTTTGTACTAGTGGGGATAGTGTTACTCGCGTCCGTAGCTTATCTTCAAGCTACGCGTGCCCCCTGGTTAGTGCTAAATGAGTAACAGTGGTGCAGCCTTTGCTTATGGCATAAAGATTAACTGTCTCTGTATTGCCAGCTGCATTAGAAACAACATATTGTATTAGTGTTATGTACTCCCTGTAATATGGACCATGAACCAAACACAATTTTCCTTGGGTTTTTTTGAACTATGAATTTTTTTATGTATTTAAAACTAATAATACAATAAAAAAGCAAATAAAGAATTTGATGCGTGATCTTGCATTGATTTGATAGCTGTTTTAATTTCTGATTCGTTTTTTATAATCACCAACCGTAAAAAAAGAAAAGCGAAATATTTTTTATTTATCGAATATTAGTGGTATACATGCTTAAAAAAATGTTTGTTCAAAAATGAGTGTTAATATTAATAGGCTGCTGTATTTTAATGTATTGTTTAGCAGCTAGCACAGTTACTTTGACAGAATTTTTAAATAGAACATGATTTTGACTATAATTATTGTATGAATACTGTATCCAAGCATCTACTTCTGATTTACTTACCTTGCAAGAGAACAAAATATTTTTTTAATATTTAAATGTTTACCTTTTTTACTCAAATAAACTGGACTGATATTCTTTCTACAGAATTTAAAAAGTTAATCGATATTTTTTCTTTGAAAGTAAAATATGCATGTGATAGGCATCCATGCATCATTGTACCAGTTAAAGAGTGGATTTTCCGCGTCGACGGCTATGTTGTCAGCATTCAAAAATCAATATTTAAAAATGAAATTACTGCATGTAATAACACATCAAGTCTTAAAAAAATATTGATGTCAGAAGCCAGGTCATTGCCATTACTTTGTCATTTAATGCTTCTTCATTGCCATCCAACTTCAGTTCATACATTTAATAAGCAATTGCAATAAAAAAAAAAATATAAACATTTTTTTTTTTTTTTTTTTTTTTTTTTTTTTTTTAAGTAAAAATGTTAACAATTCTTTTATTTTTTTATTGAAAACAAACCGAACTGAATTAAACTTCGAAGCTGTTGTTAACATTTAATTTTTTTAGTTGTTGTTGTCGTATTATCCCTCATGGAAGGAGGGAAGAGGGGTGCAGCTTCTGTTCTGATGGAGCACCCGTAGGTAGAAGTCTGACTTCTGCTCCGTGACGCTCTTATAGTCATAGGAGATTGGGACCTACGACTTAAAGTGGATTCCGAACCACTACAAACAACCATGGCACCGCCGGGACTTGAACCCGAAACCGAGCGCCAGAGCGCTAGACACTCGCCATTCAGGCCCAATTTTTTTAGTGAAAAAGATATAAACGTGGTGACTGCATTCTTCCTAAAAGAGGCAAAGATGAAGTGAAAATTATGGACTTAATAAAATTGCAATGATTGGCCGACGTGCTTTAGTGATTTGTGGTTTTTCTACGAATGTTTTGTATTTCATCTCTCGCTTTTTGTTTTTGTGGTTTTTTTTTCAGTTTGCAAAAGCGTATGCGGTTTGAAGAACTAATGGATTTTTGATTTCAATTTTTAAGCGGTTTCGATTCTGTTCACATAAATCAATCTGGTAGCGAAATAAATTACTTTCGTTTTATTCGATTTTGTTATTCGTTATGGTGACAACTTGTTCAATTGATTTACAGTATATCGTCTTGCGTTTTGTTTGTTTTAAAGGAATACGTTAAATAGACATTGTGCTATGCTATAATAAAGTTGGAAAGCCTTTTGGATTCTAGCCTGTTAGATTCGAAAAGTGGAAAAGGAAGACTCTAACGGAAAGATTTCCCTAGTCACAGACCGGCATAGATGTAGGAACTTTCTGTTAATTCAATGCGCTGTCACTCAGGCAGTTCTAGCCTGCTACTTCTGCCAAAAGTGGAATAGAATTCAATTTAATAAAAGTTAAAATACAATTGAAACAAAATTTGCATTTTTATGTCATTTGAAGTATTAATGTTGGTCTGAAGAAGGCATCGCTTATTTCAAGTCATTTCACCTTATTAGATAATAATGCTGTGGCCTGATATAAAGCTAAAAAAGCATAACCACATCAAATCAATAAAAGGAGATTAAAGAGCAATACAATCACAGTGAAAAATTTTACATTACAAATTCATGCAAATCAACACAGAAAAAACAGGATGGATATATACAAAAAGTGTATTAATTGTTCAGCGGCAGCACTTTCCCTGACAACATCCTGACGTTTATCAAACCTGCAGAACATCATATAAAGCCTCTACTCCAAAAATACTGAAGAAACCTCTTGCTGTGATATCATTGCACGGTTCCATGTGATTTTGACAGGAATGGGCACGTCGTTATCGCCAACGATGCCGAAAAGCCAATTCAATCTGGGCGGCGATTTCGAGGTGAATTTAAATGGGATTTGCGATCAAGATAGGATTCGCAGATGAAATTGACCTTCCGGCTTCATCTCCATGCGTGTGTGGTCCATTGTGGCCTCAACCCCCCCTTCCCCTCCCCTCCCATCATTCTGGCCAAGTTTGCGCGTGGGAAGTCCAGTTTCGTTACTTCGACTTTCTAAATGACTGTTTTCTTATCGAACGTCTACACCGAAGTGATTTCGTAGTCACTTGCTTTTTTACTACTTTAAAAGTGGAGCTTGTAACATTAAAAAAGTTCTTTATTATGAAAAAATGTGTTTTTTTTTCTTACGCCGGTTATGTAACGTATCTCGCCCAAGACAGGTGGTAATATAATACTTTTTATATTGCACTATCTACCACCATTTTTTCATAGTAGCTTGGAGTAAATAAAAATTTTCAATTTATTTTTTGTAGTCAACATTAAAGTATTCACAATATTAGTCTGCAGAATCTAATATATATTTCTATTGCAAAGAAAATCAGAATAAACAAGGGACATTTTGATAACAGGGGACAGTCTGTTGTTGTTACTAAACCCCCTGGTGCAGGAAAACCTACAACAGTTCTAGAATGTCCCATCGAAGGCGACTGGCCAATGGCTAAGGGTAATATGCAGCTTCACTTTTGCGAGGAATCACGACTGACTAAATCTCATGACAACGCTCTGCGATCATATTAGACCGGGACCTACGGTTTAAAGTGGATTCAGAACCACTACACACATCCATGGCACTGCCGAGACTCGAATCCGAAACTTGTGGTACCGAGCGCCAGAGCTCTAGACACCCAGCCATTCAGGGCCACACAATTAGTTTGCATAGCAAAACCATAAAAAAAGCATTCGCAAAATATAAATTTTAGTACCGTGCTTAAGTCACCAAAAATAGAAATTTTGTATATAGAATAACATATAATTAGTTATTGAATCTAATCGCTATGTGTGTATAAATGTATTTATAATTTATTGTCAAATGCTTAATTACGTGCTGCTGAAATATTTATATAAATATCACTGATCAATTCGGAAAGTTACAATTTTTTTTAAGGCATTATAAAACCTTTTTGTAAAGAAATTCAACATTTAAAAAAATTTTCTGAAAATCAATATAAGACAAATATTTAAATTGCAGCTTATTACAACAGCTGGTACATATTCTTGTTTGTATTTGACTACTCATCTTAAATTTATTATAGAAAATAATGATCACTCTATTATAGCAAGTGAAAGCATTATAATTCCTAATTTAATTCCCTTTTGATTAATTCTATAAAAATATTATTAAAAAAGCTAAAGTTACCTTAGGTTTGAACCTGTATTTGTGTTTCTTTTCTTTTTGAAAACTTTATAATTTTCGAATATGAATAAATAATATCTCAAATTAAGGAATCATATTTCAAATTAAGTGTATATATTTTCTTTTTGACATGCCTGTGCTATTTTTTGATATTTCGTTCTTTGATGTAGCATCTATAAAATGAAACTATTTTTTTTTTATGTTCCCTATGGACTGCCACACCCTTGTCAACCAATCATCATGAAATTTTAACCACTTATTATTTAGGACACGAGCATTATTTAGACGCCAGAATTACGAAAAAATTTTTATCGGTTCTTTAATTAATTAAATAAATAAAACAGTAAGCCACTACAACAACAGGCCTCGGATATTTGTAATTATTAAGATCGTTGTTTTGGCATTAGACTGGCAAAAAAAAAAAAGTTATTTTTTAATTAAAAAATGACTTCATATAATATTTATTACACATATATTATCGCATGTGTTTGAAAAAGCAAACGATCTTTTGTTTTATGAGCTGCACGTGGCAACAGCTCTCTGTTTACATTTAAATTATGCTTAAAAACGAATTACTGTGAACAAGTTTCATAAATGCACCGGAAAAAAAATTATTTTTTGGAGGAAAAATCGCAAAATTTAAACAAATTCAAAACAGTAAAAATAATTCTCCTGGAATTGTAATACTCGTAACATTATTTGCTTTTTTTTTTTTTTTTTATACTTAAATTTGCTAAAGTGTTTTTTTCTGCAGGCTGGCAACACAAAGTCTCATATCTGCTAGTATCGAATGATTTTCATTTTTAACTGAAAATCATTCGATACTAGCAGATTTTAAGTACTTCGGAAAATAAAGAAATTTATTTTTAAATTTATCTTTTTTTTTTTTTTTTTTTTTTTTTACTGTTTTTAATATTTATTCATTTATCGTTACCTATTTATGAAACGAATTAATTGACACATGGAAATTAACGCGTAGGCAATGCTATTATGACTTTGTAATATAGCTGATTATTCTTCCGGAAAGTTCTTTACTTTTTTGTAGATTCTTTCCTATAAGTGAATTTTTATTTAGGCCTCGTATATTCGTAAGAATTTATGCATTTCTAATTTCTTCTATAACCCATCTGCAATATTACTCTCCAGTTCTAGGAAATCTCCCATCGTCCCCTCCTCTGCCTTGACAGTGAATACTGTGGGGGGGGGAATCCCATTTTTGAGAACATCAAACTCTAGCCTGTATTAACAAACTTTACTTCCGATCTTCAGTTTCAAATGTTGTTCGTATGTTTTCTGTTTCCTTAAAGTCTTTTATTTTTGTGTTTATATATCTATATTTTCTATTTATTTCCATTATATATGTGTTTATATGTATTTACGTATTTATATGCTTCTATTGTGCATTTATATACTATTATATTGCTTATATTTGTCACCTCCTAGTTCAGGGATGGGCAAACTTTTTCGGTCGCGGGCCAAAAATCGAAAAAAAAAGTTAATCGGCCAAGATAAATTTTTTCGAAAATTTTAAAAACAATATACAAGTATTGCAATTTAAATATGTTAGGAAGATGAATGAAATTGCGATTTCATTTTTAAAAGTTCCTTATAGTGAGGTTCGAAATGAGATGTACTGATTCTAAGGAACGGGGCTAAATGCTCCTCTGTCAGTCTACTTCTGAAATAATTCTTTCCAAGGTTCATAGTTGAAAACACTTGTTCACATATATAAGATGAAGCAAACATATGACTGATTTTTTGGGGGGTCAGATATTAAATTTGGGAAACTTACTTTCAATAATGATTTGTAAAACTTTGGCATATTTAGAAACAACTGCTGGAGATGATTGTTAGATTTGCCGCTCAATTAATTCAACCGGCAAATCTGATCTCCTGCTTCACAATTTAAGTTGAAAGGCATGGTAAAAATATCCATTTCTGTTTAAACGGCACTGAAATCTTGAAATCTGCGTTCGAACTCAAAACACAATTTTTTCAAGCTATCTTCACAATTCTTAAGCTTCTCTGCCACATATGAGGTCTAATTTCACCAATATTTGATTCCCATATATCTGCTCCCCGAGAAAGAGATGCTTGTTGGCGCCAATCTACAGTATAACTAACAAAGAACTTCCGCTTTTAATTGATTAATTTAATTAAATTTTAATTGATTGATTTAATTTAATTCTACCTATTGAAAATTGTCTGTGCTTGCTATTTCCGTCGATTTACGCTTTGTAGAACAAAAATAGAGAAAGTAAAAAGATCATCAGTCCTTTGAAAAAAATGAAGGAAAAAAAAATATTTAATCAAAGTAGGAAAGGACATGGATATATAATATATAAATATACATTTCTTTTAATTTGCCTCGGATCGGCAAATTAAAATTCTATCCGCGCGCCAGATAGAACTTTCCGGCGGGCCGTTGTTTGCCCATCCCTTCCTAGTTAGTCCCCTCCCCTTAAACTTTTTTTCTTTCTTTCTTTTTTTTTTTTTTTTGTTTAAATTCTTTCCCTCCTATTAACTGTTTGCTTTAAATTTTTTGAATTCCTGCTAATTCTGTGATACTTCGTTTTATTATATTTGAATTCTAAGCAGATGTGCAGATATTCTTCGCCAGATACACGAAGGTTGCATCGCCTATTCCACGTGGTTAAGAAAAACGTCAGCAGCCATGTTGTCAAGCTAGCAGTCTTTAATTTATGCCACTGTTTCTCTGGAAAATTAATTTTCCTACTCCACTCATACAAATAAAAGAGGAGAAAAGATAAAAGAAAAGGAAAGCATACTGTAAACTAGAATGTTTAGTATTCTAAAAGTGTTGGCACTCTTTTTTCTCACCCTGGCAATAAATTCCGTATTTGCTTTTAAGGTGCTACTTTCCCATCTCGGTAAACTTTATGTGGCATCATGCTTTATTTCGTTATGCAACAAGAGGTGGAAAGGTTAGCTGTTCCTCTCAAGGATATGACGTCTTAGATATATCGAGAAGGATACATGTTTGCCATTTACTTCAGCCATCAATTCACCCAAATGGCATTGTGGACCGTTTATATTTGTTGCACGTTTTGAGGGTTCTGAGTATCATGGCGACTCGGCGACTTTAAAAGTTATTGGGAACGATTTGTAATATCTTTTGTTGCACTTCTCAAGATCATGCGGTTACGCTCAGATTGGATTAAGCGTTACAAAATTGCAGTCAAGTCTTCTTATAAATCGCTTTTAACATTTTCCACCCTCTTGACATTGGTGAATACTTGACTGGTTGTTTGACTTGAAAAACTTTTTTTTTTTTTTTTTTTTTTTTAAGCATTTCTTTTTTGTGGCAATAAGAGTTGATGTGGTAAAATTTTCAAAAGTTTTATAAAATATAAATGAGTACATGTATTATTAATGGAAATATGGAGATAGTTTGATTTTGTTTGTGTGAGAACTTATAAGCTAAGTAAAACAGTTAACTTTCAAAATACAATTTTATTGACACACTTTTGACTTAAACATAAAACAAGAAATGCAAAAATTAAAAATTAGTATGCGAAACGAAGTGGGGTTTGATGGCGGAGTGACTACCTTTCAGTGCCGCCTCGTGATCAAATTAATGTATTATCATTCAACTCGGTAAATCATTAGTAATTTTATGATCCATTTAATTTAATTCAGATGCAGTGTACAAAATAAATATAAATGCGAATTTTGGATTCATAATCAATGTGAAAGAAGATTGGACTTAATTGATTAGATGCATGGCCTAATATTTAATTATCACGTTTTAATTTCAGCATCTTTTTTCACCTGCTGATTTGAAGGACTTCTTTTTCCTCCCCACTCTTTTTGTGTCAGCTGAATCAATGAAACACGTGCTATATCTTTAATTATGATCAATTATTTTTAAATCCAGTTTTATTTCGCTACCATCTTTCAAATCTTTATCCTTTTTCCAATAATATAATTTTTTTTTTAATTCATCTTTTTTTACTTTAAAACTGTCTGCACTTGCTTCGTTGGCTAGGAAGCTATCGTATAGTAATGCCATTTTATAAGTTGAATCAATTTCAATTACCACGAATTATTATGTCTGAATATTTCTTAATGTTTTGAATGATAGGTAATGATTGTTGTAATAGATCTGTGTGAACCTCTTTATCCATCAGAAAACTATTTCCAAAGAATCTCTTTAAAACTTTGTCTTAGGGAGTTTCTCAAAACAATATTTAATAAACAAAATAACTTCGTTAGCCTGATTTTTTTTTTTTAATACATTATGTTTTATTAGTTTTCTTTTCTTTCTTTTTTTTTTTTTAATTTGGTAGGGAGAAAAAGGGATATCATTTATGTATTAGATAAAAATGACAAAATGTATCTGACTATTTTTATTCAAATTTTTTAGATCAATCAGTTAATAATTTTTATAACAAGAAAAGATTTCACTGAATTAAATTAAAAAAAATAATAGAAAGTAATAAAATTCAAGTAATAAGGTAATAAAATGTTGGTATCAATATCATATTAATTAATAGAATTATTCAGTATTGTAACCGCGCTTCGCTCTACACATTAGCAAGAACGCCTCCTGTAGCGTTCAGGAGAAATGGTCAGTAGGCATTGAGACTCTCACCTGAGAACAAGTACAGTGCAGCCACGCGCTTCTGTTGAGAAACGATTAGTTTACAGCCTCTCAGCCCGAAAGGAAATATATTTAATGTAACCCTGCGTTATAGTTTACCTATAGACTCTCACCCGGAGAGGAAGTATCTTTCGCGTACTTCAGTATCGGGTTTTCGGCTTACAAGTGGAATCCTTCCACGAATCTATAATGATATAACATTAAATGTGTTAAATATTGTCTGTCGTTAATGGTATATGTGTGGTGTTTGTGCGTGTATAAATAAAGCTGTCAGTTCTCCAACCTGCGTCTCAATCCACCCATAAGTTACAATCCACCTGCACACTACAGTATTAGAATTTATGAATTTCACTGCATATATATTTGATAAAAGTTATTCTCCTTTAAGTCATTATGAGCTTGCCTTTTAAACTGTTCAGTATATTTACATACGTATTTTTTTTTTTTTTTTTTTTTTTTTTTTACGAACTATTGTTTTTCATACTAAAAATAAAAATTATTTTCATCAATTGTAAATTATCATTTCTTTATTTAAATTTCGAATTAAGGCCTTAGCTCTCTAAATTGGACTCTTTTGTTTCTTGTTAGGAAGACAGATGTAATTTCATAGCTTTATTAGGTTTGATATATATGGGGTGATTATAATTAATGTCCCACTTTCGAAATGGTGTAAAAAAAGAACCATTCGTCACAATGAGTTCAAATTTGAACTGAAGATACTTGAAAACGAAATGGCGTGGCATCCAAAAAAAGTTCCGATTTTTCTCATCCAATTTGGTATAACCTTGTCGTGGTGGATCGGCTTTTCACTAACAGCGTCACAACCGTTGAATGACTTGCAAGTCATTAACAATCAAGCACATTGAACACTGTAGTTGGTTTAATGTGCAACTCATGCCAAATACGTTGTCATTTCGATTCAAAATAATCACTGGCAGCCGAATTCACTTTCTTTATGCCGCTTGCAGCACTAACTATTAATACACTTTGGAACTTTTTTTTGATGCCTTACCGTTTCCCCCTTCAAGTATCTTCAGTTAAAATTTGAACTCATCGTGACGAATGGTTCTTTTATACAAAATTTTGAAAGGGGCACTTTAATTATAATCACCCTGTGTGTGTGTGTGTGTTTATAACTCGTAACGACGTACAAAAGCTAAACTTGTTGGAAAAATGCGCTAATTTATGATTAATAAAGAACACCGAAAGTAATTTTTTAATAACTCGTAATAAAAATATTTTCCATTAATACTTCAATTTGTGGCAAATAAATATGTGTATTGACATTTTCAATAATTTGTCACTGTCGTATTTCTAATTGACTTGTCTCCATCACTGTATAATTTTTTCTCGTTTTGTCACTAATCGCCAATAATTTTTATAAATAAAAGATTAAAGGCGAGCCTACGATCCATTTTTTGCCAATTAGCTTAATAAAATTCCACATCCCAATTTCATAAATATGAACAAATTTAATCTTGTGCAACTACTCATCAAATTATGACTACATGAATATTATTATTTTCTGCACTTTTGCGTGCTTCATTTTGTAAATGTGGTATCATTATTTTATGAAAGCGACGCAGGCGGTACAAATTACACGGGCAAATTGCTGATTTCAACACTTTTTATTATTATTTTTCTTTTACTACGCGGAAATTCGACAACGGAAACCAAAGGTGTGTTCTCTCGATTAGGCCTCGGAAATGATCGTTTTGTTTGGCTTTGTGACATTGTCATTGTTTTGTCTGTGAACGTTTTGCCGCACGTTTTAACGAGGCTCGTTTCTTTGAAGTGGCGATTCTCATTATAAGTTGGCGTCATTATTAATAAGACTTGATGTTAGTAGGGGTTCTTCGTCTTCGTATTGCTTCGCTAATTAGCGGTATGACTAATCGGTGATGAAAACTCATTTCTTTTTTTCTTTTATTATTTTTGTGTAATCAAGTAATTTACAATACGTCCTTGAATTGTAAAAAGGTAACTTTAAGATGGTTCGGAAATGGGGAGGGGTGATCTAGGTTTTTCGATATGTATAATTGTGTGCGATTTTTAACATTAAAAGATTACGCTTTAAAATTACTTATTGTAGTAAAATTTTCTGCTTTCAACAGCATTTACTTGTCAATTAATAATAAATGCAAATAATTAAGATATTAAATAATTTTGTGGCATCTTAATTAGAAACAAGTAATATAAAAACATTTTTTTAAAGTCAATTCCTACTTTTTTTTCACTATATTGCAGAAAATCCTTTACAAATAATTTTCATTCGTTTTTTTAAGTTTATCTGGCGCCATCCATGGGTAGATGCAACTAAAATCTAAAAAAAAAAAAAATTAGTGAATTATATTTAATTAATGAATTAATATTTGAAAAAACTGCATCAACATCCAGTGTCATCCACTACAAGTTCAAAAAAAAAATTTATGTGAACTTGAGTGGATGAATAAACAGTATTTTATGAACGATTGAAAATTTGAGCAAGATATATATATAGAGAGAGTGTGAGCTAATAGTAAGAAGTGAAAAAAAATGAGTAGGTTTTTTTAACTTGGGATTTTTATTTTATTTATTACATCGTCAAAAATTAAGGAAAAGCTCATAAATAATTATTTTTTAATTAAAACAAATTTTTAATATCAAATTAAAGATAAAATGTATTTAAAGTTTTCGAAACTTCCGTCGTTCAATAATCGCCAGATTACGTTAATTTAAATGTTATGAATTTGTAAAAAATGTGAATGAATGAGATTAAGAGTTGTTTTTTTGTATTCTCCTAGAATTAAAAAAATTTTTAATATAATTTTAATTAAAGAAAAATCTCTGAGGTTCTGTTAGGTACTTTAACCTTTTTTTTGTTCATTTCAAATGTAAGGCAATTTATTATATAGGATTAACGTTTGTTACTTTTTAAATTCTATGCTTTTTAGAAGTATTTTTTGTATTTTTTATTATTTCCATGTTAAAATATTTATTAGCTATATTAAAATGCCACCTAGCGGAAGTTTCAGTTAGGTTTCCTATCGTTCTCGTATAGTGGAATTTTGTGTTTAATGTTATCGTGTAAAGTATATTTTCTTGGAAATTTTTATATGTATTTCTTTGCACACTTTTCTTAATTTACTTAATTCCCTAATTAAATTTACGTTAGTGAAAAAGTATTATTTCACGAGCGAGACTTTGGATCAATTTAAAATAAAATAGTGCCGTATTGATAAATTGTATATCTATTTTGTGAATATTATATTTTGCTGTGATAATTTGTCGTTGATGTAAACATGATATCAATCGAGACTAAAATATGTTTTGACATTTTACCCCCATTCGTGGTTAAATTCTCTATAAGAAGTTTTTGTTAATAAAGGTCCGATAGAATTTTTTTTTCTATTTTTTTTTAATTCATTATGTTTGTACTATTCATCGATTTTGCGTTACTAAATGTGTAGAATATAGTTAAGTAACCCTGTTAATTTACATTCAAGTATATGTGTGTTTTTTTTCAATATATTATGATTATGCTACCAGCGTAACAAAAATTTTCATATTTTAAAGGGGAAGATTTTATTATTATTTTTAATTAGTAATTTTCTCACATATGGTATTTTATTCTTTGAATTTTAAACGATTAATGATATCACATTTCTTCTGTCCGACTCGTTGTTCAATGGCAATTCGTGCCACTCGTGAGTATTAAAGCGGAGGTTCCATCCACTGTGCGTGATTGTTGTAGACACTATTTCAAAAACGAGGTTGGTTTGTCGCTCTACGGTCATTTGTGCACACTTTGGGCTAATTAGTTTAACGTGGATTCCAAATCACTAACAAACATCCATACCACCGCCAGGATTCGAACCTGCAGCCTGTGGTACCAAAGGCCAGAGCGCTAGTCTATTGGCCTCCAAACCGCTTCAAAAACGAGGAGACTCGATGGCATTTGAGATTTCGGGAACTTGCCTCGTGAGTCGGACTACCTGGTGGGAATTTTCTTCCATACGATACGCATATGCGGAGTAGTTCCCCTTAAAAGTCCTCCCAGAAGGCACTGCCATCCTTCTTCAGCATCACGGAGCTAACTCAGACTTCTATCTACGGGTGCTCCATCACAACAGAAACTGCCCCCCTTTTCCTTCCCTCCTCCTCTGAGACCACACGGGTTCTTAAACTTGATCTAGATGTTGCTGTCTACCAAGGGTAGACAAAGGTTCGAATGGGATAAAAAAAAAAAAAATTCTTCTATTCACATAATACTTTGAGATTTAAACTTCAGCGTAGCTATTTATTTATTTTTATAAAAATAACGTCTTAATATCTTTCACAAATTGTAAATTTCTTCATGTTTTGAACTTATTTGTTTCAGATGCATGCATCAATATAAATCTTAATCAAAGCATATTGAATCTTTTTCATTATTTGACATATTTTAACAACTCATGAAAAAAGACTGGATTAATTTTTTTTGGACCTACTATATGCCTGATTCAGAGCTTTTATTTTGGGTCGCTATTATTTCAAGTAGATTACTCAAAAGAGAGAAATTTATGTATTTAGTTATTACAGTATGCATATAGCTCTTTATAAACATTCTATATTAGTGAATCTCCCCATTATAACCTTTGCCCCTGTAAAATCTCCAATGACGAGTTTTAACTGAAGAAATAAGGAAGGGGAACCGGGACACTATTTTTATCAACTCAAAACTGCCCCCTTCACAAATTTTGGGTAATCCCAAACGAATCATAGTTCTACTTTACTGACTTCCTACTCTCTTCTTTACCTTTGGTTGGACTGTAGCCACGACTGTTCGTCAGTTAAGTCAAAATGCTTCTGACAGTTTCCCATGCTCATTTTTTATTTCCGCCTTACTTAACCTTTAAGATTTCTAAATGTTTTTATTTTGGAGACACTTTTATGTTCTGTGGTTTTCGTTTAGGGTGTCACTGGGTTTTCTTTGCTTACTAACTTAATGGATTATTTTTTTACACTTCTGAGTTAAGTATACAAAGTACCTTATTGAATAACTTTTTTTTTTCTATGTACAAGAGTACAAAGCGCGTTGGTAGAAAATATCTGTAACTTGGATTGTAACATGTAAAACAAAGCTATCCTGAACCCTAGACATCGGAATCATTTCACTTGATATATGTTATGGTTCTCTTCTTGAATTCATATTTTTATGCATTTATATTTTTATGAATTCAAGTAATGACGAATAATATGATTTGCTAAATAAGGTTTAATAAATACGGTTATAAAGATAAATATGATTTAATAAAAAAATAAATTTGCGTTTTCGACCAGTTGTTTGTAAACAAACTCTGCCACTTTTTACTTCACTCTTTTTAGGTAAATGTCAACGAAGCTTTGTGCAAAAAGATTTTATTAATTAAGAATTTAAACTCTCTTCTTTTTTTTTGCAAACATTTAAGAGCATGCTATTATCATAATTTTAAATTTAATTTTTATTTTACAATTTTGATAATACATCTCATTAAACATTTTTAATTTACACTCAAGAGCCAAAACATTATGGCCACCCCTACATTTTGCAATGAACTCGCCTGGATGACGTGGAAGGCACGTGATCAGGTGGAAGTGGTATTTAACTGGTATTAAGTGGTGGTATTAATCCATGCCAAGGCGGGTTGAAGCTGTGTTGCGCGTTGCCAACTCGTTATTGACAGGTGGTCATAATGTTTTGGCTCTTGAGTGTATAATTATAAGTGGTGGAGGTATAGGGATGGCTCCCTTGGCACTCCGATAACTGACACAACTTTGCACTTTCATCATCATCAGTGGCGCAACAGCCCCATGGTGGGTCAAGGTCATCTGCTTACCGGCATATTTCGAAACAGATGTTTTCTTTTTACGGGGTAGGGTTGTCAGTTATATCCGATCTGCGTATATGACATGTATGGACTTGAATTTATTCATAATATTGCAAATATATTTCTAAAAAAATAATATCTTTAATGGTATATTTTTCTGTTGAATAATTTTTGATTTCTAATTTTGTAATCTTAATTGATATTTTTCATTAGCAATAAAAATAAAATATATTATCCTTAGACAGAAGCATAAACAGGAATTCTCGAAATCGCTAAAAAAATTGATTTCCTTAATGATTGTTGCTCAAGTATGATCAAAACATTTATATTTTTCATGTATATAATCATTGTTTTCGTCCAAAAAATTTGGTATTTGAACGGGTTTTTTCCTCCTTTTTCTTAGTTTTTTAAATATATATAAATAAAACAAAAACAAAAAATATATATAAATCTAACTCGCTTAAAAATTATAGCAGTGTGCAGGTTGGGCAACCAGATTGTAACTGGGTGTGGTTGAGTTGAGTTACTTGAGACTCAGGTGGAAGAACTCACAACTTTATTTTACGATAGGCTTCAGGTTCGAATCCTGGCGGGGTTCGGAATCCACCATAAAATGTAGGTCCTGGTCTAATTACCCTAAAGTGTGCACAAAATGACCTTACAGTGACAAACCTAGGGGCCTGAATGGCCGAGTGTCTAGCGTTCGGTGCCACAGGTTTCGGGTTCGAGTACCGGCGGTGCTATGGATGTTTGCAGTGGTTAGGAATCCACTTTAAACCACACACATGTATCCACATGTTGTCATTGTTTAGCAACAAAGACAGCATGTTATTGCTTTGTTACTGCATTGAATAACAAAGTAGAAGAGGTTTAAATTCTCGTAAAACTGTTATACTTCTTGATATACATTAGCGACCTGATGGTCAATTGGCTAGCGCTCTGACCTTTGATACCACAGGCTTTTGAGGTTCGATTCCTGGCGGTGGCATGGATGTTTGTTGGTGGTTCAGAATCTACTTTAAACTGTAGGTCCCGGTCTAATTAGCTTAAAAGTGCGCAAAAAATTGACGGTAGAGCGATAAAGCAAACCTTAATATATCGCGTATATTAAGTTTTGAATATTCGCGCATATTAAGGTTTGAATATATTTGAATATCTTGTTGTCGGGAGAACAAGTCCCTAGATATATCGCGCTTTTTCTTTTAAGTAGTGTGATTATTTTTTTTCCGCCTTTAAAATTCCTAATCGAACGAGGAGATACTTTTTTTTTTTTTAATTACAGATCGTTCAATTGTTTCTCACAAAGTAATACTTTATTTGTGCTAGTTTATTGTTGATGAATTAATTCGAAAGTTGCCGCCGTTTTGGGCACCGCGTTTGTGCTGACATGGGAAAAGTGAATGCATATTATATCGAATAAGCGATGATTGCTTTATCGTCCCAAACCCGGACATGCCTCTTGACAATTGAATTTCTCTCTTCTCAAGAATGCTGCTTGCACGCGCCGCTACATTTCCTACGAACTTGTTTCCTTGTTGATAAAATATTGATTTCGAAGATTGCAGCCTTCGGGCTATCGCTTTTGATCTTGTCTAACGCTCGTCGCCGCCGATGTTTGTAGATGATTGCGTCGGAATTTTTATTTTAGGAAGCGTGAACTAAGTTCTTAATGATAAACTTTTTTTTTTCTTCGGTGCTGTTTTGCTTTTTTATTGTTATCATGTTGAATTTTCTCGATCTTAGTTTTTAGTGAAAGTTTATATTTGATGACTTCTACGGAAATACTTTTTGCAAGTATTTATTTATTGTTTTTCAATTTAAGCTAACAACCATTTCACTTGAAGCGTATCAAATGTTTCACGACGATTTTTTTCCATTTTATTCGTTTTCTTTTTCTTTTTTTCCCCCCACTTTGTCTGTGTGTATCTTTCCCCTCCTCATTTTTTATATTTGCAGCTTTGTACGACTCTGGAATATGATAATAATTTACGTCAGATAACATGATATTTATAAAAAATAAATAAGCCAAACATTATTGAAAAATGCCTGCACAATATTTGTATTTGCTTGCAACTATTAAAGTGCAATTCAAGGAGGGATTTGATTTGTCTTGTTGCTCTGCTGTCATTTTGTGCACGCTTTAGGCTAATTAGACCAGTACTTACTGTTTAACATGGATTCCGAACCACCAACAAACTTCCATGGCCCCGCCAGAATTCGAATGTGAAGCCTGTGATACCAAAAGGCAAATCTCTAGCCAATTGGCCGTCAAGAAGGGAGGGGAGGGGGAAATTGCGAAAGAGTATGGTCATGGAAATGACGATTTTAGACTCACTGCAAAAATATTCTCCATATTCTATTGATAAAACATTAAAGACCTCTTAGGTTTCAGCATAGCAGTTAATTAAATCCATCCAAGTTTCAAATTGTAGAAGAAAGCTACTTTTTGGTACCAAATTACATTCGAAACCCAACGCCGCTGTGTTAAGGAAATAATTGTTGATTGTGTACAGAGAATTTTTAACTATAGAATTACCATAGTCATTTTGACTATGTACTGCATTTTCCATCGTGGGTTTCAAATGTTGGTCAATTCATTCAGATTAGTCTTTCAGAATTACATTCCTAAATAGTATTAAGTAGAATAAAATAGTATTCTTTCAAATAGTATTTTATTTAACCGCACACATATACGATAAATCTATCTAAATATAAAACAAGAGAATTTTTTTTTTGTCTGCATTTCTTAAAAGTTAAAAACATGACACTTAAAAGTCAAATCGTTTTCTTAAAATTTTTTCATGTGATGCAAAACCAAAGATTTATATATATAAAAAAAATGTTTATAATTTTGCATTCTTAATTAATTAAAAATATTAATCTGGTAATGTGATAATCGAATATGTAGTTAGCAGTTTAATTACATATTTTTTTTATTTTAAATGTTCTGTTATATAAGTTAATTAATTTTTTTTTCCCTATACGATTTACCAAACGATAATTTTTATCTTAGAATAATTTGCATTCACGATGGAGATTTTCTCTTGATTACTTTACTCTCACTTCTCAACGATATTTTTTTCCAATATAACAAAACTAAATATGTGCTTTTTTTAAATTTTATTATTATTATTATTATTATTATTCATTTAACCGGGTAACGTTGGATCATACCTCCTTGAAAAAGTAAAATATATAAGTGAAAAAGTAGCACTGAATAAAAAAACTTCTTCTGGTGATTGCTTACTCCGTTGGCTACCAAACTCAGGAACCTGATAAAATCAAAATCATATTTGTTTTATTGCAAGGAGGGACGGAGGCGAAGGGGCAGCAACATTTTTTTACAGATAAAAAAAATGTTTTTATTCACTTAAAGAAATATAATTTGAATTACATGAACTATAGTTTACCCTGAATTTCTTAATTATTTATAATTTAATTAGAAATTCTCGATCAATTAAATTTCGTGGTTTTTTTTTATTATTGTTATGTTTTATAACAAATTATTTATGTGAGAATTTTTTATTTTTTTCCATTTGGCATCTAAGAAAATCGAAGTAATATTCAACAGGTATTTCTTAATATATTCTAGTTGTATAAAATATAAATAAATAAGGCATGGCGTTTAAATGCTTTTAATAGTGTCGTATTTAAAATTTATTTGTACAATAATTTTTTTTTTTTGTCTGATTACTATTGTAGACATTCTAATCCTGAATTTAAAATACCTGCTATTTTTTTTCAATTCCTTCTATGAACTCACATTCTCCCTATATATATCTGGTTCAAATTTTCAATCGTTCATAAAATACTTTTTATTCATCCATCAAGTTCAAATACATTTTTTTTTAACTTGTAGTGGATGACACTTGATGTTAATACAGCTTTTTCAAATATTAATCCATTCATTAAATTTAATTAATTATTTTTAGTTTATTTAGATTTAAGTTCATATATCTACCAAAAGATGGCTCCAGATAAACTTTAAAAAAATGAATGAAAATTATTTATAAAAGACTTTCTGCAATATAGTGAAAAAAAAGTAGGAATTGACTTAAACAAAAATTTTTTTTATATTACTTGTTTATTACCAATTTGTAAAGTGAATAAAATATTATATAATAAAATTACTGTGTCATTTAATGATGGAAAAAAAAAAAAAAAGGTGGAGTGCATAGCAAAATTTGTTGTTTTTAGTTGGCGTGGAGAGAAGGTAATAAGTTAGTGAATCACTGGATTGGATTGCATCACATAGATATTTATATAATGAAAATGCTTTTATGTAATGTTTTCCTTTTATTTTTAAAACATAGTATGAATATTCATACTGCTTTTATAGAAATAATGATTCATTGCTTTATGGTAATATCTGAATAAATCAAAATCGCACATGTGTTGTGACAAACGCTAATGCTTACAGAAAATGTATGCAACATACGTGTACCAGCTGCTACATGTACTTGAATGATGCAAGTTAATGAATTGGAATTTGTAGGCTTAGATGTGAATGGAACTATCAAATAGAAATGCAATCAGCATATTTTTTATAATATATCAAATTTATTTTCATGTACTCGATAACGATGTTAAGGAGGAATTGTTATGTAAATGATTTTGTATGTACGAATCTGACTCTTACCATAAAAAAATTAAGTAATCTCTCTCTCTCAGCTGTAATCATACCAATCTAAAGAATTGTAATAGTTGTCTAACATTAGAAATTGACGAACGTGTTTGCTCGAATCATTATGGATTTTTCAAAAACATTTCATTTTTAAATTGCACTCTGTCATATAGCGTTACTGTTGGTCGTTAATGCATTAAAATGGCAAAATTCATTTTGATCAACATATATTTTCATAAGCAGTCATTGTGTCGAACAAATATGGAAAATTGATAAAGAAATCATTTGTACGTAGTTTTTAAAACGCAGTATCTAATATCACACATCATTTTATTTATTTATTTTTTATTTGATTAATTTTATTGTTAATATTAATTTAATTCTTAATTAAAAATAAATAACTTACAGAATAATTAGAATATGATAAAGTAGTATTTTTCTTCCTATTTTGTTTAAAACACACGCACACAAATTATATGAAAAATAAATAAATTAATTAAAAATGGATTTTTTATTATTGAAGCAAAATTTAATAATAATTAACTTAGTTAATATGAAGAAAATTTCACCTATAAATAAAAATTACTTAATGGAAGCTTATTGATACTTGGGAATCAGTTGTATTATTTCAAATAATCAATTAAAAAAAAAAATTGGCTGTATTTTTCATTTCCTGAACATAATATTTACTCCTTTATTAGATAGCGCAAAATAATGATTGTAATCTTCAACGCACAGAATATACGAAGTATCATTAAGAGAGTTGCTGTTTTTTTTTTTTAAATCTTATTCCTTTCTTGCTGTAATGTTTGACCTTGGAAAAGCCTGCTGTTCTTTCGCCGTCTTAATTCGGTGAATCATCTCCGAATCTTGTGCAACAAAAATCAAGATGCCGTTTACCTGTCTTTGTGAGGGCTTATGGGATAGGTCAGCATTTCCTGCTTTCAAATACACACATAGTTGATAGGTTGCAAGAAAAAATCAATTTATGTCTGCAAAACTCGTTTTTGTTTATCACACGAAAGACATTCGTAGCATATCTAATTAATTTCATTTAAATATAAAACTGACAATTTTTTATATCAATCGAAAAATCTTACAATGGTATAATTTCTTATGTACAATTGTTTCCAAAACTAAAGAAGTTTTTGATTGAAATTATTGTCCTTAGTCAAAAATCACCATTAAATTTTTAAAAAAATGTTAATGTTTAAAAGAATATATTCTTAGATTACCAAAAATAGGTATCTGAAATTATTTTTAATTGATAACGACTCTCAAAATTACTGTTGAGATAAATATCATTCCTTAGTAAAAATTATTAAAATGATTTCATGCAATATTAATAAGGAATGTTTTTTTATCTATTCATATTTATTTTATCATTTATAATAGCCATTAGCAAACAATATCAATGAAAAATGTGTAATATTCCAACACTTTTTAGGAGCTATGATATATTATCTTCTTTCATACCTACACATATATATATATTATTTCTAATCAAATAAAAAATATTATATAATACAACATTATGAAATAAGTATTTTCTTGTATTCCTAGTTCATCAACTGTTGTCGTTCATCTACTTTTGTATTCTTTGTCCATATTGCAAACAATCCCAAAAGATAGTATTTATTTGTTTAAATTCTAGAATCTATGCCCATTTTAAAAGAATTACTTCAGGCAATGCTAAAGCTGTCTTATTTTTAATATTTTAATTTAGCTTGGTTTTTAATTTGCAATTTAGTTTCTGATTTAATTCTAATTCATTTTTATTATTAATTATTTTGATGGAGTTAATATAATTTAATAACTGTATTTTTTCTGTCAAAATTTATTTAAATTGATGAAAGGGAGGGTATTTTGTTTTTAGTGCTATATTATACTGCCTTAATAAACCTTTGTCTTCATGTATTCATGAACCAATAAAAAAAAATACCATCTTTTTTGTCTATACTGCTTAAATTTCTGCGACTTATAATGCTTTATACATAATTTTATTTATAATAATGAAAAAGAAAATTGATGATAGAAATAGTAATATGCTTTTATAAAATAGTAATTTTTCAAACCATAATTGACTTGACTTTTTTTCTTCTTTTCATTAGCTCATGGAAAATCATCTTCTTGAAGCACATATCACATCCAGTACAAATCACGAATGACTAGGACAACTTGCTTTTTATTATGTTAGGTTTCCAGTCATGACTGAGCAAGATGATCAGGATCGTGCAAACTTTCAAAACATGATCGATTCTTATTTGAGCACAAGAGATTCCAAGTCCCCACCCAAAGCTCAAGTGGACGAGGCATCTCTCCAGCAAGCCATGGATAAGAATAAAGAATGTATGCTTAATTTTCTTATTTGAATCATTTCCTTTTGCTGTTTATATCTTTTTAGTGAAATGCTAATTTTTAGTATTTGACTCCTTAATGAATTGTATGCATTTTCTTTATTTACTCCTCAAGATCATGCAATTAATTTTAGAAAACAATATACTTGTAAATTTTTACCTAAACAAATGTTTCTATATATTGTAGGTAACTGGCAAGAACATGGTTTATTTTTCATTAAGTTAAAAATAAAAGTTATTTTTTTTATTTTAAATTACTGAAATTAATAAATTCAATTTTATAACATGCTGAGATTTCAGTAGCCTTTTCTATTATAAATGTGCATTAGAATATGTTTTCCAATATTCATTTCAAGTTCGTTTTTAAGCAAACTAGTATTAAAAAAAATTTACATAAGTGTGATTATTACAATTAATTTCCAAATAATTTATATTTTCAGAAGTAAAATATTTTTAAACTTATATAAGAGATAAAAATAAGTCACATAATTGATAAGAAAATAAAAAAAGACATGAAAAATCTCTAAATTATGAAACTACTAGTGCAAATAACCCAACATAACACAACTCTTATTAACTCTTTTATTTAGATTTGCATCCATTCAATGTAGCACCTTCACTTTCTTTAGCATTGGCCATTCTTGATCTTTTTGATACATACAGATTTTCTGATATCTCCGCATTTCCTTTAGATCCATTTACTATTCTTCGTTTAGAGTCAATTCTTGTCTGATGGAATAGTTTTCTTTTCATAGGCGACATTGCAAATTTAACAACAAAATCGGACAAGAATGAAAAATTCAATGAAATCTCTTCCTGTAAATAAATCTTTAAAAAAAGTTTAAAAAACTCTTGCAATACTTCATCAAAGGCCGACAAATCGTTATATATCTTTCATGAAATATTTATTTAAAAAAATAATGGAAATCTGTTATTTCATTTCTCTCTGTAAACCATAAAAATTTTTCCTGAAAATAGAATTGAAAATAAAATTAAAAGATTCGTTAAAATTTTTTTTTAAAAATCAGAAAAACCGAATTTCTCAAATTGAACTGCAGTAACTCTAAAGCAATTTATATACTTTGGGTTGCAACATTGGCGACTACTTCGAGGGTAAAGAAATCTAGGATTAAACTAAAAGATTTTTATTAGTAAAATGTCAATGCAATTTTTATGTATTAAAGTAAATTTTAGATTGTTGCAATTCACAAGTTAGTACATTTTATTTTACGTCAGTTTATCTATGAACAATACAACAGCGTACAAAATAACATCTACTAAAATCGCCAAAGTAGCTTAAAATCTAATTTATCTCAAATTTGGTAATTTTTTACTGAATATTGATCCATTTTTATTCTTCAGTTGATTTAGGCTTTGTAATAAGAATTATTCCTGCCTTATTTTGTAAAGATGTAAATTGAGGCCGTGTTTAGGCTGACACGCGTAAACTTTGAGAAATATTTGTATAGATTAACATTTTTGACAGATTTGAAAGAATTTATATTAACTTTTGTTTTGTTTTATATTCTAAAAACAATTTTAAGCAAAGTTTTAAATATTTAAGTTATAGCAAGGAAAATTTAATTATTTCATGATGCCTTAATTATGAATACAAAAATATTTATCGAAAAATAGAATATTTTACTGTACACATAATCTTTTATTCTAATTTCTTTATTTTTATCTATATCAACAAAATATTTCTAATTCAAATTTTTGTATTTTTATTCTTTTAGCTTTGAAAGTGAAATTAATGATGAGAAGGCCAATAAATCTACTCGTTGAGCAAGGAATTATGCCTTGTAAGTGAAAGTTTTATTCCTCCCCCCTTTAAAAAGCCTTTTCAAATTAAAGTAAATTTTATTTTTAAATACATTTATTGTTAAATTTTGTAAATTTTTTTTATAGCTCCAAAAAAGCCTCTTCAATATCTTCAACAATGTCAAAAGCTGGAAAGAGCTCAGGTAAAATTTTAATTCTGTATTTGTACTTTTGATGAAAAATATAAAGGCATCAATAAATATGATATCAAATAAGATTTTAATGATGGCCCTCTTAAATAGTACACTAAATGGGAATTTGAGTAAAATTTCTTTGCCACAAAATGAGATAGATGAATGATTTTTTTTGGAACCCTTATCCTAAGCAATTAATTTATATACATCTTATAATATATTATAAAATTTTTCATTGTTTTTCGATATTCATCTTTTTGAAATTATAATTTTTAAATTAGAGTATTTGAAATAGTCAACTGTCTTACAACCACTATATAATATAAGTTGTGTAAATATTCTTTCCTTTCTTTATAACCTAGAGCTGCTTTTTAATATGCATATTGTTTATATTTAACATTTTAAAACTTTCCTTTTATCTATGTTTTATTTTTAGACTGAAAATATTTTGAAACATTTGATGAAGACTAGACCTGACAGGCAAGCATTGATTGATCATCATATCTTAGAAGGTAATTTCAAATTAATTAATATTTTTTTTAATTAAATATGTGAAATGTATTATATGAAATATAGAAGCAGAATCTGATCTAAACATTATGTTGATTAAATGTGTTTAAGTGATGATAAGGTAGTATAGTGTTATCCTGGTTATTAAATAAATTGATAGAAATTTTGAAAGATTTAATTATTTTTTAAAACCTACTTAAATCTAGATTTTAAAATATTTATCTCTAATTTGACATTTATGGGGACCAGGCACTTGTCAGATTACAGAGAGTTTCTGGACTACAGAGTGTCAATAGAAAAATATACACTGCCTAGTACTGCATTTAAACTTTAATGAAAACTAAGCCAAAAATTCAGTGTGTGTGTGGGAAGCTGCAATTAAAGATTAAAAAAAAATAATTTTTTTTTAAGCATCACTCATTGCTTTGTCTTTCTTGCAATTTCTTTCAAACTAAAACTTTATGGAAATCAACTCCTCTCTCCAGTTAGCGAAAATAAGAACTGACATAGAGTGAAGGGGTTCAAGTTTTAAAAGTAAGGAATGACTCTATTCTACGAGATATATTGGTAGTGTAGGCAATTAAATATATATTATGTTAGTGTTATCAATTAAAAGAGAAGCTCACAAATACTGTGTACATCATGTTTGAAAGATTGCCTTGTGTACATTATATTTATATATAAATAATTGAGTATTTTTTGTATCTATTTATATTATTTTCATTAATTTTTCAGACACAACAATTGATCCTAGCCTGCAAGACAAGCAAAGGCAGTTGAAAAAGGCTCGATTAGCAGATGATCTTAATGACAGATTATCTCACCGACCAGGACCTTTAGAATTAGTAAAGGGCAATATTTTGCATACTGATGAAAAATTTGCCCAAGCTGTTAAAGGTAATAATTTTGCTAATTATTTAAAATTCAGTATTTTTAAAAGTGGTTTTAAAAATTTCAGAAAAAATTTAGTTATTTAAAATATTGAAGTTATTGTGGTAGTTTCTTCCGAGATAATGATATTGTAATATGCTAAATTATTATAACATTATATATTAACATATAATATTAATTTTTTCTAATTCATATAATATTTTTAGCATTAACATCCATCTTTCAATTCATTCTTTCTCCAAGGTTGCTTTGTTTAAAATGATTATGATGATGAATGATTTTAACAAATATTATAAATATCAGTTGACTAATCATTTTATGAACAAATAAATATATATTTTAATATTTAATTATTTATATTTTGATATGCATTTATATTGTAATAAATTAAATTTTAAAATTTTTAGTTTATTAAAACTTCTTGTATTATATATCTATAGATGAATTTTAAAATATATCAGGTTTTTAATATGTTGTAATTTTTACAAGATTCCAAGGACATTTTTAAGGTTTTTTTTAACTGGTATTACATTTAATTCAAACTTATCTAAAATTAGGCAATTTCTGTCAGAGTTCTTTATTATGCATGCATGTTCTTTTTTATTTATACTAGTACACCTATTAATTTTCGATGATGTATAAAATTTATAGTTTGAATTTTTGATTTTAATTAACTCAATTAAGACATTTTAAATAATGATGTTTATGCAAAGTAGTAAAACCATATCCATAATGTCACTAAAAATATTCATTTTATTATTAAATTATACAAAATTGCGAATACTTTTTTATATATATATATATATATATATTTTGGCTTCTAGAGGGACAAATTCCATTCAAGAGAACATGTGAAGGACAAGCTTTGAGGCATCCTATGCCCTGTTTTACCTTTGAAGATGACAGTGGAAGTGATGCTGCTTTATCTCCACCCCAAGATACTTTGGACCAGTCCTTGAGCAAGTAATAAAATTACATATGACAAATATTATGTGCCTTCTGATTTTATATTTTATAAATTATCTATCTGGCTAGTAAGAGGGCAAATGTTTAATTCCCATTGTAGCATGGCCAAGAGTTTTCTATTATTAAAAATGGCAGATTTCATTATAAAAATTGTTCTTGTAAGAATACTATTATTGCTTGTCTTGAATGAGAACATTTAACTGTGATGAAGTATTTGAGAAAACAACATATTTTGCATGTTAGGCATCTAATCAATAAGATCTTATTTTTTGTTTTGTTACTAAATTGAAAGAGAAAAAAAAATTGTTGCATATAGAATTAAATTACTAAAAATCCATTAAATTTATTTTTATAGGTAAACATAATTACAATGTTATTATTTATATGGCTAATTCTATCGCTGTGATAAAAAAATCTTTTTTTTTTTTTTTTTTTTAGTGAGTTTATATGCTATCGGAATGTATGCTATAGAATGAGTATGCTATATAATATGAGTATGCTATGAGTTTATATGCTATAGAATGAGTTTATATGAGTTTATATGCTATAATCGGCACACATTTGAAGTTCAAAGATCTTTGCCCATTCAGGCAAGACACTGGTGTGCTATGCAATATTTTAAAATATGACAAGAATGTTTAGACTAATGATATGTGTGAAATGTTGTATTGTTATCCTGTTTGAAAATGATCTTTTGCTGTTGGCTAATATAAAAATATTAATGTTTCTAATCTCGCATGTTGGACTGCATTGGTTTTTCTATTTGTACTCCTCTTTTATGCCAAGCATTCTTTAATTTCGAATTTAAACATTTTGTTTATTTTAACAAGTACTGAGCACTCTGTTTGATACTATTTCTTTTCCATTTTATTACATATATTTTTTGCAGCTATATATCATTTGCAGTTTTGATCTGGTATGTTTTGTTCTGCTAAGGTCTTCTGAAATTGATTCATTCATTTATATGAAATAAAGCAACAGGAGAGTACAATAAATTTGATTTTTTTTATTTTTATTATTCTTGGCATTTCTTTTACCTTTAGTAATATTTCTTTTATTTTTATTACCTGTGTTTTTTGTTCAGATTCATATAGGAAATTTATTCTTTCATAAATTGACAAATTTGAAGTTAGGATCTAGGATCTGTCATTCTGACTAGACTAATTTCTTCAATTTTTTCTATCACCTAATACACATTTCTTCAATGCATCTTTATCTTTTGATGTGGTTATAAACTCTGCAATGATGGTGCTTTAAAGTGTTTATGTTAGTACCACTGAAAGAAAATTAAATATTTATGTTCAAAGTTTCATTAAATTGAAATTATAACTGCTGTATTCTAAATCATGGGTGCTTTTCAAAGAAGTTTTTTAATACTAAATTGTTGAACGTAATGAATTTTTGTCTATCTTGGTTAATATAATTCATAGCTGCGAAATTATGATAACTCATAGTGGTATAAAATATGGTGGATAGGTTTTACCAGTTTAGATGCTGAATTTCATCCTGATAAATGAAGAAATTCTTACTAAAATTCACAGGAGTTAGAAATTTTCCAAATTTAAAATTTTGTTTTAAGTTTGTAAAGACTTAATTTTGAGTGCTTTATATAAAAATTGCACACAAAAAATAAAGAAGTAGTATTTCGAATAAATCTAAAGCAATATTCATTGCAGCATGATTTTTATTTCAAATGGTATACCAAGTGCTGGGGTTTTGTCCATGCTTTTTTAATATATTTTCCCTCTTAATAGTTCTTGAAATAGTAATTAAATTCTATCCGTTCTTAAAATGACGCTTTAAATTTTATTCTTGTTTGAAATATCTATTCAATTTATTCACATCTATTTGCAATTGAATTAAAAAGTGCTGTAGAAAAAATTTGATTATTAGGTTGAAGAATTTACTAAATTTGTTGAAAATATTGTTGTTACCAATATTGAGGGGGGAAAAAAATGTAAATGTTTCGATGTTAAGAAAACTTAAGTCTTGTCTATTGCAATCGAGTTTTGTTTACATTTTTTTTTTTTTTTTTCAGTTGTGACATGCTTTATAACTCCATATTTAAATATTTCATGCAAGTTCATTTTATTTAAGTTAAAAAAAAAAAAAGATTTTTGTGACAGACAACACACTGGGATTAAACATTTAGTCATGTGTTGAAAAGTTTCTAAAGTTTTTCTAAGTTATTTAGTCTTTTGGAATATAGTGAGTCATTCTTTTTAGCCAAAATTTTTTTTTTAAAGTTATTTTATAAATATTTTAATGTTGCAGAGAATATTTAAAAAAAAAAAAAAAAAAATCTCATTCAAGCTTGCATACTTCTTGGCAAGAACCACTGGTCTAGCTTAATTACAAAATACTCAATTTATTATGAAAATAAATGAATTTATAACTGTATTTAAATAATAATATCAACATTTTATTGATGGTATTTTTTAAACATAAATACATTTTTTATTTTGAAAATATTAGGAAATATAATAACCATATTATTCACAAATACTTACCATTAAATAATTAATGAGGTAATATTAAATAAAAGTATTTGTTATTTTAATAATTGTTTTGTTTAAAATCGAAAATTATTTACCATTTCAGCATGCCATCTGTGGAATCGATGGTGTTATCTCCTTATCCTAATCAAGACTCTCCCAGCAGTAGTATGGGTGAGCTTAGGATTGCATCTTCTACACCACCTAGTTCTCAATCTTCACCAGCTCCTAGTCAGACAGGAAATATAATCTCTCTTAGTGAAACTCTGCCAAAGGAGAGCAGTACATCAACAACTCGAAGGAAAAAGTCTAAACCAAAAGCACCACCCAAAACAAGAACCATAAAATTCCATGAATATAAGGTAATTAATCTAAGCCATTCAAGATATATGCATGAAATTAAAAGATAATGTTTTACTATACATTGTCATATACATACTACCTGACTGACATATAGTAGCTTTAGTATGTAAAACAGCAATTTTGAGGTGTGGCATCAAATAACTTAGCAATATTTAGAATTGCAGTTTCAATGATAAATCCTTTAGTTATCACACATTACATGGTGGGTATGTTGCTGCTCAAATGTTTTTTTTTTTTTTTTTTTTTTCAAATTATAAAATTACAAGCAATCAATAATTGTATTAAAAATAATAAGGTGAATTTGAATACTAGGTCATTAATGCAATATCACTATCATGTCCCTAAAAATAATTCAAGAAATGTTTCTGTAAATAAGGATTGTTCTATTAAGACTAAGATATAAAATATCCCAAGAAAAAACATCGACGATAAAACCACTGTTGTTGTCTGTCTATTTTTGTCCAACAGTGCATCCAAGGGCCATTATTTTTATTGATAATAACAAAACACATACCCTGCCATTTATATAATGAACTAGAAATTGTGATTCATCTGACTACTCTCCATTCATTGATTGTCCAATCTATAAGATCTTGATTTTATTTCATGTATTGTTTCTAAATATATATAAGAACATGAGTGAATTGTTGGTTTTATAACTTTGCCCAGAAAATTGCAATACAATGCATGCTGTGTGCTCCTTACTTTGTAGTTGGGGATGATCAATTGCATTGTGGCTGAATAATCTCTGCAAATCATTCTTTGTCTTTTCATGGAATTAATGATAGTAAGGGCAAAATATGTCTTGATAAAAGTTCATTATTTCACCATTGTATGCACTTTATATTAATACATATTGATTGCAATAGCTATAAGATCCACTTTTGCCAGAATCTAAATTCTAAAATTTTTGAATTTCAATTTAATCTTCACCAGAAAACTTAAAATTTTTTTTTTTTTAATTTATTTATTCTAACATGGTCAACTTTACACTGACAAACAAACTTTAAACTGAAAATAACTCTCAGGACTGTATTTCTAAAAATGACATCAACTGTATTTTTCTGCCAGCAAATACATTCTCTCCTTTATAATTTGGATTGTCATAGTGTAATAGTCATTTGTGTATGCCTATATTCAGGTCAAATTTTTCTTGTATTATTAACACACATTTCTGTTTAAATGCATATTCAGCATTTATATAAAATGGACGTTTTTGCATTTCATTATAAGTGTATAACAGACTTTAAGTAAAATTCTTGAAATAAATTTAATGCTCAAATATTATTACAGAATTTTATTTACATGAGATCTTCGATATATTAAGTGTAGCAATGAATTCAATGAACTATCTGGACATTTTACTTTTATATCGTTATTGAATTCTATTAATACATTTTGTGTATGTTAATTTTTTCTACTTTTTAAGGGTCCACCAAGTGCTCAGAAGAATCAAGCATCTCTGTCTAATGAAGAAACCTCCTATGAACTTCTTCTTCAACAACAGCAACTTTTTCTTCAATGGCAACTTGAAATGCAACAGAAATATCCTCAAGTTATTCTTCCTGTTCCTCAAGTAAAAAAATATCTATAATTTAGAAGCATAATTTAGTTTCTGATATGTTTAAAAAAAATTTTAACCATAGTTATTTTCATACATGTTTAATGGATGCAATTTTCTCAGCTTTTTTTATTTCAAGAATTTTATAAAGATTTTACAAGGAAAAAAAAAAAAATTGCATAAAAAGTGGATTCTTTATTATAAAGGTTATGCAATAAATCAGCAACATCTGATACCAAATAGCTGGCAATCCTAATGTAGTCACTTATAGTTCATTCATCATGATTTTGGTACATCATTTAACAAGGGACATAATAATAAGGAAGTACCAAAAGTATATGTGCATGTTCCTTACATGTTACATTAAGCATTAAAAAATGAATTTATTGAAATGATCTAGTCTTTTAAGAAATATTCATTCCTTCTTAAAAGTTTTGTTTAAAATTAAATTATTTTTGCTAGTGGATGTTGAAAAGCTGTCATATATCCAAATGTATTTTATATAAAATGTGGGCAAATTTCATTAACACTTAAAAACTAAGATTTTGGATATTATAACAATTTTTATATTAACCAGCTTTGCATTTTATATTTCTAAAGTATCTAAATTATATTTGTAATAAAAACTTATCTTTTTGAAATTTTACAGCAGCCTTCTGGGGACCAAACAAAATCCATAAGTTGTATTCAAAATTCAGCAATTGAAAAATCTCAAGATACAACGAATTCCTCATCTCCAAGTTTAGTGAAAAACTTGGAGGATCTTAAAGGTAGTTACAATTAAAATTTTTATGTGCAATTGTGTTTATTTTTTATGTATTGTGTTTTTTAAATATTTAAAAGAATCTTAGCATCACATTTTGAACTTTATTTCCCATCTTTTTGAATTGCACTCTTTGAATTTTATAGTTTTATGTTTATTTAATGTGTTACTTACAACATCTGCCTCTAATCATTAAATTAAAGAAGCATATTGAGCTTAATAAAATGTTTGTAGCTATGTTTTATTTATTTTAAAACTCTGTCATGATAGAAAAAAATAGCATTTTCATATTCAGAACAGCATAACAAAGTTTTTGGTAGATAAACTAAATTACATTTTTAAAAAAGTTTCTCATGAACAATTTTTTTTCTTTATTAAAAGTTTCTGTATTGAGTGCTTAGATATATCATATGTAATAAATGAATTCTATGAAAAAAAAATTTTATCAAAAAAAAAAATTCTGCATTGAGTGCTTTTTTTTTTATTGTAGCTGCCGTTTTAGTAATCTCTTGAAATCCATAAATTTTGTGTATTAATAGTGTTTTTATCTGTAAATTCACTAACTGTTATATATATATGTTTAAATTCTTTACAAAAAAATTAAAATTGTTTTTTTTATAGTGAATGGATTAAAAGCTGAATGTAAGAAAAGGAATTTGCCTGTCTCTGGATCAAAAGTACAATTGCTGGAACGTTTGAGGAATCATATAGAATCCTCAAATAACAATGTCAAGGTAGAAAAGAACAATTGTGCTACCATTGAAACCACAACAGTCCCAATAAATGTGAGTGGAATAATTCTGGACACATTACCTACCTTGGTGACTCAACAAGCTCCAGTGAGTTCAGTAGTAACTGTTGATGCACCTATTATCAATAACAGAGCTCCACAGATTACTTTGAGCAATGGTACAGAAACTCTAATGGTTTACAATACCATGCCTGTTCAAGGACAGATAATGACTTCAAGACCATCATCGACTGCTCCTATGGATGTCGAAATGAATTCAAATGCAGATGCTATGGATTGTACGGAAAATAAAAATACAATAAATGAAGAAATAGTGAAGAGACAACAGCAAAAGATTTTTCAATTAGAAAGGGAACTAGAAAGGTATCTCGCATTTACTTTTTAAATTTATTTAAATTTCTTTTTATTATTTAAACGTTAAGCTTAAAAAGCTTTCTAAATTATGTATACTAATCTTTTTTACTCTTCTAGAAGCTAGGGTTATTCTATATCTAGTTCAAAGATATTCTAAATGAAATTTAATTCATGCTTAACATTATTTATCTGCATAAATGTGTTAGTTTCTTAAAAAAAAGGAATAAGCTTTAAAAGTTTTTTACATTTTTTAAGGTAAAAATTTTTATTTCATTAAAACATTTTTTCTTTGGGGAAAATATATTATATTAAAAGAATAATTGTAATGCATTGAATTATTAAAACATAAATTTTTGTAGTGCATTAAATTATCTGTAACATTTGATAAATGCTGCAGGAACATTTTTTTCTTCTTAATACTTAGTTATTAATGATGACACATAACTCCAAATATTTATAAATTATTTTTTTTTAAATATGACCAAATATATATCAAATAGCATTCTCTAACTTTTATATTTCAGTGATTAACCTATTAAATAATAATTTAAATCTCATGAAAATGCTTGATTTCAACAAACAGTTTTAAAGTGCATTTTACATATCAAGATTAAAAATTGTATTATATTAATATTTATAGTTGCAATGATCTTATAATTATATTTTTATTTTGTTAATTTTTCATAAAGTACCTCATTATATTCTGGAAATGTTGAAAATTTGAAACAAAAATTTCTGAATGAAAAAAATGAAAATTTCTTCTCTTTTAAATTATCTGGAAGAATTTCAATGCCTTTTTCTTTGTTCTGTTATTTAAAATTGTGAAACAAAACACTACCAGCCCCCGCCCCCACTTCTTTTAAGGCTTTGGGTTGTTGTTCTATGGTTATTTTGAGTACACATTGGTTTGATTCTGATTTTTTTAAACTAACAACATTAAATTTTACTTTTTCAAATTAAAAAAACAAAATTGCTGTTTTTCTTATCTTTCACACTTTTTAAAGTGAATACATTTTTTTTTTTTTTTTGCAGAATAAAAATAGTATATATATATATATATATATATATATATATATATATTAAAATGCTTAATTGAAATGCAAAATTTTATTTAATAAATTGGTTGTAGAAAGTAAAACAATTAAAAAGTGAGAGTAATGTTTCATTGATATATTCCACTTTCAGAAATTGGAAACAACTGAAACTATTTATTTCATATGTACTAGAATAAGAAATATGAAATAAATCATATATAATCTTATTCTAGTACATATGAAATAAATCATGGGTGAAGGATGTTATTAATAGAATGAATTAGCCATTTCAGAAAGCAATCCTTTTTTTTTTTTTTTTTTTTGAGCATTTTTTTAATTGCTGCTCAACCAATGTACGTCAAAAACCATAGAGTACATTTTTATCTCTTTTTGCGAGATTATATATATATAATATAAACTTTTTCACAGATCTCAGAGGCAATTACAGCAGCAGCAGTGGTGGCAACAACAACAGCATCAAGCACAACAACAAGTTCAGCAGCAGGTTCTGCTGGCATCCCATCCTGTTCCTATTGCACCCGCACCTCCAGCCAACCACGTATCTATGGCAACAGCCTTACCTCAACCCACAGTTGCCCAGGCAGTGGTCCAATCACAACTGCTGCAGCCTAAAGCCCAGCTGAACACAACACCACAGCATCTGTTACAACAAGCTAGTTAGTTGAATATTAAAAAAAATATCTAAGAATTTTTAGTGAATATTTATTTATTGTAATTGAATCTTTGAACATATAATAATAATAATAATAATAAACAAAAAAAAAAGATGTTTGTTGCACTGAATCATAGTTTATGTTAACATTTTAAATTAAAGTCATGAATAAGTTTCCCAGTTATAATAAAATGACTTTGTATATGATGAAATGCTTTGAAATTCAGGTATTAAGAGTTTATATATCAAATTTTATGGAAGATACAACTAACATGCAATTGGAGAATTCTGGAACATTATCATTTAATTAAACCAATATATAATTGCACAAGTAGATATGATGGTCATCTGTACATGTCAAAATATTAAGTAATGTGAGAGGTTTTGTTCGTGTAAAGCATAAATTTTTTCTGAAAGCGATACAAAAAATTTTAAGTGTATGAAAATGCAATCTTATCAAATCAAAAAATGATTATATGCTATTATATTATTAAAATTTTGTCATAAAAGAATACAAAACTCTATGGCCTCCGTGATTACCAGTTCTTACTCCCATAAATTTCATCTTTGAATTGTACATAAACGAGCAACACTACTTGCTAGTCTCCTGGATTTAGTTTGTCATATCTCTAATTGCTGCACACATATGAAACCTTCCATGTTGATGAAAGTTTATGCAAGATAAAAATTTGTATTGAGCCAATGGCAACCTTTTCAAACACTGCCAACAAAATTTTTCATCTGTATGGTGGGTTTACGAAAATGCAATGGATAAACAATATATATTGCATTAATATATTGCACCTTTCTCTTTGTCTTTATTCTTTGTTATTATAACAAAATGCTCGGTATCACTTTTGAATATTTTGGTTGCAAAAATAAATATTTATCATATTTCTTTACACATTCCATTACAAATTTGATGATTTTGTTGAAACTTTGCAATTGTATGTTTATTTGTAGATTTTGAAATATGAGCTCTACCTCTTGAATTACTACTTAAGATACTACAATGACTATTGCAAAGTTATTTTACCATACTAGACTGCACATTCATGGTTGTAGCTGATTGAAATTGATGAAGTCAATTAAAAAATTAAGAAGAATCATAAATTTGTTTTATATAATAGTTTACTTTTATATACATAAAATTATTTACTTGCCATAGAATGATAATTAAAATAAAAGGAAAAAATCGCCTCTTGTCTCATGTTTATTTATAATTTTAAAATCATACTTATATTATTCAGGTAAATATTTATAAAAACTCGTATGTTAATTATATATTTGTTAATGATAATTATGACAATGTTTTATAGGGAAATATCCTCCTGGTTCTGCAGAACAACAATCTGCTTTAGTGAAAGCAAGCTTGGCATCCTTTATTCTTAATAACCATGGAAACCCAGTACAGTTACAAAATGGTCTGGCATCGCCTAATCAGCAAAGCATTACCCAGTTTACTAATTTGAAACCCATTGTATTGTGTCAAGCACAAACAGTTCCTGCTGTTATTGAAAAACCTAGAGCTAATTCACTGCCTAATGGAGGTGGACAGCAAAAAATGGTTTGGTAAGTATTAAGATGAAAGAAATAATAAGTTAGTTTTAAGAAAATAATATTAAATTATTATTGAATATTTTACATATAAAATGTTACTATTAGTGTCTGAAATGTAAGTGTTATATAGAATTACAAGAAAGTCATTAAGATGTGTAAATATTAATAGATTAAGCAGGAAATATCCATTTTAATATGCTGCATATTTTGATTTTGAAAAATAAAGGTAATCTCTGAAAGTTTAAATCGAGCTTCATGTATGTATTTTTGTAAAGATCTGCATAAATTAATAAAGGAGATGCAAAATAAAATATACAAATGTAACAAGATTAAAAATATAAATGAATAGAATGTTCCATCCCTTATCTGGATGTCAGATTTGGGCACTTCAACATATTGAACTTCTTCATATTTTGTTTTGAACTCTTCTGCTTAAGATTTCTGGTTTTAATATTGTTATATCTTAATTTTGATCGAGTATATCTATTTTTTCATTTATTTTTAACTCCAAGTACTTTATAATTTTTTTAAATCTATTTTTAGCATACAGATATATTGATTAAATAGAATGATCTAATTATGAAACAAAAAATATTGTTTTTTTATAAACAAGTTGGATCAATTTGTAGATAATGAAACATATGGCAATTGGTCAATTAATATTCATTAAAATTATTGAATTACTAAGAAAAGAATTGGTTAAATTAAGATAAAGCTACTAATACTAAGCATAAATCTCAAAAGTCAAGTCAATTAATATTCATCATTTGACGATGAAAGTTATAATGAATGGTGAAACTTTTTTTAAAATGTGTTTATGTATAATTGTAAATAATTTAATATTTTATTTGTTGCAGACTTTATAGTATAAAATAACTTCAGAAATATTTATAGGAGTGATTTCTTAATTTTTCTTAATTGAAATCATTTTTCTTTCAAGGTCATCATCAGTACCCAACTTTTCTAATGTTATTGCACCCAAAATAACTGTAGGAACTATTGAACCAAAATTTGTGTTACAAAAAGCTCCTCCTGACTATAGTGAGGCTGTTAAACCACAGATCAAAGTCAAACAGGTAAAAAGAATTTCAATTCAATGTATTACTTTTTAGTTTAACTATTTATGGAAAAAACTTTTATTGTGATTAAATTTTTCTACAGGAGAAGCAATCCAGTTCTCGAAAAAGTGGTAGAAAGTCTGTCAAAAGCCAAGAAGTTGATGATGTGTTGGATGTACTTATTAGCCATGGAGGTAATTTTCTAATAGTTTTTTTAAAATAGTTAATATTGTTTGTATAATTTTTTCTCACTGTTCTGGATATAAACATTTTTCATGTTGCATTTTAAACTTGAAATATAAATCTAAGTAGGATTCAAATTCAAACTATTAAACACATAGTATATGTTCAGTCTTTTTAACTATATTTAAAGGTTTAGTGGCAACCATGTCTGTCGTTAGTGGTTTATTTACTTATATCTTATATTTCTGCATATATAAACTGGGAATTTAAAAAAAAAAAATTCTAAAGCTAAACTACAGGGGTTGGCTTATGTACAGATTTGCTGATCTTGCAAAAAAACATAAATACTTTTTAATTAGCCAAGTGTAAGTAATAAATCACTAAATAGCATGTTTTTATTTCTTAAGTTTATTGGTAAAAAATTTTGTTAAAAATTGAGTGGTTTTATTTTCAAAGTTTTGTTGCTAGTTTGTTGCATCATTACTAAAATGAAAAATTATGATAATGATAATGAAAAATTATCAAAGCGTACATTAAAAATATTAGTAAAATATTGTAAATAATTAGCACATAAAAATAGCTATGAAAAACAACAATTACTTTAAAATTTTAATTTACTTTATGGGTGTTTTTGAAGCGACTTTTATGCAACAAAACAGTCATATAAACCATTCAGAGTCTGTGTTAGAATCAGTTTCCGAATATTCAAATTAACATTCGCTCATTGGAATATCTGCATGCACATCATCAATTTCAATGCTTTCTGTGCTGTAATGTATTTTCCTCTTTATGCATGAAATCGATTCTTTTGGGGTGGAGGGGGCTTGTGGGTTTGGAATTGTGTTTTTTCTTCAAAAAATTTACCCATTCTTGGCTTTTTGAAAATGTAGAGTAATAAAAAATATATTGTGTAATAAATGTGCCTTTTTTTTATGTGAAGAAATATCAAATTTAGTTGCAATAAAAAAAATTTAAAATAATATTTGCATGCATTTTCATTTTTCTTTTCTGAATAAATGTTTTGCAATTTGTGTGTGCGTCATTGTCATTGTATAAAGGAATTTTTATTGAGAATATTGTATATTTAATAATATATTTAATCGATGTTTTTTTCTCTTTTTCTTTAAAGTGGTTTTTTATTGTGATTGATGAAGCTTTTGTTTTATTATTGGATTTTGATCATAAGTATCATTTATAAGAATATCATTATCAACCGGTGAATGAGTGTTATCTACTTCTAAGAATATTTTGTTGAATATTTTATTTTTAAATTTTGTGAAAGATTAATAATTCATAGAAAATTTGATTAGTTAAAAATTTATTTTGTTTATGTAAACCTGCGATTATTTAATTGATTTAGAATAAAATAATAAGCTATTTATCATAAATAGCTTATTACTTTATTCTAAATGCGAGGGATAATTAATTTTCTTTTCAACTTTATAGATTTTTCTGCCAAAATAATAAAATTGTATATTTATTTTATAGAATTACCTCCAAGTGCTGCTCAAGAGCCTCCCACGCCCACCACCCCAGAAACACAAAAAGGTAATTAAATCATCCACTTTAAAATGCTTCTGCTTAATTTATATCATTAAAATTATAAAATTTATTTAATAAATTTATTATCATTTATTTGTGTAATTTATGGCCACATGCTTTTTTTTTATCTTAAAATTTCATAATTTTTACAAAAATTAAAAAATTTTTTTTTTTTTTTTTTAAGTAATTTAGTTTTTAAAAAATAAATACATGATGTTAAATTAGAATGTTTTGTGAAAAATTTTCAACTTTTATTAAAAATTTAATTTAATTCTTCAACTTTTATTAAAATTTAATTCTGAACTAAATTAGCATGAAATATAATAATTAATTCAAAATTTAAACAAGTTACAAAAAAAAAAAAAAAAAAAAAAAAAAAAATGAGCTAGACTTAATCACGAATTCTTTAAAAAAAATATATATATTTCATTCTGAAGTTCTATATATTGTCTTTGAAGGGGGAGAAAGAAGTTTTTTTAAGATGTGATTTTTTATAATTTTTATAAAAAAAAAAACATGAAAACATATATAAATATAAAAAATAATATGAAAACATATATAAATATGAAATTACTATATTTATGTTGTTGTAATCAATGTATTAAAATAACATTTTATAAAATACAATTATTACTATTACTTTGGTTAGAGCTATTCATTTTAGAACTATAAATATAAACTGCTGCAAAGTCATTTTATTTTAAAAATACTTGTAATTTTCGTTTTTAAAGTCTATAAATGAATCTTCCTATTTGCCAAGGTTCATAGTTTTTGATATTACTTTAAAGTTTCATTTACTATTATTATTTAACATGCATATAGTTCTGTAAATATTGGAATTATTCACATTTTATTACAAGATTATGGAACTTTATATTTCATCTTAAGTTAGAGCATAATTTTTTTATTAATTTTTATGTAGAACAATAAAAAATGATTTAGATTTTAATAATATTAAAGCTGTTAGTTCTTCAAATTATTTTTAAAAAATTGCAAATTCAAATGTCATATGTAATTATGCATGCTTATTTGTAGGTGGTCAAGGTCCTCCAGCTTTTCCAAGTGTTGGTGAAATAAAGTCCACATTAACTGTTCCCACATCATCCAGCTGCAATACACCAGAGCAAAATGCTGAATCTTCTATGAATATGAACACATCTTCTAAACCTCAAGAAGAAAAGAATGATCCTAACCCTCCTCTGGTGTTCGATATCAATTTGGATTTTCAAGACTTGGAAGCCATGGACCTTGGTGTTCTTGATCGCCATGATATGAATGACCCAACATCACAATCCTCATCCAGTAAGCTTGATTCATTGCAACAACATCAAATCCAGAACAATTGTACTTCATCATACGACTTAGATATGGATGTTGAATTCACAGATTGGTTAGATATTTTGACTAACAACAATTCGGTGGGCAATACCAATCAGAATCGGATTAGTAGCTTTAATGGTGATAATAACGATCCCTTATTGCCTAGTATGGAAAATGGACAAGAAACTTTGGATATGTTTTCATTAGATAACCTTGACTTTAAGTTGCCATCTGACTCCAATTTGTTAAGTTGGGATTATGCCACATAAAGTGTAGCACTTGTGATAAGTTTTTGCATGGACTCCTGAGTGATGGTTTGCAGTTAAAAAACCATCTCTTCATCTGTGGATAAATTGAAATATATGACTTTTTTCCCTCGACATAGAAATCAAGTCAACATGAATAAGTAAAGAATTACAGTTGGCCCTCTATGACATGCCACTTTCATTTTTAATTCTAGTTACTTCTTGTAGACTTGCTATGAAACATAGGTAATTTTACATAGATAAAAGAGGATTGCTTTAAAATGCTTATGCATATATCTACATATATAGAAATAGAGAAAATAATTCTAAATGAATAACTTGATCTTTAAAATGCATAATGTGGTTTAAATTTGTCCACACTCTGCTAATAAGGATAACAATAAAAATAAAATAAAATTTAAAAAAAATTTTTAATTAGAGGAAAAAACTTTTGAGTTAAGTTTACATTATTAATTTTGAAATAACTGTTTCCTAAGCCAACTATATTTTTGTATCTCTAACATTTTGCTGTTGATACTGATGTAAATAAATTTATAAACAATCCTAAAATGGGTAGCTAATAATTGTACTAATAAAATATCTTAAAGTCTTTGTTTAGTTTTATTTTGATTAATCTGATTTTGTAAAATTAATTATAATATAAATAACATATTTTTTGTATCATATTAGAGATTAACATGAATTTCTAAAGTTAATCATTCAAAAAAGTATATGAATGTTATAATTCAGCTTGCTTAAATTTATTTTTATCTAAAATAGGATTTCTGATGTGTACTTCTGATTGACTTTGTAGTTTATCTCAGTGAATTAATTATAATATTAAGAAGGATTAGTTTTGCAAGTGTGTAGAAGTTAAGTGGCATGCTATCAAGGAACAACTGTTTAAATATATTACCTTGAATTATTAAATTTTATAATTAGTGTTCTATAAAATATTAAGAAATATCATTATTATTATTATTATTATTTTTTTTTTTGAAGGGGACTGTTTTTTTATTGGTAATATTCAGAGGAGGTTATGAAAGATAAATGTTTGATATATTTCTTGAAAGAAAATAATAGAAATATAACATTTATGTATTTTCTATTATTGTGTTGTTATAGGAATTGAAAATGAAATATTTTTTTGTTTTGCATTGGATATTGTATCTTTATTCTTGAAACAAATAAGGAAAATTGGAAGCCAATTATTTTCATTTAACTAGTATTCCAATACCAATTAATTAGAATATAACTAAAATATGTATAAAAGCATGATTGAATTTAATATGTAGAATTCTTACCTTTTCAACTGGTTAAACTGAAATACTCTGTATTTCTAAAAACAAGGACTTAAACATGGTTTGATAATATTAAAGCAATAAATTGTAAAGAATTTTTAAATTTTTTTAATTAATTATCTCTTGGAACAGCTTATGAATGAGATGCTATTGATCAGTGAAAATTAATATATTGTGAATCATTACAAAAATTGATAATCACACTGCTTTTTTGGAAAATGACACCTTTTCTATCTTGGTTTGTGAATTGTACACATTTTAGATTTGAAAATTATTCTTCTTCATAATTTTTTTGCCATTCTTTATTATATTAGTAGATGGCCATCATTATTACACATATTTTCTTAAATTGTTAATGAGCTTGCAAGAATCGTATGTATATTTAAAGTTAAAAATTTATATTTGGTGTCAAGTGTATTCAATAAAATGACGTAATGGAGGATGCAATTTTATTAGTTTTGTACAGAAATTAAATAAGTAGAGACTAGTTGATTAATGTCTTGAAATTTTCATACTTTTAGTTGACAGTGAACATATGCTCATTTAGTTCAAAATTTGATTGCTACCTATTTAATTTTAAATTATCGTTGCTTCATTAATCATTGTTACTTTAGTATAGAAATTCATATCCTCGGCAACAATAAAAAATTTTTACAAATAAAGAATTTGTAGTTAGCAAAGTCTAAGCTCTCTTATTTTGAAATACAATTAAAAATTGTAATATCCAAAGAAGAAGTTACTGAAATTCTATTTTAAATGAAGTCCTTGAAATGAGTATAGAGTATCAAGGTTTAACCTAATAAAAATTTAGTTTTCATACTGTATTTATTTAATTTAGCTTTATTGATTTTATTTTCTATATTTTGTGTATTTTAAAAATGTAAAGTAATTAGTTAAGCATTATTTTGTGATCTATAGTATATTATCTTTTATAAAATCATGAGTAACTTGCTTTCATACATCATTGATTAAATAAATCATGTAGATTTTTTAACAACATGTTAACCCATGAATTACAAATGACGCTCTACTTACAAATGCTCAACATTTTTTCTTAACCTTAGATTTCGTTTTTACTTAATAGAAATTTTGAAAGCTTCAAATGTACAAATAAAGCAAATTGTTTATTATATTTAAAAAATTGAGGCAATTTGAAATCGTTTTATTTTTTATATCATATAAAACCAGAGACATGGAAGATATATTTTCAAAATTTTAATTTATATTATGTTTTTGAATATTTGACTTGTGCCAAACTTCTCTAATTTTGGCTTTTAAACATAAAACTATCTATAACAAATAAGACGTTCTAAAACAAATTATTTTATTTTTGTTCAATATGTAATTATCAAATGATTTCACTGAATTATTTATGTGCTAAAAAAAAAAAAAAAAAAGAATGTGTATTATGTATGTGCTAAAATATGAATTATGTATTATAATATGTGAAAAAAAATGAAAGTATTTATTCTAATTATAAAAATATTTTTTTATATATAATATGCTTATCCTTTTCAGCATTCTTACCTAATTTTAAATTACTTGGTATTAATTTCTAGTTTTGTACCTTCTAAGTAGTTTTTTTTTTAAATTCCTTATTTCTAATTATTCGTTAATTAGTATTTTTTAGTATTATGAATTGAATAACTTATTTTATGTTTATTTTGAAGTTGTAGCTAAGAATAGATTTGAATCCTATGTTAAATCAAATTATAAACTATTTAAAGAAAAGTTCAAACTTTACTAAATAATATAATATCCATATTAATTTATTTAAGGAATTAAATTTTGAAAAGATATTTTTTAAGTTGAGTTAGACAACCTGAATGATTTCAATATTAATATCTGTTACATCATTTAGTAAAAAGTGATTATCAGATATACAAATAAAAATTTATTTTTAAAAAATAACCTTTTTGAATTTTTCTATTCTCCTCCATGAGTCATTCTTGCAAAATTAAGAGATATTTTTTGATCATTTAAGATTATTATTAGAAAAAATTTATTTACATAATGTATAAATTACTTGGTTGGCCTAAGCAAAATATTTTTTAAATTTGAAATTTTTATCATTATGTATGACTTTTATATAGTTTATTTAAAATCTTTTTGTAATCTAAAAATATTTAATCAAAATTTCATTATATTTATATTTTTGTTTTCAAATGTATTTTTATTTTACCAGTATTGGGAAAAAAAAATTACTTTGAATGAAAAAAAAAAAAAAAGGTTAATAACTACTGAAATACCTTCCATTCCTGCTTAATAAAAGTAGTTTAACTATAGAAATTACTATGCAAACTAATCTTTTCCTTCTACTACGGGTGCCAAATATGCAATTTATATTCTGTTGATATTTGCTACAAGTAATTAAAATTAGTTTGAATATTTTAAAGGCCTATGAGTGAGATATTGTGTATGTAAAAGCTGATCTTATTCTACCATGTTATTGAACGTGATATATGATGGTTACTCGGTGCTGCAAATAGTATTTTAGACCATTTAAATTCATGTTTTCCTTCATACCAAGATTTTTTTTTTCTCCTGTAATGGAAAGTTCACTAACATCATTTATGTCACCCTTAGTTGGCCTGCTGGTTTGAGACCAACATCTGTTCTTATTAGTGTGGCAGGCATACCATTCCTTCATAATATGCAATGATCTTGATTGTACAAGATTGTATGGATTTTGTATTTTAGTGAAATGTTTAAAGACGTATTTTTTCTGTTGTAAATGTTATAATGCATTTAGATATATTTTGTAGTGTCTTATATCAGGGCTTCTCAACTTAAATTACATTGTGTTAAACCTTCATTTGTCAGTAATGAGAACTGGGCCAAGTTATAGATATAATAGAATTTTATTTCGAACAATACATAATATTCAAGTAATAATAATAAAATGAAAGTTATCTTGTAAGTATAAAAAAAAAAAATTGATACATTAAAAGGTTAATTTCTTATTCTACAATTTAAGAAAATACATATATATATATATATATGTATATATATATATATATATAATTTGCCTAGATTTTAAATCAAGGATAACAATTCTTATAGTTTGTTGCTGTTCATTTATAAGACCAGATTATTTCAACATTTAGAACAAATGTTGGAATTAGTGTTATATTTGAAAATATTAAGCAAACAGCTGAATTTAATTTTGTCAAAATATTGTATTTGTTTATTTTGCAAAATTTGCTTGACATAAATATAATAAAAAAATTTCTCATTTGAAGCTGTTGTGAAGTCCTGATATATACCTTTCTGTACATTTGATTTTCTTCATCCAGTATATTTTATTTTTAACCAATCATATTTATCTGTAGTCAGCAATATCCTTGCATATGATATGCAACCAGTGAAATATAACTTTAACAAATTTTTCTCTTAACAAAAAAAAAAAAGTTTATATTAAAAGTTAGATATGAGATTAATTTATCTTACAAAATGGTGATAATGTATTTCACATGAAGAGGTTTATATACATATGTATATATTTACTGGCATGGGTTTCTGAACTTCTGTAATTTTCAATTCTAAATTAAAATATTAACTTTGAAATTTTATATTTAAAATATATATATATATATTATAGCTTTCATTTTGTTACATTTGATAAAAATATAAAAACATTCTTCTGTATTGTATTAAATAAAGCATTTCTGGTTAAATGAATAGCATCCTATACATTCATAAATAATTTTTTTAAAAACTTTTTGCCTTACTTTATAGATAGTAAATTATTTATTATTCAAAATATCAAAAAGCGTTTATCAGTTAGCAAAGTCAAATATTTCTTTTTCTCTTCAGTAAAAATTATTGCAAACATTTAGTAAGTGTGTAGCTTGTGAGCTGAATCATTTTGGTCCCAATTTTCAAATTGTCTACCCTCTAAAAATAAATTTGGCAAATAAAAATAAAATATTAAATGGTATCCAACAAATTCCATTTGCTCCCTTTTTCCCCCGTGATTTCAGTTTTGGAGAAATCTTAATTTTTCTATTTCATCATTCATAAGGTCTTGCAACCTATGATACTTACACTAGTGGTCAAATTAAATGAATTTAAAATATATTAGGGAATATTCTAATCCCAACATTGTAAAAGGAAAGGAAACGCCTCATTTTTCTTAATTTAAGTGTCACATTTGCGTATTGTTTTAGCATCCAGGGTAGTATCCATCAATGTATTCTGATCATTTTGTCGAATTTTCAATGAAAGAAGATCAGTGGGGGGAAAAAACTTCTCCTGTGCTTATGCTTAAATTTTTGAGCTTCCCTTAATCTGTTGATCTTTTACTTTCCAAGTTGAGATGGTTGTTTATTTTACTTTGTAAATAAATTGTCATATTGAATTTTCCTACAGTTCAGAAACCTTTGTGACTTTTCAATTTATGAAAAAAAAAAAAAAAATTAACATTGGGTTATGTGTATAAATATTGTGTATTTTCTGTAAATATTTACGAATCATTTTATTATATGAATATGGTTTCTTTCTTTGACACAATCCTATCTTTAGTGATTCAATATTGGTTTTTTTATTCATCAATGAATTTGAATGGAGCATTTGCAAATATGGGTATTTTCATATTAATTCTCTGTTGGTGAAATCAAACCAAAAATAGGTAGCCATCAAGAATTCGTGTAATAGGTCACACCCAGTAAGTTATCTTCAGTTTGACCAGTCTGTTTTGTACAGCGATTTATAATTTTTCAATGGAGAAAGAATTCCATCAAAAGGTTGAGAGTTAATACGCAAGTACCCAAATATGTATTGTCTATGTTCACAATTAAGTTATTCTGAATGCCGTGGCTGCTTTTCTAGTTGAAAGTTGCGCGCTTTCTGTGTATTGAGTTTGTATTCATTGCTCATACTGCGGTGCCTTAGTCTTGTAAAGGAAGTAAACTGCTTAGGTTTCGAACCGGGAACCTTAACAGTAAGCGTCTGTGATTTTTTGCCAGGAAAAAAAACCCAACCAACTTGGAAGCTTCCACTGTTTGAAAATTCCAATGCCAATATCTGTAATCATCTTTATTGTGAATAATGAAGTTCTGTGCTCTGCGAAATTTACTGTGGTGCAAGGATTTTTAGACAGTAATAACTCATCACTGATTTTAGTTTTTTGTATGCTAATACATTGTGTATTAATAAAATAAATAAAAAAAATTGAATGAGTGTTGTTGTTTTTTTTCCCCAAATATTTACATACATTAAGAAAGTAAGGTTATTAAGTCACAAAATGATTATTGTAACTGTCACTAATTTTGAAACCTGAATATTTTATTATTTTTTTTTATGTTCTTATGATACTGTTACCATTTATGTGTTATGAAATGTTTAATATTAATGTAATCCGTCTCTTGACGACAATAAGCCATCCGCGACAGCGAATAGCTTATTGTTGCTGTAATAAGTTGGATAAAAAACCACATAATGATAATAACTCGGTTTTATTTACTTAAAAGATCAAGCTTAATGACAAGCATAATATGCAGAAAATTTAACTGAAGCATAACAACTAGCAAATAATTGAAATGAATCCCACTAACATTTTAAACTAGTGAACATCCCGCGATTACCCTCGGTACTTATGTTGGGGTAAAGAGTATCGCATATGTACGTAACGATGTTTGCAATGTATATATCCTGAATCAAACATATGATTTTTAACCTTTATCAGAGCGCTTACTCGGTGACTAGTCAAGAAATGATGGATAATGACAGAAAAATTACAACGGTTTAGGCCTTTAGTACTTACTGGAGTAAACAGTATGGCCCTAAGGATGGAAAGTTTGGAGACCCCTGCAATAGAGAATCCCATGGAAGTCATTCCGAAAATTCCTTTCAGTAGAGAATCCCATGGAAATTATTCCAAAAATTCCCTTTACTGGGAAATCTGAACGTCTTTCCAAAAATTCCTGTCAATAGAGAATCTCATGGAAGTCATTCCGAAAATTCCCCCTCAGTAGAGAATCCCACCGAAATCATTCGAAAAGTTTTTCTTATAAAGATTATCACAGTAAACGGAATGCGTTTATTCGATTAAAAAAAAAAATAATAATAATGTCAGGCTCACTCTCATCTGATGCTATCATTTTAATTTCACGCAGGTTGGTTTAATTTGCTTTATCTAAATATTGATAAAAACTTTCACGAAATTGTGAGCAATGATCTAATATTAACATAAAAGTTTTTATTCTCTGATAACTTAGGAGATGATTTTCGTAGTAATAATTCAGATTGTTAATAAAAATTTTTTATTATTAAATTCTACGAAGTTTTTACTCATAAACTATTAAATTAATAAGAGAAGAGAGGCGTTTTTTTTTTTGCCTTGGTTGTAAAGTCTAAAGATTGTACTAAATTTTTTTTATTTCGTATTGTTAGTTTCACTTTCAGATTCGACAGCAGCTAGTGAGTCATCACTGGTAGGTAAAATACCCTCGCTCAGTTGAATGAATAATTCTTTATCAGTTCTTTTAGTACGACAGATGAGCCTAAAATATGTATTTTAGTTGGAGTTTTGACTTATTCAGTATTTGAAACATCGAACACTGCATTTCAGTTCCTTTTTAAGGATTTTATACTGATCTCAAGCTGATTGGATAAACGACAACAACTTTTTGGTGAGAATTTTTTTTTTAAATATTTCTGTTATTCTTTTTAAATTTTATTGAAAATGTACAATTTTGTGTTATATGATGCAATTTTATAAATGATATAACACATCCTCTTGAGATATTACCTTTTAACCAATTTCTCCCTAATTTGAGATAAATCTTCTAAATAGTACTACAAACAGTATGTCACGTAATTTTTGAAAAATAAATAAAATAAAAATAAATAAAAATGTCATTTCTTGTATAAGGGGACTTCATTTTGAGCATAGCATTATATTACTGTGCCCAAAAAGTAAAACCAGTTTTCAATTTAAATTTCCCGGGCATATGGAATTTCGATTTTTTTCTTTTTTAGGTTGTTGTCACCGTCCTTGACATTTGTGTGAAATATGACGTCAAAATATTCATTAGTGTTTGAGTTAGGCTTGTCTTTGTGAGACGCTAAAACTGATTCCGGCGATTTTTTAAATGTCTGCATTCATTGAGCAAAGAACTTGCATTCAATTTTGCTTGCGGAGACGTATAGAATGTTGCAGATGGCATTCCTATATCGAAAAGAAATGCTTAGAAGTGGTATAAACAGTTCAAAGAATAATAGGTACGAACAGTAAAAATACAACTTAATCTTATTAATTGAATGTTTAAAATTACATATTAGCTATTTTTGTGCAAAAAAAAAAAAAATTATAATCGCCTGGGCCATTATATAGATTGCCTATAAAATTTAGAATTCAGTGCAAGAACAAAATGCATAACAGCAATTTTAAAGAATAAAAAACTCGAGAATTGCAAACGATTTCTTTTCTAAAAAAAAATCTCGTTTTCACTTTGAAATAAAATTGTTCTTTGCTTACACCAGACGATCTTTTAGATCAATTTTGCATAAATTTTTCTTCTGAATTAATTTTTGTTTGCTAAATCATTTAATAATTACTCAATTATTCTGTAAATTAATATTATGTATAAAAAAACTTGTGAAAGAAATTTTAAAAAAAATTACAGATTTCAGTGAATACGTCCAAAATCTAAAATGGCCAAGAATACGAAAAACCCTTGCCCCCAAAACAATACCCATATATTTTATGCCTAAAAAAATCAATTAAAACTTTGAACATACTTTATATGGTGGTTCTCCTTTTGGCTGCCATTTTCAAATGCTTGTTGAACTGGAATCCAATCCAAAAATGTTATGTTTTGATATTTTTTACAGACAGCAGTTGATATAACGGACTGAAGAATTTTAAGACCCTAAAACTGTAATTTATTTTTAAATTCCTTCTATTAACTCATACTCTTCCTATATATATATCTTGTTCAAATTTTCAATCGTTAATAAAATACATTTTATTCATCTACTGAAATTCAAATAAATTTTTTGACACTGTAGTGGATGACACTGGATGTTAATACAGTTTTTTCAAATATTAATTCAGTAATTAAATTTAATTAATTAATTTTAGTTTTATATTGAAGAAATATTCATATATTCACTCTGTTCCTTCTCATTTGCTCATCATTAATTAATTAATAATTAGTTAATAATATCTTTTTTCTCATAACTAATTATCAATTAATTAATGATTATTAATTATTTTATTCATTCAATTATCAATTATTTTTATTCATTTAATTATTAATTATTATTATTTTATTATCAAATATTTTTATTATTCATTTAATATATATTATTCAATTTTTAAAATAATGTAACTACAAATTGGCAATAATATAAAAAATCGTCTGATTTTAATTTATTCATTTAATTATTAATTATTTTTATTTTATTATCAAATATTTCTATTATTCATTTAATATATATTATTCAATTTTTAAAATAATGTAACTACAAATTGGCAATAATATAAAAAATCGTTTGATTTTAAATTAGCTTATTTTTCTGGATATTATTATTCTTAATTTTTTACGTTTGAAATTTGAAACGATCGTGTTTGAGTATCCTTGTTAATGTATTCTATATTTTTTAATTTTAAATGATCAAAAAGTTTTTAATTGAATTCGAAATATAGCCTAATATATTTGCTTCTATTATTTTTAACGTATGTATTTGCTTTTATTATATTTGCTTTTATTATTTTTGCTTTTATTATTTTCGCTTTTATTATTTTGCTGTAATTCGAGATTGCTGGGTTTTTTTTTTTTTTTTTTTTTTTCCCAATTCCTTCTATTCGTTCACACTCTCCCTATATATATCTTGTTCAAATTTTCAATCGTTAATAAAATACTTCTTATTCATCCACTCAAGTTCAAATACATTTTTTGAGCTTGTAGTGGATGAACTTGATGTTAATGCAGTTTTTTCAAATATCAATTCAGTAATTAAATTTAATTAATTAATTTTAGTTTTTTTTAGATTTAAGTTGCATATATCTACCAATAGATGGCGTCAGATAAACTTAAAAAAATGAATGAAAATTATTTATAAAGGACTTTCTGCAATAGAGTGAAAAAAAAGAAGGAATTGACTTTAAAAAAATTGTTTTTATATTACTTTTTCTACGTGCAAATATGAAAGTCCAATGAAATAAAACTTATGCTTCAGGAGATAATATTTAAATATGATAATGTTGCTCGATAAGATTATGCTTCCTTTTAGACACGTTAATAGCGTACTACAGAGTGTGTGGCTAATAGATTAAGAGTTAATAATCAGCATCTTTAAACATAAAACGTATATATATTTTCATGAAATTGTGAATTATTTAAATACTATATTTAGGTAATTAATAAATATAGATCACAAATATAACGTGTTTAAAATAATTTTTATTTGATTCGTATAACAATATTTTGAAAATTTTTGCTGAGAACAGAAACTTAAATAAAATTCGGGTACGAATTTCACTTTACTTATGAACTTGGTTTATCATTAATTTTTTATCACTTCTTTTTTCGACAAAAGAAAATAAGTTATGAAAAGGTGATTAAAAATGATTTTATAAACATCATTTTTCCTTAAATCGTGTTTTAGAAATATTAAATCAATGGTGTTTTTCACTATAAAAAGATGTAGAACTGTTTATAAAATTCTAGAATAAATGTCGGTTATCATATCACGGAAATTTATATAATGATCATTAACCAAATTAATATACGAATAAATAAATAAATTATCTGTGTATATTTTTTACATTTTTTTACTATCTTTTTAATCATTTTTTAAAAATACTTTTCTACTATACATAAAAGGGGCCTGATAGCCGAGTGTCTACCGCTCGGTTCCGCAGGTTTCAGGTTGGAGTCCCGGCGGTGCCATAGATGTTTGTAGTAAATCGGAATCCACTTTAAACGTAGGTCCCTGTCTAATAGGGTCGTAGAGCGTTGTGAGGGTAGTGTCACTAGCGTCCATAGCATATTTTCAAGCTACACGTGCTCCCTATGTAGAGTTAAATTAGTAACGCGGTGCAGCCCTTGGTTATGTCATAAAGATTATCTGTCTCTGTATTCCCAGCTGCATTAGAACAACAACTATCCATAAAAAAGTTCTATATTTATTTTTTTGTCATACCTTTGATGACCTAATTTTTATAAATGTCTTTAAAATTTGATCGACTCGTGTGTCAGTGGCAACGTACGCCGCTGGTGAGCATTAGGGCCGAAGTTCAATTCGTTGTCGGTTTTGTTGTAGATACTGTTTTAAAAAACGAAGAGACTCCAGGGTATGTTCAGCATCTCGCCTCGTTATTCAGATTATCTGGGGATAGTTTTCCGGGTTTTCTCCCATACCATACACAAATACAGGGTGGTTCCCCCTAAAGGTCCCCTGGGTAGGCACTGCCTTCCGCCTTTAGCGACACGGAGCCAAGTCACACTTCTACCCACGTGTGCTCCCTCGCAACAGAAGTTACCCCCTCCTTCCGTGGGCTGTCCATCTCTCACTGCAGGGCACTGAAGATTACACACACACACACATCTTTAGAATGTTTAAAATAAGTTGTTTTCTAATTCTCTGAACTTCCAAATAGAAATAGCAGTATTCGTTATTCGATAGTTAAATAGAAATCAACTAGAAATAGCGGTATAGTTATTTGATAGGAAAATTGCAGATCTATAGACGATGCAACGTTATCCAGGTTGCTCTCGAATTTTGACACAACAAATCTGAACAAACATCTTCAGGGATGACTATGGAGAGTTTGTATGTTCTTTTTTCCCTATCTCAACTAAGGGACTGTACTGCTAAACTGATATATTGGACGTTTTTTCATATAGAAAGGGGAATTTTCGACTAGGATTCAGTTTTCGAGTTTGAAACCAGCGCTACTCTTTTTCGAAATCAAAGGCTCTATCTAAGGTATATACAGTGGCGTATGTTTAAAATAATAAATGAATAAGTTTTTGTGTTTTCTTCGCTGAGTTTTTCCAATGATTTAATGTTGTAAAAATTAATAAATCCTTACTTTTTTTCCAAAAAATTTTGGGGAAATACCTGTTTTTTATGCATTTAATTTTATATCTCGTAATCGTATATTCAAAAGTATATGCGTTTTAAAAAGTAGGAAATCCTTTGTAATCCTCGGGCCTGGGAATTTTTTTTTGAGGAAGGGGGAGGGGGAGAACAAAATAAAGCTATCTGTTTATAAAAGCTCAATATGTCACAGTAAGGTGTTAGTAATAGAAAAAGTTTTCTGAAGTTGAAATTCCATATATTAATTTTTTTTTTAGCTCTAATGCAGCTGGCAAACACTTAGACAATTGTCTTGGATGCCATAAGGCAAGCGCTGCACCGAGGTTACTCACTTAGCACTACCCAGGAAGTGCGTGTAGCTTGAAGATAAGCTATGGACGCCGAGTAACAATACCCCCGCAACGCTCTACGATCCAGTTAGACCAGGACCTACGGTTTAAAGTGGATTCCGAACCACTACAAACATCTTTAATGCTATCTTTTTTGCCCGAACTGTAGCTTGACACAAGCCACTCCTGTTCATATCTCCACTTGCACTGATTGACGTTTATTATTATTATTCAATTGGATTGAGTTCCAATAAAGCCATAGGTAACAACATTAATCAGATTTAAACTCGAACACTTTTCTTGACTATTTATGTTTAATCACACAAATATTGTAATTTATGTTATCAAGTGACCAACAGTCGATTTGATATTACAGGTAATTTATATTTATAGGATTTACTATGTAATTTATATTTATAGGATTTATATTATTACAGGATAGGATAGATATGTAACATAACTAAATGCTTTATTTTTAGAATAGATCACATTATAGAGATAATAGATAATCATTATCAGGTTCACTATGAGGGGTCTACAGCATTTTGATGCAACTGCAATTTAAAACTATCCATTTCGTGTAACGCTGACTTTTTATAATGATTGCCTTTTTCATTTGTGGGAAAAATTGCAAGTCATAGCATGATCAAATGATAAAACAGCTTAATAATTTTCAAAAGATGCACAATTGCATACAGAATCGGCGAAATAAATTAGAAATTAAATAAAGGTTGTAGTGTGTAGGTACGGGCGGGCCCCACATTGAGCTCCAGATTGTAGTGCTGTGGGTTGCACAGCTGGATTGTAACTGGGTGTGGTTGGATTGAGATTTGAGACACAGGTTTGAGAACTGATAACTTTATTGACATGCGCGCAAAAACCACACACACACAATTAGAGATATATAATTTTAAACACATTTAAAGATTTATCATTATAGATTCGTGGAAGGATTCCACTTCTAAGCCGAAAATAAAGATACTCAGGTACCCGCCAGATGCACGAAATATACTTCCTCTCCGAGTGAGAGTCTGTAGGTGGACTTATACGCGGGTTGCGTTAAATATATTTCCTCTCGGGATGAGAGACTAAACTAAACATTTCTCAATAGAAGCACGTAATTACACTGTACTATACATTTCTCAGCGACAGCGCCGGTTGCGCTGTACTTCTTCTTGGGCCTACATACAATTTTTCCTAAACGCCACAGGAGGCGTTCTTGCAGTGCTTAGAAGTAGGAACAGTTACAAGGTTGTAGGAACAGTTACAAGTGATGTTATGTCGCACCAATATTTGCGTGGTAATAACAGTATTTCTTGTATAATTGAGAGCCTTTTAGCTATTGCTTCATGGAAAGATTGAGACAATTTTTGAAAACCTCGCCAAATCCCTTACATACATTAATTATATTACAGGTTAGAATAGTTCTACTTTGGCCCATGCTTGACGTAAAAGACGACTCTGTTACACCTAGTGCCCGGGGTATAACCGAGTGGGGTAAAGTCAGACTTCCTACTTTAGATGCCCCATGTCTTTGTGCCACAAGGTCAAGTACAAAAAGAAGCTGCCTTTTTTAACCTTTATCATGACTCGTCGGTTTTTCAACACGGGATCATGGACTTGGTCTACATGTTGCTGTCCACCAAGTAGGATAAGAAACAGCAGCAATGAATTATATTGCTAATTTTTTGTTTGTAAACATTTGATTATATCTTAGCAATATATTTGATAGAGTGAATGATTGTAATTCATTTTTCGGCTTAAAAGGGATGTATTTATTATGGATTTGGAAGGTTTGGTGGTTAACGGTGGATTTCTGAACTAAGAGAATCGATTCGAAAGCCCAAATATGGGTCAAATCAAAAGTTTCTGTACCCTAGTTCATACCTCAATTAGTATTTCTTTTCCGAGATGTATACTTAGAATAAATAGGCCGGACAAATTCTCGAATAAGTTTGAAGCGTTATAGTTGAGGGTTTGTATTCTCACAGATTTCCCTGAGGATGTTCGTTCTAAATCGTGGAGGCGTTAGTTGTGAAAAGATCAAAGGCCGTCCACTGAAATTGTGCTGAAATTTAAAATAATTCACATGCTAAGCTAGCTAATTAGTAGATGTGCAGTAGCACTAATTCCTCCACATTGGATGTTTGCAATTGTTCGGGATCCCTTTTATACCGTATGTCCCGGTCTAATATGACTGGGCGCTGGACTAATAGCACTACCCAGTAAAATGAAAACAATCTCTTACTTTTCGGAATCTGCCAGTAGGTAGAAGATCTTGGCCCACCATGGGGCTGTCGTGACATTGAAGAAGACGAATATAACAAACAATTATACAACTAATAATTAAATGAAATTAAATAATTATGGGGTCATGTACAAGAACATTTCGTAATAATGTATTCTTTTTATTTTCAGGTAAAAGATATATTTGGGTGATAGGAGTTGTGAACGCAGAAATCATTTCGTCATGGATACTTCTCACTCTTTGAGTGCCGTTGAAAGCCTGAATTCTTCAACAATGACGAGTGATCCGAGACATCCAGTCGACAATAGTAAAGACGATGCTGTTATAAGAAACACCTTCGATCTTTTAAAAAGTGGCGAAGAAAAAATTAAGCTAACGGAAGAATATAAAAACCTGATTTTAGTTTTGGGCGACACTGGGAACGGCAAGAGTAAATTCACCGAGTGGATCACTGGAAATGATGATAAACTGATATCAAAAGAGACCAAAAAAGGTACAGGCGAATACATCATCGTCCACAGTGACGACACAAGCCATTCCACTATCACGTCTCATACGATATATCCAGAACTAATAGTGGACAGTACAACGAACACACCCTATTATGATTGTCCTGGTTTTAAAGATACCAGGAGTACCAGTAATGATATAGCTACAACTTACTTTGTAAAGGGAATAGTAGATTACGCTGAAACCATAAAAATGATTTTTATTATAAATTACCCTTCTGTAAGAACTGGAGTGCATAGGCATAATTTTATAGAGTTATTGAGACAGGCTATTGATTTTGTAAAAAATATTGACAAATTTAGAAACAGTATTGCTCTCGTGGCAACTAAAGTTGATAACCAGTACATTAAACAAGGGGGCAACTTTATTTTAGTTGACACTTGCAAAATTATAGACGCAATTGGCGACTTTTTGCAGGAAGTAAAAGATGATTTGAAAACAAGATCAAATATTAATGAAGCAGAAGCACTTTTCTGCAAAAATGCAGTGAAATTCATTGAGGTATTACTGGCACAAGACAATGAGCAGTATACCAGGATAGGAATCTTTAGGAGACCAGATGAACCAGGAGCCCTCAGTGAAATAGCTTTGCTTAAAGAAGAAAAAAATCACATCCTAAGAATGATACACGAGAAACTGAGTTTTACTGAAAAAAATAGTGAAGATTTTGGGTATACGATATCTGGAAAATCTAAAAACCACATTAGTGAATTAGTAGAAGAAATCAATAAAAGCGTATGGAACAGCACTAGTCGAATTTCAGAAGAAATTCACAATTACTATAGACATTTAGTTGCAGAAATACGCAGTAAGATAAAATCTTTTGTTACTACTACAGAAAGTATCGATATTGATCTATCAAAAGCCCGAGAATTCTCGTATAGACTAAAGAAGGGTTATGATGTTATTTCAAATTTAAAAGAAGACATAAAATGCTCAACAACTTCATATGAATTATTTAAAAAAATTAGTAATATTATCTCTAATTTCGACATACAAATATCCAATGAGAATGTATTGAATATTGAAAGTAAAGGCAATTATTTCAACTTTCTACAAGTTGTGAGCAATAAAAAGTTAAGCACGAGACCTTGGAATGAATTATTGAGTGGTGTAATGAATTATCTGGTTGAATCCAGGAGGAACATCCTGGAAGATATTCAAGATGCTGAAAAAAAAATTAAGAGTCGAATATTATCTTGCATTACTGATTTAGCGACTGAAATGAAGGCGCATTACACAAGGAAAATGAAACAACTTGAAATTCAGGTATTATCACAAAAATTAAATAAACAGTATTGTGTACTTCAAAAAATGACTGAAAAACTCAGAAGTATAACCACCACGATAGAACTAGTTAGCACAATTTCTGAAAATTCGAATATTTTGGGTATTAAAATATCTGACAAATATGTTGTAGATATTGAAAATCAAGGAAATTATTTTGAATACTTGCGTCTCTTCTGTGAAAGGGAATTGGACATCGGTTCCATGGCGTGGGTGTATCCCATCCAAGAACTGACTCATTACATTTATGAATCTGAAAAATGGTATATATTTTTGGATGCTCTGTACAATAAATTCTCTGAATACGAAGTACAGAGAGATAAAAACAAGTATAATGTTGAAAATCTAGAAGATTGGGGAATAGATGAGAAACCACAAGGGATTCAAATAATTGCAGATACATTCCACCAATTTTTGAGTAAGATAGATGTTTTTAACATAAAGGAATACGAGAGCATCAAAGATATCACAGCGACAGAATTGAGATTGGAAGAATTAAATCATGCTTTATGTCTAACATTGAAACATAAAATAAATATAATATACAAAGAACCCTGTATACTAATTAAAGGAGATTACATTAGAATGGAAGAGTTTTCACCAAACAGGAAAGCTGAAATGGATCTAAATGATATTCAGAAGAACTTATTAACTCTTCTGCAGTCTGGGAGATATAAATTTCTAAATGTATTTGCTATGAAAACCCTATTTATAGATAGTGACGCAACATTTCCTGGAATAGGAATGAGATTTATTGCTCCCAAATGGGAAATAAAAGGTACCAGAAATATAAATTTAAACGGAATTTGCGGAGAGCCGCATTGGGATGAGAGACCAAAAACTGTCCAGCATGGTGGAGATAGTGGAAAAGATGGTAAAGCTGGAAAGCCAGGACGGCCTGGAGGATCTTTCTTTTGTATCGGAGAGCATTTTGTGAAGGGCTATAACTTGACAGTTACCGTTAATGGAGGTGATGGCAGTTCTGCTCAGCATGGTGAACATGGAAAAGAGGGATTAAAGGGAAACCAGGCTTATCTACCAGCAGACGCTTATTATACCTACCACGCAGATTTACGGAATGGCATAACGAGTATTAATGGATTTCGTTGCCAGAAAGTCGGTGAAATTAAACAGTTGAACTGCATTCCCCTTACCACAACTCATGGGATTAAAAATATTACGTAGAGTATGAAATATTTGGAGGGTCTGGTCAGAGAGGTGGAGATGGAGGGAATGGGGAAGGGGTGGCAAAGGTGGTAATCCAGGGATGGTAAAAATAATTGAACTAGGTGTTTCTTCAGAAATTTCAACGCATGCCAATCCAGGAAAAGACGGAAAAGATGGGGAAGGTGGATACGGTGGAAAAGGTGGGTGTCAAGGACTTGGCATACGCGCTGCACTTCACATAGAAACATCTGATTGTGATAAAGAATTTTTCGATGTTGGGAAAAAAACACAATGGGAAATTAAGTCTTTTTTGATCAGCTCGAATAAAGGGCCTGATGGAAAAAAGGGCTTTTATATTGCAATTGATAGGGGCTCACAAACCCTAGAACCAGGAGGGAACTATTTGTGAGGCTCATCATCTCACAAATGAATATGCAAGCTACTTAAGAAAAGACATGATCGATAGATTTAAAAAGTTTCATATAATTCAATTCTTTGAACAGTTGAATCGTAATAAGGGCATTACAAGTATTTATAATACTCTAGGGCTAATTAACGAACTACAACGTTTAGAAGAGGAATTTCAAGAAAGGAGTAAACGTTTAGATTTCGTCGTATTCTATCGCTCTCTATTAAACAGGATATGTGATTATGCACAAAATCCTCAGAGAGCTGAACAATATGATCAGTATAAAAAAGTTCTCCACTTTTTGTACACAGCTGCCCTCTGCAGGATTCATAATTTAAAAGATAAACCAGAGACCAATTTAATGATAGATATAACCAGGTTTCTGTATCTTGTTAAAAGCAACATCCAGACACTGCAAGATTTACGAAATGCAAATAATAAAGCAAACATTATAAAAAAGCATAACGACGTTTTCAGGAGTCAGGTTGATGGCAAAATAGAAGAAGCCAAGTGTTTCATTGAAAAACAAATTGTACCCGAAATAGATAATATTAATCAGGAAATAGATCACAAAATTGATTTACTCCTCAAAGAAACGTTGAAGCTCAAGAACAAGCTAAGCAAGAGAAAAAAACGAATTGATTAAGAAAAGAGGAACTAGTGGAAATTTTACCCCTGAAAGGTCTGTTTAACAGCTTTAAAATGATTAGTCAAGTAATGAACTTTTAGGTCCTATCGGAAATATTGTATGTTCAGCAACAGGAGTTGTAACATCCATTAGTGAATCTTTAGTTTTAGATAAAAAAACGAAACCATTAGAAATAACTTTGAATGCCATACCTAACCTTCAATTGATAGGAGAAGGGTTACAAACTTTAAAAAAAAATAAAATAGATAACCTCAATAACCTGGCTGAAAAAATTGTAAAGCAGGCAGAAAACTATCCAGAAATGTTGGGAGATATTTCAGATAAAATGGAAAGTATCATTGACAGAATTAATACTGCTAGTGAAAAATATTTGGATTTAAAGAAATAAAAAATATAGAACAGGAAATAAAGAAAGAATTAAAAAGAAAAGAGGCAATTCTGAAATCTTTGAAGAAAGATCAAGCCGCATTGAATGCTTTAAGAGCTATTCAAGGATTGAATCAAATTGCTCAGTTTGCTTCTTTAGCAATAGGTGATATCAGAAGTGAAAATAAAGAGGAGGAAGCTAAAGTTGACGAATTAAATAAAGCCATTAAAGAAGCGGAAAATAAATACCAAAGCCTCCAGCAGTACGAAGAAACAATTCACGACACTATAGCTCCGATGCTTCAAAATATGGAGGACGATCTTCGTGACATTGCGGGCAATCTGAATTCGAAATCGCAGGTAACTCTGGATGTCACCAAGTGGCGAGTGCAGAGTACTTTGAAGGACATGAAATCACAAATGCAGCACCTCACTCAGGGATTTCAGACGAGAGACGGCCTAGCACGCTGCTTAGAAAAACTGGAGGAAGCCATGACAACGCTGATTAATATTTACGATCGCATACAAAGCTATCAAGATCAACAGCAATTAGCTAGCTATATAGCAGATATGAGTTCTGTTTCTGCAAGTGCCATAAATATCAGCGATCCAAATATGGTCAGAGCTGTGAATTATCTAGAAACTTCAATAAAATCCAACATCGTATTAAATCAATACAAAACAGCCATTGACGCTTTTTAGGCAATGGGTATTTCCATTTTCGAACAGTTTTATGGAGAAGAGTATGCTTCCATCTCATCTGGAACTAGACGGAGACTTGGATAATTTAGTATCGAATGCTGTCACTCATATTGAAAACATAAGAACAAAAATAGAGATATATAAAACATCTATCCTAATAAACGATAAGCACTTACTCAGTGGAGAGTTTAATAGCCAGAATATCTCGACGGAAGCATTTTTCGTTTGGAAAAACGAGCATTACGGAAATCAGATATCAAAACTTCTGTCTGGGCAAGCCGTGGTGCTTAAGGCGGACATAAAGAATTCGGTAGCCAATAAAGATGCAGTTAAATTTAGTTTGATAGAGTTTTATTTGAAAACCAAAGATGAGTCTTTACAATCTCAAGTAAACAAAGCACTCAAAAGATACGATATCTCGGCGATGCACCTGGGCAATTCTTACTATAGGTACAAAGGCAAATTTTACTTGATAATAAGTGACAGCCAAGTGATTCGCTATTCATGTATGAAAAGAACTCTGTTGGCGAACCTGTGCGCGTGAATAATGTGTACACTAAGATCAGAAATGGAGATTTATTGCTCAGTCCATACGCAGTGTGGGAGGTTAAATTGGCCGAAGCCACTGATAAACATTCCGTTCAAGAATTGGATGTCTATAAAGACAAAGTCGATCTAGAGTTGGCTGGACAGGGCAGTTACGTAGCTGGAGATGTTGAGGAACTGAACTTTGTAGATGATGAATATAAAGGAATTGAATTGCAAAACTATGCAAATCAGTTATGTGAATTCTAGGCGGTTCATACCATTATAATATAGGCTAACCATAAATATTATGTTTTTTAATTGTGGTAAATGAAAATTGTCAAAATTATAAAAAATAAGATTGCAAAATATGTGATGGTATATGCTTAAACATTGTCTTAAAAATAAATGTTTTTCAGAAACGATTTTCAGCCATGATATGACTGAATTTTTTTTCTCACTTGAAAAATCGAATAGTAACGAATTTGTTTGATATGCACAAATTGACATAAAATTATCAATTTCTGTTTTATATTATTCAGTTTGATGCCAGTTGCTTTTACGGTTTTTTTGCTACTAAGAGATAACAGAAGCAATTAATTAATTTTAATTCTCAATAAAAATGTTTTTCATGAATATAAAGGAGCTGAATTTCTTTCAGAGTAAAAGAATTACAAATTCATAATGATATAGAGTGAATTTCAGATAGAGTTTATCGTTATTACCAAATTAATTAATTTCCTTAACAATTTTTATAAACTAGTCAATGTAAATCTCATTTAAATATTTCTTTCCTTTTTGAAATAGCATACCTAAACTCAATTAAATTAATATGTTACAACTTATTTATTCCTAAAAACAAACGTTACAACTTTACTTTTTTTTTATTTTAAACCTTTTTTTTTTAAAACTATAATTAAAAAACATTATGAAAGTATTCTGTTTTGTATAATGAAAATAGTTAATGTATCAAATTTCACTGTTTTTTTCGTTGATTTTGTTATTTTTTAAAAATATTTCTATATGATTTATTTCATTGAAATAAATGTTTTGTTAAATTAATAAGAAATGTTAAAAACTTTCTTTTTCTTTGTAATTTATTCAATAAAATAAAGCAGCTTATGTTAAAAAAATTGATATAACACATAATGAAAGTATTCTGTTTTGTATAATGAAATTAATTAATGTGTTAAATTTCACTATTTTTTTCGTTGATTTTGTTGTTTTATTATTTTTTTAATCTTCCTATATGATTTCATTGAAATAAATGATTTGTTAAATACAATAATAAATGTCAAAATATTTCTTTGATTTCTTTATAATTTATTCAATGAAATAAAATAACTTATCTTAAAAAAATTGATGAAACACATGCATTCTGTTTTGTATACTGAAAATAATTAATGTATTAAATTTCCCTATTTATTTGTTGTTTTATTTATTTTTTTAATCTTCCTATATGATTTATTTCATTAAATTAAGTGTTTTGTTCAATACAATAATAAATGTTGAAATATTTCTCTATTTTTTTTTTTTTATATATATAATTTATTCAATGAAATAAAACAGCTTATGTCATGGCGTCTTCTTTATATAAAGAAAATCCAGCTTCAAATCATGGAATTTAAAATAAAATGATATTATATAATATTGTTACATGTACTTTCATTCGTTTAAATAAAAATAATTATAATATTAATAATAATGAATTGCATATTTAAATATTATTATTGCATTATTTATTGTGTATTAAAATATTACATATACAGCTAATAGCAGCAATCATGTCTAGAAAAAGCTGTAGTTTTGTTGGGAATTTATTAATTGTTATAGAAAATCAGTGTTGAATCCAAATTCTTTCATTGCTTTAATAAAAAAAATTACATAACTAATTTGTAAAAAGTATTACAGTGTTTAATCAAGAGAATTATTCTATTTTTTGAGGTGCTTTATGTGTGCCTTCAACATGATTCAAATTTTATACGAGTTGAACAAAGGTTAGATTACTTTTTTCCTTTTTTCTCTCTATTGTTTTTGTTCATTTGTTATGTCCGTTATATAATTATATCGTAAAATTAGTAAGAATATTCTTTTTATTGTTCAACAATCTTATGGTAATATATATGGTATAATGCATGATAGGTGTAAGAAAATCTCAATAAATTTTTAATGAAATTTGTACTGTTTCCTTTATCAATAAACACTTTTTGCTTCAAAACTAATAACGTGTTTACTTTAACATCTAGGTTCTACTGTATATATCATTACAACATCAACAGTTGAGTAATATGATTTTGTAGACCTTCTAAACCAGGATACCGCCTTGAATATTTTTCCGGCCCGTGAGATTTATCCCACTTTTGCAAACTATATTTATTTTATAACGGCCATAGTAGTGAAAATCAATGTATTAAGAAAATACATTATGTGTGCATCCATATATTAAAAAATTCAAGTGCCGAAATTATGAGAAGAATTAACTTTGATTTTAAAATAATATTCTTCCGAATATATGACAGACATTGTCTATTTTATTTATGAATTCACAGGATAATTAAATTATATTCTGCAAATTCATCTTGGAACATCTAATATAATAGATTCTATGTTTTAATTTAAGTGACACAGTGACCATCCCTAGATACGCACAATTGATTGTTGAAAGCAAAGCAAACCAGACTCTTAGTTCAAGTTGTTAGCATTTCTGGTTCAACTTACACCTGTGAATCGTTTTTTTTTTTTCGAAAATGAAATTGACCAAGCACTAAACACTCTCAAACAAAACGGACGCTAACCTGCAACACCCATTACGGTGTGCAAATACCCAAATTGAGATCGATTTGCAAAAGCTAAGTGAAAGAGTGGAGAAACAAATATCGCACTAGTAAAATAAATATTTTTTAATGATTTCATTTTTTTTATTTCGTTTATATTTATATCTTTTTTATATTTCATTTTTAGTGTTATCTGTATATTTCATTACAATGAGCGTTTAGTATCAGCATTATTATTATATTATCCATGTTTACATGTAAAAATAATAGTAAACACAAAAATCATAACTCATTATAGTTCAATCTTTCACTCCAAAAAATGTCTGCAGTGGTCTAAATCTAATATGGGGATAAATAATTTTATATGAGGCCCGCAGAGTTATGATGCATTTTCAAAGAGGCCCGCAAGATCATTTGGGCTGGCCACCCCTATTCTAAACGATGTAATTTAAAAATATTCTACTGTTGTTTACACAGAAAAGAAATTATTGCAAACGATTTTAGATTTGTAATTTAAGCTCAAAATTTCAATAACAGAGAGTTTTTGCATAACGTTTTTTTATCGTCCGATATTTTTTTCTTCCTAGCGCGCATGCTCATTGGAAACATTGTACCTATTGCGCATGCGTATCTGTAATACTGCACTACTGAGCTATTCCTATGAGCATGCGCGCTAGGAAGAAAAATATCGGACGATAAAAAAACGTTATGCAAAAACTCTCTAATATTGCCTTTCACCAAACAAAATATTTCTTAATCTTTGTAAACTATTTAACATAGAAGGAGAAAAAATCAAATTATCCCATTCAAACTATCTCTGAAGCAACAAATAAAAATAATAAAAAAAGAAAGATTACATTTAGTAGACGCAATAAAAATAAAGTTATCAAAATAATCACAAGAAGAATTTATAATTAAGGGTAGGGGGGAGGGAAGGTTTGGTTTGGTTGCGTTTGTCTCTCTAAGGTCTTTCATCTTGTGCACACTTTGAGCTAAACAGACCTTGACATACAGTTGAACGTGGATTCCGAACCACTCACAAACATCCATGCCACTGCCAGGATTCGAACTTGAAGCCTGGGATACCAAAGGCCAGAGCGCTAGCCATTTGGCCACCAGGCCGCTGGGGGAGGGGGGAGAAGGGAAGGAGAAAATATTGTAAAAATTTAACCCTTGGTTGTATTCAGCATTCAGATGACAATCGGGTTACTTAATATTATTTACTATCTTTTTAAAAAAAATTAAGCACATTATGACACATAATTTTTGATTATGTCTCAAAAAAAGAAAAAAAGCCAAACATATAAACTTTTTTTTGTAAGAAGAGGAGAAAATCGACGAACTTTCTAAATAATTTTTAATAAATATTTTCTTCTCTTATTGTATGTTAGATTTATATGGAGATCCTTGGCCGCGTTTCATTGTTAATGTTGAAACATAGCGGTGGTCTCAAGCCCTTTGAGTTAATAAGAAAAAAGATATAATAAAAGTTCCCTTTCTTTAAAAAAAAAGAAATATTTATTTAATAAAATTATAAAATGAAGAATAACAAACATTTCAAAAGTGTAGATGTTGATGAAATCAGTTGCATACAATCAAAAAATAAAACAGAATGAGCAAAGGTCAAATTAGGAGAAAAAATAGCTTAGGGAAAAAGCGAACTTTTTTTCAACTTTACAGTTGTGGGTTATAAATCAGTCAGAGCAGGATTAATTTAAAGTATATAGTACAGTGCGAGGTCTTTTGCTATGTTTGCACGAAGAAATATTATAATCTTAATTTTGTAGGTTATTTAAAACCGTTCCGTTTTCAAACAGTGGACGCTTCCAAGTTGGTTTTTTTTTTCCCTGGCAAAAAAATCACAGACGGTTACTGTTAAGGTTTCCGGTTCGAAACCTAAGCAGTTTACTTCCTTTACAAGACTAAGGCACCGCAGTATGAGCAATGAATGCAAACTCAATACACAGAAAGCGCGCAACTTTCAACTAGAAAAGCAGCCACGGCATTCAGCATAACTTAATTGTGAACATAGACAATGCAAATGTACATATTTGGGTACTTGCGTATTAACTCTCAACCTTTTGGTGAAATTCCTTTTCCATTGAAAAATTATAAATCGCTGTACAAAACAGACTGGTCAAACTCAAGACAACTTACTGGGTGTGACCTATTACACGAATTCTTGATGGTTACCTATTTCTGGTTTGATTTCACCAACAGAGAGTTAATATGAAAATACCCGTATTTGCAAATGCTCCATTCAAATTCATTGATGAATAAAAAAACCAATATTGAATCACTAAAGATAGGATTGTGTCAAAGAAAGAAACCATATTCATGTAATAAAACGATTCGTAAATATTTACAGAAAATACACAATATTTATACACATAACCCAATGTTAATTTTTTTTTTCATAAATTGAAAAGTCACAAAGGTTTCTGAACTGTAGGAAAATTCAATATGACAATTTATTTACAAAGTAAAATAAACACCCATCTCAACTTGGAAAGTAAAAGTTCACAGACTAAGGGAAGCTCAAAAATTTAAGCATAAGCACAGGAGAAGTTTTTTCCCCCCACTGATCTTCTTTCATTGAAAATTCGACAAAATGATCAGAATACATTGATGGATACTACCCTGGATGCTAAAACAATACGCAAATGTGACACTTAAATTAAGAAAAATGAGGCGTTTCCTTTCCTTTTACAATGTTGGGATAAGGATATTCCCTAATATATTTTAAATTCGTTTTATTTGACCACTAGTGTAAGTATCATAGGTTGCAAGACCTTGTGAATGATGAAATAGAAAAATTAAGATTTCTCCAAAACTGAAATCACGGGGGAAAAAGGGAGCAAATGGAATTTGTTGGATACCATTTAATATTTTACTTTTATTTGCCAAATTTATTTTTAGAGGGTAGACAACTTGAAAATTGGGACCAAAATGATTCAGCTCACAAGCTAGAGAATAAGTAACACACTTACTAAATGTTTGCAATAATTTTTACTGAAGCGAAAAATAAATATTTGACTTCGCTAACTGATAAACGCTTTTTGATATTTTGAATAATAAATAATTTGCTATCTATAAAGTAAGGCAAAAAGTTTTTTAAAAAATTATTTATGAATGTATAGGATGCTATTCATTTAACCAGAAATGCTTTATTTAATACAATACAGAAGAATGTTTTGATATTTTTATCAAATGTAACAAAATGAAAGCTATAATATATATATATATATTTTTTAAATATAAAATTTCAAAGTTAATATTTTAATTTAGAATTGAAAATTACAGAAGTTCAGAAACCCATGCCAGTAAATATATACATATGTATATAAACCTCTTCATGTGAAATACATTATCACCATTTTGTAAGATAAATTAATCTCATATCTAACTTTTAATATAAACTTTTTTTTTTTTTGTTAAGAGAAAAATTTGTTAAAGTTATATTTCACTGGTTGCATATCATATGCAAGGATATTGCTGACTACAGATAAATATGATTGGTTAAAAAAATAAAATATACTGGATGAAGAAAATCAAATGTACAGAAAGGTATATATCAGGACTTCACAACAGCTTCAAATGAGAAATTTTTTTATTATATTTATGTCAAGCAAATTTTGCAAAATAAACAAATACAATATTTTGACAAAATTAAATTCAGCTGTTTGCTTAATATTTTCAAATATAACACTAATTCCAACATTTGTTCTAAATGTTGAAATAATCTGGTCTTATAAATGAACAGCAACAAACTATAAGAATTGTTATCCTTGATTTAAAATCTAGGGAAATATATATATATATATATGTGTGTGTGTGTGTGTGTGTATTTTCTTAAATTGTAGAATAAGAAATTAACCTTTTAATGTATAAATTTTTTTTTTTATACTTACAAGATAACTTTCATTTTATTATTATTACTTGAATATTATGTATTGTTCGAAATAAAATTCTATTATATCTATAACTTGGCCCAGTTCTCATTACTGACAAATGAAGGTTTAACACAGTGTAATTTAAGTTGAGAAGCCCTGATATAAGACACTACAAAATATATCTAAATGCATTATAACATTTACAACAGAAAAAATACGTCTTTAAACATTTCACTGAAATACAAAATCCATACAATCTTGTACAATCAAGATCATTGCATATTATGAAGGAATGGTATGCCTGCCACACTAATAAGAACAGATGTTGGTCTCAAACCAGCAGGCCAACTAAGGGTGACATAAATGATGTTAGTGAACTTTCCATTACAGGAGAAAAAAAAAAATCTTGGTATGAAGGAAAACATGAATTTAAATGGTCTAAAATACTATTTGCAGCACCGAGTAACCCTCATATATCACGTTCAATAACATGGTAGAATAAGATCAGCTTTTACATACACAATATCTCACTCATAGGCCTTTAAAATATTCAAACTAATTTTAATTACTTGTAGCAAATATCAACAGAATATAAATTGCATATTTGGCACCCGTAGTAGAAGGAAAAGATTAGTTTGCATAGTAATGTCTATAGTTAAACTACTTTTATTAAGTCATTGTTCGACCATCGCATCTCCCTCTCATCTCATAGATTGTATTGGTGCCTCTGTGAGGCAACTGTTGAATGAGGGGAGGACAGTTTACGATCTATTGATGCAGCATGATCTACTGGACTTGGCTTAGGATTCTAAATCAAGGGGATAAGCAACAACAACAACAACTTTTATTAAGCAGGAATGGAAGGTATAATTATAGGTCAGTTAGTCTGGAAAGGATCCTACTTCTCCTATTAACTACAGACCTATTTCTCTACTCTCTTCTATTAGTAAACTAATTGAAAATGTCACCCTGAACCTCTTTAAAAATGAGTCAAATCAAAAGAACCTTCTCATCCCACAGCAATTTGGATTTACCGAAAAAACTTTCTACAACTCATCAGCTCTACAATCTCCCAGAAATTGTTCCTGAAGGATTTTCCTGGAAATATGACACTGCTGCAATTTTTCTTGATTTGTTTTGATAGAGTCTGGCTTAATGGATTGATTTACAAACTCATTTCTTACAATTTCTCTCCATATTTGATTCAAATAATTCGTAATTATCTTTCAGACAGACACTTTGTTGTCGCAATAGGGAATACTGATTCCTCAATTTGTGATATTCATGCTGGTGTGTCCCAGGGCTCTATTCCAACTCATTTCATCTATGATATCTTTATCAACGATATTCCACAAAAGAACAATATCACAATTGGTCTGTATGCTGACGACACTGCAATCTTAACGCAAGGCGGAAAAACTTGCACTATCCAGGAAAATTTGCAAAATTATATCATTGATTTAGAAAAATGGTTCATTAACTGGAAGATAAAACTAAATGCAGACAAGACTGAAGCAGTTCTTTTCACCTGCAAAAAATTCTATAATCCTCCTAATATTAAAATATATAATAGGCTGACACATAGATGGCGCTACTAGTATTAAATCATATGATTTTTAGTTTGCCCTAACCTTCAAAAGACACGTGTGTAAATTTGACAGCTGTTGCACTATTAGTGTGTGATTTATAGCATTTTTAGTGAAGCTATAGCATTTTTAGTGTTCATCACGTGCAGTCCACTCGACTGACTGTCGATTGGACTCCGGTGTGAAATGATGGAGCCATGTTTCATCCATTGTCACATATCGTCGCAAAAATTCGGGTTTATTACGATTGAACAGCTCCAAACGCTGCTTAGAATCATCCATTCGTTGTTGTTTTGGGTCGATTGTGAGCTCTGCGCGGCACCCACTTTGAACAGAGCTTTCGCATATCCAAATATTCATTCATGATATGTCCAACACGTTCCTTTGATATCTTTGATATACCAGTAAACGGAATACGTTTACTCGATAAAAAACAAAAATAAATAAACTTTAAAATATCACGCTCACTCTCATCTGAAGCTATCTTTTTAAATTCACTCAGATTGGTTCCACTTACTTTATCTAAATATTGATAAAAGCGTTGACGAAATTTTGCACAATGATCCAATATTAACATAGAAGTTTTTATTCTCTGATAACTGAGGAGATGATTGCAGGAGTAATAATTCAGATTATCAATTACATTTTTTTATTATTAAATAGTTCTACAAAGTTTTTAATCATAAACTATTAAATTAATAAGAGAAGAGAGGCTTTTTTTTTGTCTTGGTGATTGTAAAGTCCAAAGATTGTGCTGATTTTTTTTTAAATTTCGTGTTGTTAATTTCACTTTCAGATATCGGCGAGTGAGTAATCACAGGAAGTTAAAATACCCTTGCACAGTTCAATAAATAATTCTTTATCAGTATTTTTCAGTATCAGTATTCTTTAGTACGACAGATGAGCCTAAAATATGTATTGTAGTTGGAGTTAGACTTATTCAGCATTTAAAACATCGAACACTGCATTTCAGTCCCTTTTTAAGGATTTTATACTGATCTCAAGCTGATTGGATAAACGACAACTTTTTGGTGAGAATTTTTTTTTTTAAATATTTCTGTTATTCTTTTTAAATTTTAATGAAAATGTACAATTTCGTGTTATTTGATGCAATTATAATAGAGTATATCCACTTTCTTTAAATCAATTTTCTCCTAATTCGATAAAAATCTTCTAAAAGATATTACAAAACAATATATCAAGTAATTTTTTAAAAATAAATAAAGTTATTACTGGTGTAGTGGATTTCATTTTGAGCATAACATTATATTGTAAGCAAATAGCATTGCTACTTTTTGTTAAAAACAAAAATTTCTTAATATGCAATTTTGAGAGTATAATTAACTATCAAATACCACAATCCAGTATAGCGGATATTGAAAAACAAATAGCTTTTTCTTTTAAAGAAATAAATAAGAACAATAAAAATATAACTTAATTTTGTTAATTAAATATTTAAAATTACATATTAGCTATTTTGGGGAAAAAAAAAGTCTATGTAAAAATGTATTTAAAAAAAAAGACTGGGCCGTTATATAGGTTGCCCATAAAATTTAGAATTTAATGTAAGAACACAATGCATAACATCACTTTTAAAGAATAAAAATAAAAACTCTAGAATTCCATACAATTTTTTTTCCTTGATATAACTCGTTTTCACTTTGAAATAAAATTGTTGTTTGCTTTCACCAGATGATCTTTTTAGAACAATTTTACATTAATGTTTCTTCTCAATTATTTTTTTTTTCAATTCCTACTATTAGTTCACACTCTCCCTACATATATCTTGTTCAAATTTTCAATCGTTCATAAAATACTTTTTATCCATCCACTCGAGTTCAAATACATTTTTTTTAACCTGTAGTGGATGGCACTGGATGTTAATATGGTTTTTCAAATATTAATTCACTCATTAAATTTAATTAATTAATTTTAGTTTTTTTTAGATTTAAATTGCATGTATCTAATAATAGAAGACGCCAGATGTAAGAGGAAAATTTCAACTTAATTTGTAAAGGACTTTTCTGCAATAGAGTGAAAAAAAGTAGGAATTGACTTCAAAATTTTTTTTTATATATTACTTAACTTTTTGCTAAATCATTTAATAATTGCTCAATTGTTTCGTAAATAAATATTATGTATAAAAAAAGATTGTGAAAGAAATTAAAAAACAAATTACAGATTTTAGTGAATACCTCCAAAATTGAAAATGACCCAGGACACGAAAAACCGCGCTCCTCAAAACAATAACCGTATATTTCCTACGTAAACACTCAATTAATACTTTGAAAATACTTTCAATGGTTGTTCTCTTGATGGTCGTCATTTTCAAATGCTTGTTGAACTGGAATCCAATCAAAAAATGTTATGTTTTGCTATTCGGTATTTTTTACAGACTGCAGTGCTGAACTGCCTGATATAACCGACTGAAGAATTTTAAGACCCTAAAACTACTCTTTGTTTTTCTACGTGCAAATCTGAAACAGTACAATAAAATTAACCTTATGCTTCAGGAGATAATGTTTAAATATGATAATGTTGCTCGGTAAGATAATAGAGAGTTTTTGCATACCGTACGTTAGTTACCGTAGGACGTCCGTTAGCTTTTTCTCCATAGGAAACTGAGCATGCGCGCTAGGGAGAAAAAGCTAACGGACGTCCTACGGTAACTAACGTACGGTATGCAAAAACTCTCTAATGCTTGCTTTTAGACACGTTAATAGCGCACTACAGAGTGTGTGGCTAATAGATTAAGAGTTAATAGAGAATTTTTGCTTACCGTACGTTAGTTACCGTAGGACGTCCGTTAGCTTTTTCTCCCTAGCGCGCATGCTCAGTTTCCTATGAGCATTAACGTACGGTATGCAAAAACTCTCTAATAATCGGCATCTGTAAACAAAAAACGTATATATATTTTCATGGAATTGTGAATTATTTAAATACCATTTTTAGGTAATCAATAAATACAGAATATAAATACAATGCCTTTAAAATAATTTTTATTTGATTCGTATAGCAATATTTTGGAAATTTTTGCTGAGAACGGAAACTTAAATAAAATTCGCGTACGAATTTCAGTTTATTTATGAACTTGGCTTATCATTTCTTTTTAGACAAATGAAAATAAATTATGAAAATGTGGTTAAAAAGGATTTCATTAACATCATTTCTCCTTAAAGCATACTTTAAAAAATATTAAATCAATGGCGACTTTCTGTTGTAAAAAAAAATGTAGAACTATTTAATTATTTTTAAAATTTTAGAATTAATGTCAACTATCATGTCACGAAAATTTAAACAACGATCATTGACCAGATTGATATATGAACCAATAGACAAATTATCTCTATATTTTTTACTATCTTTCTGATCAATATTTTATAAATACTTTTCTACTATCCACAAAAAAAGTTCAATAATTATTTTTTCTGTCATATCTTTGATGATCTAATTTCTACAAATATCTTTAAAATATGTCGGACTCGTGGCTCAGTGGCGAAGTGCGCCGCTGGTGAACATTAGGGATGAGGTTTCATCCGCTGGAGGCATTGTTGTAGACGCTGTTTCAAAAAACGAGGAGACTCGATGACGTTTATGATGTTCACAACTTGCCCCGTTATTCAGACTACCTGATGACAGATTTCCGAGTTTTCTCCCATACGATATTCAAATGTGGGGTAGTTCCTCCTAAAATTCCTCCCGGTAGCGACTGCCTTCTTTCAGCGACACAGAGCCAAGTCAGACTTCTATCTACGGGTGCTCCATCACAGCAGAAACTGCTCCTTCCCCACCATCCATGAGCAGATTACTCATGGGGTGTCCGTCCCGCTCTGCAGGACATTCATTATTAGACAGACACACACATCATTAAAACATTTAAAATAAGTTTTTTTTTTGGAATTCTCTGAACTTTGACCTAAATTATTCGATAGAAAATAGATATATAGCAAATTCAGCGTTATCCGGGTTGCTCTTCGCCACAACAAAGTTGAACAAATACCTTCAGGAATGGTTAAGGAGTGTTTGTATATTCCTTTTCCTCTATCCCAACTAAGGACTTTCCGGCCAAATTGATTTATTGTACCCTTCCTCACATAAAAGTGAAATTTTCGACCAGAATTCAGTTTTCGAGTTTGAAACCCGGCTACTGTTTTTCGAAAATCAGAGGAGCTATCTACATACAGTAGGCGTATGTTTGAAATAATAAATGAATAAGTTTTTGTGTTTTTCCATAAATTCAATGTTGTAAAAATGAATAAATCTCTATTTTTTTTTTCAGAAATTTTGGGAAATACCTTTTTTATTCGTTTAATTTTATATCTCTATCTGATTTCAAGAAATTTAATTTTCTGCACAGTAAAACAATTCGTATATTGAAAAGTATATGCTTTTAAAATAAATTAATAGTTTAAAAAAACTAAAAAACACACTTTTAGACTTAATCAAATTAAAAAGTAAAAAATAATTGTTAACATAAGAATAAAATGACTGACGAGAAAATTAATGACACTGTTCTAAACGCGTGGGGTGCTCGATATCAATCGTTATAATTTTTCACTAGTTTCATTCCGAAATGCATAGTTAGTTTTAAAATGTCATACAAAGCACCCCACGCTTTTAGAACAGTGACATTAATTTTCTCGTCAGTCGTTTTATTCTTATGTTAACAATTATTTTTTACCTTTTAATTTGATTAACTCTAAAAGCGTGTTTTTTTAGTTTTTTTAAACTATTAATTAATTTTTTACTTTTTAGTTTAAATAGTGTATATGAGGAGAAACAGACCTCCAGGGGAAAAAGCCAGTTACATACATACATACAAACATACAAACATACAGGTGAAGCTAATAAAAGCGTATTAAAAACGTGAAATCCTTCGGTTCGGGGTTCAACAAAATAAAGCTCTCTGTTTATGAAAGCTTAGTAGGTCACAGTAAAGTGTAGACAATTGAAAAGGTAACTGAAGTTGAAATTCCATATATTAATTATTTTATTCATAATTTTTACAATAATAATGAATAATAATTTAAAAACATAAAAAAAAGAACATTAAAACTAAGAAGTATTGCACAAAAAATATTTAAAAAAATTAATATATAAATATTAAAGTTGCATAGACAAATTATAAATTAATTTTCAATCTTTTTATTTTTTATTTTGTCAGGTCATAGATTAAAGCGTTTTCGTCAACTTCAATAAGAAGAATATTTAATAAAAACTAAATCAGGAAAATCACCGACTCAGTTAACCCATTCAGGGGCAAAAATAAAATTGACACTGACAAAAACAAAAGCATTGTTCTTTAAAATCCAATATGTTTTGGGGAAAAAAAAAAAAAAAAAAAAAAAAAAAAGGCTTTAAAGGTATTTATCTATATTTATATTGTATATATTATATTCCAATACAACTTGAAACTATAACACTTAGTGTTCTAATTTTTTTTTTCTTTTGAAGTAATTCTTCTTTAATCTCGTGTTTAGCCAAAAAAATTACGAACAAATTTTAATTAATTCCTTTCTTTTAATGAAACAAAATCATTTCTGCTTCTGGCTCCATCTGGTGGTTTAAATTACAAATTTTATTTAACTTAAAATTAATTAAATTAAAGTTAATTGTTCCAAATATTCAATTTTTGAAGTTTATGCTTTTGTGATATTTTAAAAAAGATTTTGTTTCTTTCAAATATTTCATTATATAGATATATTTATATTTCACTTTATAATTTTTATATATAAATATTTATTTTATTTTATTATTATTCTCAATAAAGTTTTTACAACTTGACACACCCCAATTTTTAATCGTTATCAATATTTAAAATCTGCGATTTAAATTTCCTGTATATTTTTTTGCACTTTTCAACTTTTTTCTTTCCCCAAATAAAAATTACCAAAACTGAGGTAAAAATAGTCTAAATCTCGAAATAATTCTCACGAATTATTTTTTTCAATTCTTTCTATTAACTCACACTCTCCCTATATATATCTTGTTCAAATTTTCAATCGTTCATAAAATGCTTTTTAATCGTCCACTGAAGTTCAAATAAATTTTTTTTTTAACTTGAAGTGGATGACACTTGATGTTAATACAGTTTTTTCAAATATTAATTCCCTACTTAAATTTAATTAATTAATTTTAGTTTTTTTTTAGATTTAAATTGCCTATATCTACCAATAGATAAACTTAAAAAATGAATGAAAATTATTTATAAAGGACTTTCTGCAATTTAATGAAAAAAAAGTAGGAATTGACTTTAAAATTTTTTTTTTTTATCTGTGTGTTAAAGAAAAATTAATTTGAAAAAAATATCAATAAATTTAAGATGGTGGATATATTCACGAATACTTTAATTTCATGAATGGTGATTATAAATATGTGATTTTTTATAGCAAGGTAAATACGGGTCATGTTTCGCCGGAGCAATTCCTGGACGTATATCCCCAGTCGGTTAATTTGAAAAAAGGAAGTAGTTAAAAGACCATTGATATGGATTCATTAAAATAGAAGAGTCTTCTAGGAAACTAACTAGAGTATTCCACCTTCCTCAATGAATAACTCTTAGATAGAGGGATTATAGTCATGCGGGGTCAGTGAGATAGGGAACCTTTATTTTAAATAGCTTGTAGTTTTGTTCGAATCAATGAAAATGACAGCTTCATTCCGCGTTATTCGTTGATTCTATGAGTATTCCCCTATTTTATCGTCATAAAAAAGCCTTTCAAGGAACTGCAAAGAGATTGGCCGGGTCAATTTTACACTGTATTCATTCGTTTGTTATTTTACATTCTCCTACCTGACAATATATAGGGAAAATAAATACCTGGTCAACTCTGGGTAAATAACTAGTAAGATATTAAAACATTATGCTTTTTAGTGGTATATAAACACATTTTACATATATATATATGTATATATATATGTATTTTGTAATAAATACAATAGAATAAATAAATACGCTAATGCATCTATCTCTGAAATTATGCTTACGTATTGTACAAAAAGGAAGAGAAAAATGTAAAATAATGGCATCAAAAGTTTGTATTAACTTAATCTTTTATATCTGTCTTTTCTTTTTGTTGCTTTTGCTTATCCCACTTGATCGACGGTAACATCTAGACCAAGTCCAAGAACCCACGTGGTCTCATAGAAGGAGGAAAAGGGGGAGCAGCTTCTGTTGTGATGGAACACCCGTAGGTAAAAGTCTGATTTGGCTTCGTGATGCTAACTTATTCCGGCATAAGGCTGACAACCTTGTCCTTTAAAATGAAAGCAACATCTCAAGTTTCGGAATCTGCCAGTAGGCAAAAGGCTTTGCCCCACCGTGGGTCCTGTGTGCTATTGAAGAAGAAAAATATAAAAAAAATTACACAACTATTAATTAAGCAAAACTAAATATTTGTTTGGACAAGTACAGAAACATTTAGTAATAATGTATTATTTTTATTTTCAGGTGAAAGAGATATTTGTGTAATAGGACTTGCCAACACAGACATCATTTCGCCATGGATACTTCTCGCTCTTTGAGCGCCGTTGGAAACCTGAATTCTTCAACAACGAAGAGTGATCCGAGACATCAGGCCGATAATAGTGAAGACGATGTTGTTATAAGAAACACCTTCGATCTTTTAAAAAGCGGAGAAGAAAAAATTAAGCTAACGGAAAAATATAAAAACGTGATTTTAGTTTTGGGCGACACTGGAAACGGCAAGAGTAAATTCACCGAGTGGATCACTGGAAATGATGATAAACTGATGTCAAAAGAGACCAAAAAAGGTACAGGCGAATACATCATCGTCCACAGTGACGACACAAGCCATTCCACTATCACGTCTCAAACCATTTATCCACAACTAATAGTGGACAGCACAACGAACACACCCTATTATGATTGCCCTGGTTTTAAAAATACCAAGAGTACCAGTAACGATATAGCTACAACTTACTTTGTAAAGAGAATAGGAGATTACGCTGAAACCATAAAAATTATTTTTATTATAAATTACCCTTCTGTAAGAACTGGAGTGGATAGGCATAATTTTATAGAGTTACTGAGGCAGGCTATTGATTTTGTAAAAAATATTGACAAATTCAGAAACAGTATAGCTCTCGTGGCAACTAAAGTTGATAACCAATGCGTTAAACAAGGGGGCAACTTTAATTTAGTTGGCACTTGCAAAATTATAGACGCAATTGGCGACTTTTTGCAGGAAGTAAAAGATGATTTGAAAACAAGATCAAATAATAATGAAGCAGAAGAACATTTCTGCAAAAATGCAGTAAAATTCATTGAGGTATTACTGGCACAAGACGCTGAGCAGTATAGCAGGATAGGAATCTTTAGGAGACCAGATGAACCAGGAGCCCTCAACGAAATAACTTTGCTTAAGGAAGAAAAAAATCACATTCTAAGAATGATACACAAAAAACTTAGTTTTACTGAAAAAAGTAGTGAAGATTTTGGGTATACGATATCTGGAAAATCTAAAAACCACATTAATGGATTAGTAGAAGAAATCAATAAAAGCGTATGGAACAGCACTAGTCAAATTTCAGAAGAAATTCACAATTACTATAGACATTTAGTAGCAGAAATACGCAGTAAAATAAATTCTTTTGTTACTACTACAGAAAGTACCGATATTGATCTATCAAAAGCTGGAGAACTCTCATATAGACTAAAGAATGGTTATAATGTTATTTCAAATTTTAAAGAAGACATAAAAAGCTCAACAACTCCACATGAACTATTAAAAAAAATTAGTAATATTATCTCTAATTTCGACATACAAATATCCAATGAGAATGTATTGAATATTGAAAGTAAAGGCAATTATTTCACCTTTCTACAAGTTGTGAGCGATAAAAAGTTAAGCACGAGACCTTGGCACGAATTATTGAGTGGTGTAATGACTTATCTGGTTGAATCCAGGAGGAACATCCTGGAAGATATTCAAGATGCCGTAGAAAAAATTAAGAATCGAATAATATCTTGCATTACTGATTTAGCAACTGAAATTAAAGCGCATTACACAAGGAAAATGAAACAACTTGAAATTCAGGTATTACCACAAAAATTAAACAAACAGTATTGTGTACTTCAAAAAATGACTGAAAAACTCAGAAGTATAACCACCACGATAGAACTAGTTAGCACAATTTCTGAAAATTCGAATATTTTGGGTATTAAAATATCTGACAAATATGTTGTAGATATTGAAAATCAAGGAAATTATTTTGAATACTTGCGTCTCTTCTGTGAAAGGGGAATTGGACATCGGTTCCATGGCGTGGGTGTATCCCATCCAAGAACTGACTCATTACATTTATGAATCTGAAAAATGGTATATATTTTTGGATGCTCTGTACAATAAATTCTCTGAATACGAAGTACAGAGAGATAAAAACAAGTATAATGTTGAAAATCTAGAAGATTGGGGAATAGATGAGAAACCACAAGGGGATTCAAATAATTGCAGATACATTCCACCAATTTTTGAGTAAGATAGATGTTTTTAACATAAAGGAATACGAGAGCATCAAAGATATCACAGCGACAGAATTGAGATTGGAAGAATTAAATCATGCTTTATGTCTAACATTGAAACATAAAATAAATATAATATACAAAGAACCCTGTATACTAATTAAAGGAGATTACATTAGAATGGAAGAGTTTTCACCAAACAGGAAAGCTGAAATGGATCTAAATGATATTCAGAAGAACTTATTAACTCTTCTGCAGTCTGGGAGATATAAATTTCTAAATGTATTTGCTATGAAAACCCTATTTATAGATAGTGACGCAACATTTCCTGGAATAGGAATGAGATTTATTGCTCCCAAATGGGAAATAAAAGGTACCAGAAATATAAATTTAAACGGAATTTGCGGAGAGCCGCATTGGGATGAGAGACCAAAAACTGTCCAGCATGGTGGAGATAGTGGAAAAGATGGTAAAGCTGGAAAGCCAGGACGGCCTGGAGGATCTTTCTTTTGTATCGGAGAGCATTTTGTGAAGGGCTATAACTTGACAGTTACCGTTAATGGAGGTGATGGCAGTTCTGCTCAGCATGGTGAACATGGAAAAGAGGGATTAAAGGGAAACCAGGCTTATCTACCAGCAGACGCTTATTATACCTACCACGCAGATTTACGGAATGGCATAACGAGTATTAATGGATTTCGTTGCCAGAAAGTCGGTGAAATTAAACAGTTGAACTGCATTCCCCTTACCACAACTCATGGGATTAAAAAATATTACGTAGAGTATGAAATATTTGGAGGGTCTGGTCAGAGAGGTGGAGATGGAGGGAATGGGGGAAGGGGTGGCAAAGGTGGTAATCCAGGGATGGTAAAAATAATTGAACTAGGTGTTTCTTCAGAAATTTCAACGCATGCCAATCCAGGAAAAGACGGAAAAGATGGGGAAGGTGGATACGGTGGAAAAGGTGGGTGTCAAGGACTTGGCATACGCGCTGCACTTCACATAGAAACATCTGATTGTGATAAAGAATTTTTCGATGTTGGGAAAAAAACACAATGGGAAATTAAGTCTTTTTTGATCAGCTCGAATAAAGGGCCTGATGGAAAAAAGGGCTTTTATATTGCAATTGATAGGGGCTCACAAACCCTAGAACCAGGAGGAACTATTTGTGAGGCTCATCATCTCACAAATGAATATGCAAGCTACTTAAGAAAAGACATGATCGATAGATTTAAAAAGTTTCATATAATTCAATTCTTTGAACAGTTGAATCGTAATAAGGGCATTACAAGTATTTATAATACTCTAGGGCTAATTAACGAACTACAACGTTTAGAAGAGGAATTTCAAGAAAGGAGTAAACGTTTAGATTTCGTCGTATTCTATCGCTCTCTATTAAACAGGATATGTGATTATGCACAAAATCCTCAGAGAGCTGAACAATATGATCAGTATAAAAAAGTTCTCCACTTTTTGTACACAGCTGCCCTCTGCAGGATTCATAATTTAAAAGATAAACCAGAGACCAATTTAATGATAGATATAACCAGGTTTCTGTATCTTGTTAAAAGCAACATCCAGACACTGCAAGATTTACGAAATGCAAATAATAAAGCAAACATTATAAAAAAGCATAACGACGTTTTCAGGAGTCAGGTTGATGGCAAAATAGAAGAAGCCAAGTGTTTCATTGAAAAACAAATTGTACCCGAAATAGATAATATTAATCAGGAAATAGATCACAAAATTGATTTACTCCTCAAAGAAACGTTGAAGCTCCAAGAACAAGCTAAGCAAGAGAAAAACGAATTGATTAAGAAAAGAGAGGAACTAGTGGAAATTTTACCCCTGAAAGGTCTGTTTAACAGCTTTAAAATGATTAGTCAAGTAATGAACTTTTTAGGTCCTATCGGAAATATTGTATGTTCAGCAACAGGAGTTGTAACATCCATTAGTGAATCTTTAGTTTTAGATAAGAAAACGAAACCATTAGAAATAACTTTGAATGCCATACCTAACCTTCAATTGATAGGAGAAGGGTTACAAACTTTAAAAAAAAATAAAATAGATAACCTCAATAACCTGGCTGAAAAAATTGTAAAGCAGGCAGAAAACTATCCAGAAATGTTGGGAGATATTTCAGATAAAATGGAAAGTATCATTGACAGAATTAATACTGCTAGTGAAAAATATTTGGATTTAAAGAAATAAAAAATATAGAACAGGAAATAAAGAAAGAATTAAAAAGAAAAGAGGCAATTCTGAAATCTTTGAAGAAAGATCAAGCCGCATTGAATGCTTTAAGAGCTATTGAAGGATTGAATCAAATTGCTCAGTTTGCTTCTTTAGCAATAGGTGATATCAGAAGTGAAAATAAAGAGGAGGAAGCTAAAGTTGACGAATTAAATAAAGCCATTAAAGAAGCGGAAAATAAATACCAAAGCCTCCAGCAGTACGAAGAAACAATTCACGACACTATAGCTCCGATGCTTCAAAATATGGAGGACGATCTTCGTGACAATGCGGACAATCTGAATTCGAAATCGCAGGTAACTCTGGATGTCACCAAGTGGCGAGTGCAGAGTACTTTGAAGGACATGAAATCACAAATGCAGCACCTCACTCAGGGATTTCAGACGAGAGACGGCCTAGCACGCTGCTTAGAAAAACTGGAGGAAGCCATGACAACGCTGATTAATATTTACGATCGCATACAAAGCTATCAAGATCAACAGCAATTAGCTAGCTATATAGCAGATATGAGTTCTGTTTCTGCAAGTGCCATAAATATCAGCGATCCAAATATGGTCAGAGCTGTGAATTATCTAGAAACTTCAATAAAATCCAACATCGTATTAAATCAATACAAAACAGCCATTGACGCTTTTAGGCAATGGGTATTTCCATTTTCGAACAGTTTTATGGAGAAGACCATGCTTCCATCTCATCTGGAACTAGACGGAGACTTGGATAATTTAGTATCGAATGCTGTCACTCATATTGAAAACATAAGAACAAAAATAGAGATATATAAAACATCTATCCTAATAAACGATAAGCACTTACTCAGTGGAGAGTTTAATAGCCAGAATATCTCGACGGAAGCATTTTTCGTTTGGAAAAACGAGCATTACGGAAATCAGATATCAAAACTTCTGTCTGGGCAAGCCGTGGTGCTTAAGGCGGACATAAAGAATTCGGTAGCCAATAAAGATGCAGTTAAATTTAGTTTGATAGAGTTTTATTTGAAAACCAAAGATGAGTCTTTACAATCTCAAGTAAACAAAGCACTCAAAAGATACGATATCTCGGCGATGCACCTGGGCAATTCTTACTATAGGTACAAAGGCAAATTTTACCTGATAATAAGTGACAGCCAAGTGATTCGCTATTCATGTGAAAAGAACTCTGTTGGCGAACCTGTGCGCGTGAATAATGTGTACACTAAGATCAGAAATGGAGATTTATTGCTCAGTCCATACGCAGTGTGGGAGGTTAAATTGGCCGAAGCCACTGATAAACATTCCTTTCAAGAATTGGATGTCTATAAAGACAAAGTCGATCTAGAGTTGGCTGGACAGGGCAGTTACGTAGCTGGAGATGTTGAGGAACTGAACTTTGTAGATGATGAATATAAAGGAATTGAATTGCAAAACTATGCAAATCAGTTATGTGAATTCTAGGCGGTGCATACCATTATAATATAGGCTAACCATAAATATTATGTTTTTTAATTGTGGTAAATGAAAATTGTCAAAATTATAAAAAATAAGATTGCAAAATATGTGATGGTATATGCTTAAACATTGTCTTAAAGTAAATTTTTTCAAAAATGATCTTTAGGCATTAAGTGACTGTGAAAGTTTTTTTTTTTTTTTTTTTTTTTTTTTTTTTTTAAATTCAATAATAACGAATTTTCTATAATAACTTCGAAAATTCAATAATAATAATCTACAGATTGGCATAAAATTATGAATTTGCATTTTATGATATTCAGTTTGATGTAGTTGCTATTACGGTTTTTTTTTTTTTTTTTTTCAATTCCTTCTATCAGCTCACACTCTCCCTATATATATCTTGTTCAAATTTTCAATAGTTCATAAAATACTTTTTATTCATTCACTTAGGTTCAAATACATTTTTTTTAAACTTAGTGGATGACACTTGATGTTAATACAGTTTTTTCAAGTATTAATTCAGTAATTAAATTTAATGAATTAATTTTAGTTTTTTTAGATTTAAGTTGTATGTAGGTACCAATAGATGGCGCCAGATGTAAGAGGAAAACTTCAACTTTATTTATAAAGGACTTTCTGCAATATAGTGAAAAAAAAGTTGGAATTGACTTAAATTTTTTTTTTTTTATGTTACTTGTTTGTAACTAAGAGATCACAGAAGAAATATGAATGCATTAATTCTCAATAAAAATGTTTTTCATGAATATAAAAGAGGTGCAATTTCTGTCAGTGCAAAGGAGTTAAAATTCATAATGATATAAATACATAGAGATGAAGTTTTATCATTATTACCAAATTAATTATTTTATTTAACAATTTTTATAAACAAGTTTATGTTAATGCTTTTTTTTTTTTTTTTTTTTTTTTTTTTTGGAAATTTTTTTGCATATCACTCAATTAAATGGTTATTTTGTAACTTATTTATTCCGGAAAACAACTGTTATAATTTTATTATTTTTATTTTAAACATTTTTTGTGAACATGCATTTAAAAAAAAAAAAAAAGCATGAAACACACTGTGAAAGTATTCTGTTTTGCATAATGAAAATTGAGTTGTTAATGTATTAAATTTCACTCTTTTTTTTTATTATTTAAATGTTCATTTTTTAAAAATTTTTTATTTGATTTATTTCATTTAAGTTCGAAATTTCTTTGTTTTCATTATAATAGTCTATGAAATAAAACTACTTAAGTGATAGCTTCTCCTTTATATAAAGAAAACCTAGCTACAATATATGGAATTCAATAAAATGATATTATGTATTAATATTACATGCATTTTCATTCATTTAAATGATAAGAATAATAATAATAAATTGCATATTAAAATATTATTATTGTATTATTTATTATGTATTAAAATATTATATATATAACTAAGAGCAGCAAACATGTCTTAGAATAAGTCGAAGAAGTTTTATTACGAGTTTATTAAGTGTTATAGAATATAAGTGGTGAATCCAAATTTTGGCGTTGTTGTATCCAAAAAATAACATAACTAATTTATAAAAATATTACAGTCCTTAATCAAGAGAATTAATAATATTTTATTCTATTTTTGAGTGTTGTATGTGTGCTTTCAATCCGATTTAGATTTTATATGAGTTATAGGGTATATTACTTTTTTCATTTCTTTCTTTTTTTTTTTTGGTCATTGCATGTCCGTTATATATAATTATATCATAAAATTAGTAAGAGTTTTTTTTATTGTTCAACAAAATGTTCAACAATCTTATGGTAAATGAGAGTGAATACGAATGATATGTTTAAGAAAATCTCAATAAATGTTTAATGAAATTTATATTGTTTTCTTTACCAGTAAACACTTTCCATTTTGCTTTAAAACTCATAAAGCGTATTCTTCAACATCAATCTGAGATCACATACAGTTTTCAGTGAAAGCTAATATATATATATATATATACATATATTATAAGGGTTCTAGTCCGCATAGACTGTTATTATGAGTTTATAGCTGTAGTGAGGTACTATTCCCTCCCGTTCTAATCTTTTTTTTTTTCCCATTTCTAAAAATTGTGACTGTAACTCACACTGAAAGTATGGAATAAACCCACATACATTTTTTTGCTTATTTTCCATGAGCCCAATGGAAATCGGCGAAGAAGATACAATTTTGAACTTTATAAGCTTTTTAGAGATATTGACATTCTAAAATTTATTAAACTGAACAGAATGAGATGGGCCGGTCACCTCATGAGAATGGAAAGTGATAGAGCTGCTTTGAAGGTTTTCAATGCAATCCATTTTGGACTTGGGGAAGACCGAAAAAGAGATGGGTCGACTGTTTAGACTCTGATTTTAATGTTATTGAGATAAAAACTGGCGGTCCACGACCAAGAGGAGAACAGCCTGGCTGGATCTTTTAAGAAAGGCCAAGGCCCACAACGGGCTGTCGAGACAGTTATGATGATGTTTCCATGAGCCACCCGTGGAATTTAAAGTCAGCAATAGGGAGATGATATTTATAAATGTACAAAAGAGATGCATAAAAAATATTAATGCTGCATTATATGTAAATAAATTTTATTATATACTGGAAACTTACTACGACATGTTTATTACATAAGATGGTATCCATGGTTACATATGATTATATAATTTATGGGTATATTATTATTAAAAAAGGAACAAAAATTAATATAAATACGCGTTTCGAAATTTTTCATTAAAACTTAAAGCATATATATTTTTCAAGAGAAAGTTATTTAAAAAAATCATAAAGTAATTATTGAGCTAATTAAATTGGTAAGAGCTAAAAATTTTGTTCATTACTTTACAAATCAAAAAGAAAAAATTATAAAAATGACTTCTCAAAATTTTAAAAAAACAACTGTCAGTAGAAAATCTAAACACTAAGATAAAAAAAAAAATGTTAATATAGAAAATAATAAAACTCTATATGTAAATAAAATATACGACTACAATGATAAATGCGTTATTGAGTCCAGAAAATATATGCAGTGCTATGCAGCTTTCACATGTAGATGCCATGAGAATGCAATTTCAAATTACATTTCGTTATTATTTAGTTACATGAATTTTATTTCGTTATATATATCATTACAACATCAACAAGTGAGTAATATGATTTTGTAGATCTTCTAAACCAAGGGAGGCCAACTCGCAACCCGCCTTGATTATTTTCCCGGCCTGTGAGATTTATCATACATTTAAAAATATATTTATTTTAGAATGGCCAAAGTAGTGAAAACCAATGCATTAAAAAAATACATTATGCGTGCATCCATATATTCAAAAATTAACGAAATCATGAGAAAAAATTAACTTTGATTTTAAAATAATATTCTTGCGAATATAACACAGATATTGCCTGTTTTATTTATGAATTCACAGAATAATTAAATTATATTCTGTAAACTCATGATGCGCGCGTATCTCAGAACATCTACTATAATAGGTTCTATGTTCAAAGCAAACCATACTCTTAGTTCAAGTTGTTAGCGTTTCTGGTTCAATTTACACCTGCAAATTGTTTTTCTAAAATGAAATTGACCAAGCATTAAACACGTTCAAACAAAACGGACGCTAACTTGCAACACCAATTACGGGCGAGCAAATATCCAAATTGAGATTAATTTGCAAACGCTAAGTGAAAGAGTGGAGAAGCAAATATCGCACTAGACAAATAAATATTTTTTAATGATTTCATTTTTTTTTATTTCTTTTAAATTTATATCTTTTTTATATTTCATTTTTAGTGTTATATATTTCTTTACAATGTACGTTTATTACCATTATTATTATATTATCCATGTTTACATGTAAGAATAATAGTAAACACAAAAATAATAACTCATTAGGTTTCAATCTTTGACTCCAAAATATGTCTGCAGTGGGTCTAAATCTAATATGGGGATATACACTACTGGCCATTAAAATTACTACGCTAGAAAGAAATGCAGATAACTAAACGATATTTATTGGACAAATATATTATACTGAAAATAACAAGTGATTAAATTTTCAAACGATTTGGGTGCATAGATACTGAGAAATCAGTGTCCAGAACAACGACCTCTGGCAGTAATAAAAGCACTTATTCGCCCGGGCATTGAGTCAAACAGAGATTGGATGGCATGTACAGGTACAGATGCCTATGCAGCTTCAACACAATGCCGCAGCTCATCAACCGTAGTGACTGGCGTATGCTGACGAGCCAGTCGCTCGGCAATCATGCACCAGACATTTTCTATTGGTGAGAGATCTGGTGAATGTGCAGGCCAGGGCAACAGCCGAACATTTTCCGTATCAAGGAACGTCCGTACAATACCGGCAACATGCGATCGTGCATTATCCTGCTGCTAGGGTTTCACAGATCTCGAAAAAGGGTAGAGTCACGGGTCGTAACACACCAGAAATGTAACGTGCAATGTTCAAAGTGCCGTCAATGCGAACAAGAGGTGACCAAAACGTGTATCCAATAGCACTCCATATCATCACGCCAGGTAATGGGCCAGTATGACGATGACCGATCCAAGCTGCCGATGTGTGCGTTCACCACGATGCCGCCAAACACGGATGCGACCATCTTGATGCAGTAAACAGAACCTGGATTCGTCTGAAAAAATGACGTCTCGCCTTTTATGTGCCCAGGATCGTCGTTGATCACCCCATTGAAGACGCTCCTGTGTGTGATACGGTGTCAACGGTAGCAGCAGCCATGGTCTCCGAGCTGAGAATCCATATCGCTGCAAACGTCATTGAACTGTTCGTGCAGACACTTGTTGTTTTGCAAACGACCCCAATTTTGACTCAGGGTTCATGACGCGGCTGCGTGATCCATTAAGGCCATGCGGGTAACAGGCCTGTCTTCTCGGCTGCTGGTGATAGGGGCCGTTGAGATCCAGCACGACGTTCCGTATTACCGTCCTGAACCCATTGATTCCATATTCTGCTTACAGTCATTGGATGCGATCAGCAATACTGCGATACGATAAACCGCAATCCCGGTACACTACAATTCGACCTTTATCAAAGTCAGAAACGGGCTGGTACCCATTTCTGCTTCTTACAAGAGGCATCACAACAATTTTTCCCCAAGCAATAACGTTCAAATGCAATTTGTGTATGAGCTACTGTCTGAACAATTTCCTCATTTAAACACATTATAGGTGTTACTACCGGCGCCTGCTTTAACTGAATGTGCTGAAAATCTAATCATTCCTTCTTCCTGTCTTTTAAATTTCCCGTCTGTAGCATGGCGCCTTCTTGGAGTAACAATTTTAACCGCCAGTAGTGTACAATTTTATATGCTGCTCGCGGAGTTTTGATGCATTTCCAAAGTGGCCCGCAAGATCCTTTGAGTTGGCCACCCCCTATTTTAAATGATGTAATTTTAAAGTATTCTGTTGTTAATGCTGTTTACACAGAAAAGAAATTAATGTAAGGGATTTTAGATTTGTAATTAGAATTGAATAATTTTAATGATATTGCCGTTCCCCAAACAAAACATTTCTTAATCTCTGTAAATTATTTAACAGAGAGGGGAAAAATCAAATTACCCAATTCAAACTAACTCTGAAGCAACAAATAAAAAAAAAAAAAAGATTATATTCAGTAGACGCAATAAAAATAAAGTTATCAAAATTATCACAAGAAGAAGAATTTATAATTAAGGGAAGGGAGGAAGAAAAGATTGTAAATTTCAACCCTCAGTTGTATTGAGTATTCTTATGACAATTGTGTTATTTAATATTATTTACTATGTTTAAAAAAATGTAATACATTATGGCACATCATTTTTGATTATGTCTTAAAAAAAACACATTTAAGCAATTTTTTTTAAAGAAGAAGAGAAAATCGACGAACTTTCTAAATAATTTTTAATAAATATTTTCTTATTTGCTAAATGTAAAGTAAACTTATTTCACTTGTGTGAACTTAAATTAAATAATAAAAATAAACAACAATAATAACAGCAACAAAACGGATTTAAAAAAATAATGTATAAATAACGGATAATAAATAATAAATAATTTATTTTATACATTTCATTGATAATTTTTAAATGAGCAGCTTCTAATTTTTTAATGAATTATTTATTTTTTAAAGGCCTTATTATTCACATAAGTTATTTAGAAAACTTATTTACAAATCATTCCCCATTCAAATCAAATATCATGATTCTTTTTATTTTCTTAAGAAATTAAGAATATAATTTCATTTTTCATTTCATTTCATAGTGAAATGTAAATATAATTTTCCCTAATTTTATTTCTCTGTTTTATCAGTAATAATAATTATTTATATATTTGTTTGCAATTTTTTTAAAATAAGCCCAACTTTTTAATCAAATCACAATCTTTTTATTTTTATTTTCAGGGCATTAAAAAAACTATCGATTTAGTTTTTTTATTTAAATATTTTTCACTAAAGTATTTACTTTTTTTAGCACGCACTAATAATGCTTTTTTTTTTCGCAGATTTTTTCTAACAAGTCTGGGTACATTTCATTCAGTATTAGAAATTTTACATTTTTTCCCCTCTCTCTCTTTTTTTAATCTGAGACCTCGTGTACCAGTTGTTTACATTTTACAGTACTATTTGGCGGTTAGTTTGTAACACGTGCATAGTGATGTTTAGTGTGAAAAGATTGCTATAGTAACAATATCCAACAACAACTATCTGCTTTATTGTTTCTGATTTTGGAAAAAATACTAAATTTGAAGATATTATTTCAAAAACTAATTCTGATTAAATATGTCTTTAAATACATCAGGTAGTGATATTCAATTATTTCCACCATGTAGTAAATATCTTACGTACTGAATAAGAAATCAATTTTTTAAAGAAAATACTTGTTCTACGATATTTAATATGAAAATGTAATGGATGACCACAAAATTACTGAATCTATTGTTTTGTTACTGGTGTCAATATATTGAATAGCATTCCAATTAAAAAAGTTGTAGTTTTGGGTATTTATTTGTAGTTATAAGTTTGAGTTAAAAATTTATTTATTTTCATTTTTAAAAATAATTAATGTAAAGCGTATTTTGTGTTTTAATTATATTATTATTTATGAAATTTTATTTTATAAAATTTAACTTTTCATTATTTTTGATATTGATTAAAGAATTTTTTTTACAACATGTTGTTATCCTTATTTTTAAATATTTATATCACAAAAACTTTTTTTATCATAGTAAATAATTTTCTTTGACAGTAATAGTTATGAAAACGCTTATCTTAATTATTTTAATAATTTATTTATGCAAATTTTTTTCATAAATGTTTTTGTGAGAATTTACCTTTAAAATTCAGTAAGCCTATTTAAAATTTATTCTAAAAAATTAAATAGCAAAATATTTGGTCTCTGCATATTATGTTAAAAACTAGATATAGTTATTGTAATGTTTATTTATTATTATTATTTATTTCGGTTATTTAGAGATGTTTGCTAATGAGAACACAGTGAATAAACAACGACCAAACTATTTTGTTGCTGTTCAAGTTTCTGACCCTGAAGTAAGTAAAAAGATAAGAAATTTTATGAGCATTTTATTAGCTAACAAATATGCTTCAAGTATTTTATCATATTAATAACAAAAATTTCATAAAATTTTCTTTTAAAAATTCTACTTGAGGTAATGGGAATGGTCTATTTTCATTTTATTTTATGTACAAGCTTAAAATTATTGGTTAAAAAATGTATTATAGCTTATTTATGTACTTAAAATATAACTTAATTTTTATTTTGTATGACATTTTGGTAACATATTTTAATTTAATAAATGTTTGTTTTGTTACTTTATTGAATGACAATTATTTTGGCAACTTTGTGTTTCAAAGTGATAATAATCGTAAATAAACTGTGATTAAAATAGGAATTGTCAAAGGATGTATGAAATCAAAATGCTTAAAGTTGTTATTTAGGAAGACATATTGTGCATTCTATCTTAAATAGATTTTCTTAATACTTATAATTTATGTAATGGAAAATTATTAAAAATATTTCTGAGCATTATTCTTAGATATTTTATTTTAAAGAATTTTTTATATTTGATATCAATTTTAGTGTATCAAACTCACTTAAAAATACTTAAATGTTTTATTACATACTTTACAACCAATTTTCTCTTTTTTACAATGGATATATATGATTAATAGTTAAAAATTTTGGAAAAAAATATTTGTTTTGCAATGTTTCTGTATATATATATATATATGTAGTTAAAAATTTTGGAAAAAATATTTGTTTTGCAATGTTTCTCTCTCTCTCTCTCTGTGTGTATACAGAATCATTGTAAAACATATTTTTTTAAAATTTTATTTATTATGAAGTTTATATTTGCAACTAGAGTAATTTGTCTTTATTTTTATGTTTATTTATGTTTTTTTTTATACATGAAAGTTACATTCTTTTTAAGTAACTTTTTCTGTAATTTATTTTTAAGATTCTTGCAAGAGTAAGAAAAATCCAGCACCACATAGTGAACAAAAATAAAGATTTAGATGATTGCATGATTTCTATTCCAACCTTACATATAACCTTGATGGTTATGAATATCAGCGATTCTGAAATGCATGAAAGGTAAAAAAAAAAAAAAAAAAAAAAAAAAAAAATTCTTTATCAAAATAATATCTTTTTATTATAATCATATTTTAAATTAGAGATGTACAGATTACGGCATAGGAAGTATTCTGTAGATTTTGTGTTAATTAATCTCACCGATTTCATATGCTGTATGTTTTTAAAAATAAATAATATGGTAGTTGTCATTTTTTAAGTTAAAACCATTAATGTACTTTTTTACTATTACTTATTTTATCTGGAAATGTATCTAACTCTATACAGTTTGACATTTAAAACAATGAAAACCTACAAAGTAATGATGATTATGTTGTTGCATGATAAAATTATTTATAATTCTTTTGCTAAGTGATGCATTAAAGTATGTAAATTTCTATAGAGTCAGAAAATATCTGTAAAAAACTTTTTTATCATAAATTATGAAATGTCGGAACTAAATGGCTGTTAATTAGAACCTATTTTGCACTTGATCAATATTGTTTAATGTGGAAATCAAACCATATTTTAAATCTACACAAAATTATGCATCAATTAAATTCTTTATTTGCATTACTTTTCTTTGTATCAGTGCTTGATGAATATATGTGAAATAAATAAATGTGTAAAATATTTTTTTTAGCAGCCTACTTATTTTATTACATGCTTATGTGATCATGGTTTTAAGATATCTGTGCTGCATTCTTATTATGGATACAATATTATTTTTTGTTATATTCAATTGTAGTCTTATATACCTAGTAAAGATATAAAGTGTTGTGATTTAGTCAAATCTCTTAAATCTTAGCTGATGGCCATAGTTAAGAAAACTGAAGTTATTTTGAAGTTAGCTAATAATATGACACATCATCATATTTTTTATGGTAACAGATAACATATGTAAATTTAGTTGTAATTTGATATGCTGATAATATATATTACAGGTAATATATATAATTGAAGTTTGTTTTAATAAGTACATTTATCAATCAATTTTCAATTAATTAAAAATCTGATATCTTTAGTTCGGCAAAGATGCCTAAAACTTTTTTTTTTTTTTTTTTTATAATTATTTGAACAAATGCAATAGAAAATTTGTGAATCATATGTAAAATTCTGTTAAGAAACTGTATTCTGGATTATAAATATGTTTTTAAATAAATTTATCTATTAAGTTTTTTTTAATTCTTCAATCATTTTTGATGCATTATTTTTATTTCACTGTTAATATGTATATATTAAAGGATATTTTTTTTTTCTGTTTAGAGCTTTAAAAGCTCTTCAAAATGTATACGAGGAACAAAATGACATAATGTGTGAAAATCCATTGATTTTGAATTTCTGTGGCTTGGGAAATTTTGGAAATCGAGTTTGTATACTTTTTCATTCATTTTTACTTTTTCTTAATGTTATAATTTTTACCTATTTCTTTCTAGTATTTATTTAGCATATAATCTGAATAAATTGCTTTCTATAAACTGATATTCTCTTTATGTAACAATATATACTTGTAGTCATTGATGCATTATTGTTTTTAAAAACTTTTTTAACTCTTCTTGAGTTTTTTAATGATCATTAATTTTTATTGTTTAATTTTTCAGTTGGAGAATATCGTACTAAAATATATGAATAGTTATTTTATTATTTTGAAAAGTGCTATGAATATTGTGGTTTAATAAAATACCACTGTACTAAGCAGAGTGATAAATTATTGGCTGAGGATTTTCAACTTTAAATATAAAATATCTTTTATGCCGTGACCTTAATGTTTTTTTTTCAATCCTTCAAAACATTTAATATGCTATCTATTGCTGTTTCTTTTGATTGTTTTTGTGTACTAAAGATAACTATTACAATAAAAACTATTTTATCAGATACTATTTTACAATTTTAAAACTATTTTACAATATTGATATTTGTAAAAAGGAGAATAAAAAACAATTTGCTTCAACAGTTTAAGAGAATGTTATCTATAATCTTATCTAATATATCTCAGAGATGGAAAAGATGAGTTAATTATTATTAGTATTGAAATGGACTTATAATAATGTCATGATATTAATAAAATATTCTGACAATTTATAAACCTGATTTGGAAAAAAGAATATATTCAAACCATCTAAAAAGCAATAGAATAGAACTTTAGTTTTTAAAATTTTGTGTCATCTGATTTTTGAAAAGTCAATTCAGTTGATAAAGGAAACATATGTTTTGTTTCTTATTCTGAATTTTTCAACCTGAAGCCCAGTGCTGTGATGAATATTTCCCTACACAAAAATGTAAATTTATTTCAAACATTGAAATATTTATGCACTTACTTTATTTACTTTTAAAACTTTCTATTTCATCTTAAACTTGTATTTCTTAATTTCAGTGGTTAAATTAAATGCTCTGTATAAGAAAAGTAATGAATGATTATTATGGTGGGCCAGATTTGCTTATTTATATTGTTGATTATCATAGATTAGAGATTATTCATTAATTCTTTTTTTTAATGAAATTAATTTATATATTTTTTTTTATAGGTTTTATATGCCAAAATGAAGAAAAACGATTCATTTAAACGCCTACATTGTTTGGCTGAAAGTGTGCGCAAGCAATTTGCTGATTTACAGATTTTTTCTACGGATACAAGAAATTTTAACCCACATTTGACAATAGCAAAAATTAATTTTTCAAGACAAAAACAAAAAGTAAATAATTTGAGTAAAACTACTGCTCTAAAATGCTCTATTACTTAACATTTATATACATGCTTTGTTATTTAAAATCCAGTCAAGTTACATTTTTCTGATACTTTGTATTTTTGATATGACCATTTATATCCAAATTTAAACTTTAAATTTTTTGAATAGTTATATATATATTTATAATTTGTTATATCATTTATATAAATTCATATCTAAGTTAAGTACTACATGCTAAGATATTATTATAGTATAATTTATTTATATTCAGAACATTTCTGAATTATTTTTCATTAGGTTAAAATTTTTGTTGCAGTAAAAATTAATACTTTTTGAAGAAATTTTAGTTTATTAAGTAGAAATATATTTATGTTTTATGCAAATTGAAAATTTTATATTTTATTTATAGGGATTTAATAAAATTGAGCCTTCATGTTATAAACAATTTTTAAATTATAAAATTGGTGACCAGAGAATTCTTGGTATTCAGCTGTTAAAAATGGCTGGTCCTAAAAGTAGTGCAGGATATTATATGGGAAGTACCCTAAACTTTGGTATGTTTCTAGTATATCATTATATTTTTGGTTTAATTTTAAATATATGTATAATAGATACTATCTATTTCATTTTTCCTTATTTTTGGTTTTATATCTTTAAAAAAAATTCATTTCCTGATGTTGAATAAGAATTGAAATTCATTATTTTTGTTTAAATGTTTTCTGTAGGAAATTTAAATTTGAGAACTATATTTCCATTAGCTATTTATATTATGCATTAAAAATTTTTTTGTGTCTTATATTTCAATATAAAAATTGCAAACTAAAATTTTCAACAAAATGTTAAAGTTATAAATCCCTTTCTTACTCAATTATGAATTTTATATTTTAAGTCAGTTTGTTATTATTTAATATAATTTTGCCAATTATCACTTAAAATGAAACATATTTAGCAAGATTATCACAGTCATACATTATCATTTGTTGTTTTTTTCTTCATTTAAGTTTAATTATTTTTCAGATTCTAAGATCTTAAGTGATTTAAAACCAATCGTGACTCATGTTAGTGAAAAGAAAAGAGAAATACGGACGAAAATAAGTAATATTTTGGATGCCAAAATTAATAAAAATATTTCAACCAAAAACAAAAGAACATCTATTGTGATTTAAATATCTCATTGTTTTTACATTTGTTGACATGTTTTTATAATGTAAATATCTATTCATTTTTACTTGTTATTGTATACATTTGAAAAGGTTTTGCATTTATTGTAAAATTTCATTTTGTAAAAACTTTTTTATCTAATAAATTTTTTATATTGTCATATAATCTTAAAAATTGTTGGATTGTTCAAGAATAATATACCATTTTTTTTTTATCAGAAGGGAAAAAAAAAAAAAAAAAAAAAGACAGAACATTTGTTTATACAAACCTGAAATACATATCTCATATTTAAGGAGGTTAATTATATTATACTAGTTATTTTGGATAAATGATTAACAAAAAATATTTAAGAGATAGTTATTCATTTATAACTAAAACTTTCATGAATTTTGTTCTTGAATTTAAATTTCAAAACTGATTGATTGAATTTAGTATATCAACATATAAGGAATAATGCAATTATTATTGTAAGTGCAACAATTGGAGGGGCTTTTTGACGCAATTTTAAAGTTTAATTTAGAAAAATATTGCATTTATGAAAAAAGAGCAAAAATTTTCATTCTTATATATAAAAAAAGCATTTGAATTAATCTGTTTCAATTTATGCAGACACTTGTTAAAATTTTAAAATATTCATCATATTAACCATGACTTTGTCTCTTTTACATCCCTTAATTCAAAATTAAATTAAACCCCAAATTAAATTTGAATCAGAAAATGATAGTTATTTATGTTCAAAGCTTTAAACTTAAATATGTTTTATTTTTGTCTAACTCCCACATAAATTGAACTATGGAAATGATGGCTATTAGAAATTTGCATCGCAAAATGATAGTATGTTCATCTTTTTTCTGCATTGAATTAATTTAAATGTGAATTTAAGTATTAAATTTGAGTACATTTTTATTATAAAAAATAGTTGATGTAATTATTTTTTAATTTTATTATACAAAAAAAGATATTTCCAGAAACAAATTTATACTATTCATTCTATTTGTATCTTTTATTTTAACTTTTAGCAGTTCGACCACCGACCGTGTGGGAAATTGGCAAGTGGTCATGTTGGATGGATTCAAAAAGAGAAATGTCATTTAGGGGAGGATTTTAATTGCAATAAAAAGAATTTTAATTTTTTAATATTAAAAAAAACTTTTTCTTAATTGCACAACAGCCCTTTGGTGGGCTAAGGCTGACCGTCTGCTAGCAGATTTCGAAATATGAGATGTTGTAAAAGGCAAACTAGATGAAGCAAATTCCAGACTAACTTTTTTCTTTCAAAGCAGCTCTGCATCTGACTAACCCCCTGAAAAGCAATTGATTTGTCCATTTCCGTGTTAAACCGGATGTTACCATTCCATACAAACTGTGTATAGAGGACTATATGCATATGAGGTTAGAAAGAGAGGATTTCATAAGGGAATTTGTCTTTTGAGAAAAATGCCCATGCTTGATTGTATCAGTGCTGGGACAAAATATATCATGAATCTACATTGTAAATGTCTCTAATTGGGCAGTATTGCATTAAACTGTGAATATGCATATACAATTTCAACATCTTAAACAATTTGTTCTCAAAATTCTTTGGTTTGATACTTTCCTTAAATTTTTTGTGTCAATTAATGCAATAAGTGATATCTCATTTAGTTTAATTCATTTTATGGATACATGTAAATAATAATTTAAAAAAAATATTAGGTTAAAAGTTATAGGCTGAAAAATTTTATTGGCATGATACAAAACTTTAATTTTTCACTGCTGCAGAAATTATTTAAATATCAAATCAAGTCAAATGTATTGGATGGAATGTATTTTTTTCACAACATGATGGATTATTAAATGGCACTAAGGGCATTATGGAGAAATATTTGTCCTTAAACTGCAACCTGTAGAAAAATAAAAATAAAAAGTTCTCCTCAATAATGCCTTGTTTAAAAGATGCCAAGGACTTTAATATCTTCAGAATGGAAATTTTTCTACAAGAGAGTAATTATTGGTAATTTAGTGCATTATAAATAATTACAATAACCATCAAATTATATATATATATATTGTTTATTGCCTGATTAACTTTATTTATATAGAAAAAAAAAATGATATGTCACCTTGACTCTTAATCATTTGAGACAGTGTTTTTCAAACTATGGTACTTTGTTTTTACAATAGTACTAATTTAAGGATTTTCATGTGAAAACTTATGGTAATTAATTATAATGGCAGCCAAATCCTGTTAGTGAAGTTTAAAACAATATATATATATATTTCTGTGTATGTGTGTGTCACTATAAAATTTCTATCCAAATTTCATAAAAATTGGCAGGGATACTTCTAATACAAAGCCTAGATCAGCTATAAAAGAAATTTTGAAATTGTATCAGTATTACTCAATAGAGTTTATGCCAATTTGACAACATTTGGTGGTTGGCGAATGTTTCATGGTTGACGTTATTTTTTAATCTGTTGTTTTATTCCTAGACAGACTGACTTAAAATTAATAAAACATACAAATTACTGAATTACAACCACCTAAAAGTTTTAGTAGTGAATAAGAAAAAAAAAATACTACCATTAGAAATATATAATAGAATACTACCATTAAAAAATTCCACCATTAGTAATGCCCCAGTTTAATTCTTAATTCCTGTACCTCCGAAAAGGTCGCTAATAGTGCAACCCGAAATATGTTGCCAAGTTTTTTAGGTTACCATAATTGAATTCAAGGAATTTCACTGGACGTATAAATTTGATAATTATAGGGATGAGTTAAGGAGGGGAGAGTTTTTCTCAAACTTGAGGTTCGAAGTTTGAGAAAATAAAAAAGAAACAAGATACTCTACGGCGCTAACGGAGAAATCATTGTTCCTAGAATATCCTCGATAACATTTGATATACCTTTCGAGCTCAAAAGGTTACAATTCCCGATACAACTTGGTTTTGCTATGTCTATAAACAAAGCACAAGGTCCATCATTTAAAATTGCTGAAATTGATTTTAGATATTGCTGATTCAGCCATGGCCAGTCATATGTGGCAATGTCGAAGAGTTGGAAGTGGGAAAAGTGTATACGTTCTTGCAAACGACGGGGGAAAAAAAAAGAATGCTATTTATTATCAGGCTGTAATTGAATAATATAACTTACACGATCATCCGTTTCCAGATGTTTGAGATTTGATAGCCATAAGGGTGAGTTCGTGAAGGGAGAGATATAGTACGTGGGAGAAAGAAAGTGTGTATAGGGGCGTATGCTTCAAGGTTGAACATTGACAAATATCTATTGTTATATTTGCAATGTTGCTTAAGAAAAGAAAACTGTTTAATCGGATTGTTGGATCGGCAGAAAGCAAAGATGCTGCCTTGAACAGACGTGAATCTAAATAAAAAAAATTGTGAAATCTGCTCGGCAAATTTCAACTTATCGTGTGTGAACATTCGAGAACGGATGAATAAACTCAGGAATATGCCAATGTTTAATAATGCACGAGATATATGAAGCAAATGATTGGAATACTATAAGAATGGCCAAATTCAAATAGCCATATGAATAGAGCAAGAACTTCATGAAGAATGAATTGTTCAAGAATCTCTAAAAAAATATTCAAAAATAAGATAAATGTAGTCGTAAATGAAGAATGAAGAGTTCCCAATTCTACAAGAAACGTTATCACATTCAATAGCCAAAATAATATATCAAGTTTGAAAATTATAGGCATAAATGATGAAGGAAGTACTCCAAATACAATAAGAAACACTATACAGCTCAATAGACATGGGAAAATGCCAAACGGGATAAATATGAAACTTCAAAAAGAAGGAATTGATCAACGCACTACCAGTACTTATAGCCATTGGAAATGCAAATGTTTAAAATCCCAACCCAAAACATGAAAAGTGATACAAAACCATACTATAAAACACTTCAATCAAAAGCCAAATTCTCCATAAAATTCCTGAAGACTAATCTTATTCATGAATCATTTTAAGAGTTAAGGGGCCCAAAGTACTATTTTCCGCCAAAAATTTGTAATAGAATTTTATTTGTTTGGCCCTCATTTTCGGATAACGTCACGGAATATCATGTTCACACATGATAATAAAAGTATTATATTTATCTATATATATGTAGATATAAAAAAGTATTGTATAGTAGATATCTAAAAGTATTGTATCTATATATATATATATGTACATAGACATAGATAAACAGTTTAGAACAGTACATTTGTGAACTGGCAAGTAATTAGAATTTTATTTTTTGAGTTACAGATTTTTGGCAGAAAGCGTACAAGATCACCATTTCATAATTCATTCGGTTAAGATGGCGTTTTCAGTGATCACGAAGTAGGGACTTGGGAATGAAGGTTTTCACTGGTTTCGCTCCAAATGGCGCTGTCACTATATCAGGTGCTGCGGAAGTCACATAAATCATGGCTGCCACCAATAAGGCGATTGTAATCATCTATAAAATAATATTTAAAAAAATATAGCTTTACCAAAATTTTACACAGAACTTAAATTAATATTTTTGAATGCTGAGAGTTTGACTCGAGGTCATTCTCTACCAGAACAGCAGAAATGTGGAGAATTCAACGTAGGGCCTGAATGGTCGAGTGGCTAGCGCTCTGTAAAAAAGGTTTCGGGTTCGAGTCCTGGCGGTGCCATGGATATTTGTAGTGGTTCGGAATCCACTTTAAGCCGTAGGTCCCGGTCTCATATGACTGTAAGAGCGTCACGGAGCAAAAGTCAGACTTCTACCTACGGGTGCTCCATCACAACAGAAGCTGCCCCTTTTCCTCCATCCATGAGTAGATCACTCATGGGATGTCCGTCCCGCACTGCAGGACATTGAGGATTAGTCACAAACAAACAAACAGAATTCAACGTTACTCAGATCGCATCACACGGCAACTGGCAACTGGCGTACCGATTACGGAGAATTCGGCTACGAATAACGAATACCCCCGTAAATTGGTACGAATACCCCCGTCTACAAGATTTTGAGATTGCGTCTACAAGATTTTGTATTTAAACTTTTTTTTTTTTTTCGTCTTTGGACTTAGTGAAAGAATTTTTTTTTCGGTTTAAAATTTTCCCTCCACCATAGCTACTCGAGTGGCCTAATGGCCAATTGTCTAGTGCTCTGGCCCTCAATGCCACGGGGTTCGAGTCCCGACGATGCCATGGATGTTTGTTGTGGCTCAGAATCCATTTTAAACCGTAGGTCCCGTTTCATATGACTGTAGACCATTGGGCGTAGCGCTGACAACCCTACACCGTAAAAAGAAAACATCTGTCTCGAAATCTCCCAGTAAGCAGACGGTCTTGGCCCACCATGGGGTTGTTGCGCCCCTGATGATGATATGAGTAATATTTATCCTTTTAATTAACTATTTTTGGCCATATTTGGAGAAAAAGAATTGTTTCTGGTGGTATATGTAACATATTTTTTAGAGATAGTTGTTAAGAAGAAAATTTGTAAATAATATACAATTTATGTCAGATAACGACAAATAAACTCAGAAATTTTGTTATATGATACTTTCTGATCTCTTTTTATTCTGAATTCCATATATATATATATATATATATATATATATATATATATATATATATATAAACATCTTTACTGTTGCAGCTGCCCCATGGTGGACGTCTGCCTACTGCTAGGTTTCGAAACAGGCAATTATGTTATTATATACCGTACAGGTTTCGGGTTCGAGTCCCGGTGGTGCCATGGATGTTTGTAGTGGTTCGGAATCCACTTTAAGCCGTAGGTCCCGGTCTCCTATGACTGTAAGGGCGTCACGGAGCCAAAGTCAGACTTCTACCTACGGGTGCTCCATCAGAACAGAAGATGCTTCCTTTCCCTTCAATCATGAGTACGTATGAGCTCATGGGCTTGGCCAGCCAAGTGGGATAAGAAACAACAAAACAATTTTAAAAAAAATATATCGAAATGCTCACTATCAAAAAATGAAAAATTCTAAAACCAGAAGAAATTTTCATTTTTTGATAGTGAGCATTTCGATACATATATTTTTTAAAATTGTACGGTATATAATAACATAATTGCCTGTCTCGAAAACTACCAGTAGGCAGACGTCCACCATGGGACTGCTGCACCAGTGAGGATGTATATATATATATATATATATATATACATGGAATTCAGAATAAAAAGAGATCAGAAAATAACATATAACAAAAATTCTGAGTTTATTTGTCGTTATCTATGACATAAATTGTATATTATTTACAAATTTTCTTGTTAACAACTATCTCTAAAAAATATGTTACATATACCACCAGAAACAATTCCTTTTTTCCAAATATGGCCAAAAATAGTTTTTTCCTTATAATACAGTCCAAATTAAAAGAATAAATATTACTCATCATCATCAGGGGCGCAACAACCTCACGGTGGGCCAAGACCGTCTGCCTACTGGGAGATTTCGAGACAGGAGATGCTTTCTTTTTACGGAAGGGTTGTTCGCCCGACATCCTTACAGTCATAGTAGACTAGGATATACGGGTTAAAAGGGATTCCGAACCACTACAAACATCCATGGCACCGCCGGGACTGAGACCCTAAACCTGAGGCACAGAGTGCTAGTCACTCGGCCATCAGGTCCAATTAATCCTACTAAATTATAATACTACTGTATTAGATAAATCTAACAAAAATACATTTTTTTTTATACTTACTACTTCGCCCAAAAAGTAAGACCAATGATTTTTTTCTTCAAAAACCCTTTATTTATGTTTCCAAATTTATTTCATCGCCTTCAAAGTAATCCCTTCCGGACATAATACACTTAATGCCAACTTTTTTTCCAATCCTCAATGCATGTTAAAAAATCACCGTCAAGAATGGCCTTCAAAGCCCGCGACGATTCACGTTGAATATCTTCAATCGACTCAAAACTGTGTCTCCGTAGTGTTTTTTTGAGTTTAGGGAATAGCCAGAAATCGCACGTTGTGAATACCGTGGTTGTGGAACGATATGGGTTTCCTTTTTGGCGAAAGAGTCCCGAAGAATCAATGCAGGGTGAGCTGGCGCATTCAGTGTTTCTGGTACCTATCGAGATTTGACGCGTTTGAGGCACAAAATGAAATTGACCGATCCTTTTGAAATCCGAACATCAGCAGCAAGTTCTCTAATTGTAAATCGATGGTTTGCAAGCACCGAAATCTATAATTTTTTGGACGTGAGCTCCGTCGGTTGAGGTTGAGTGTCGACCAGAGGGCTCTTCGTCTTAAACGCGTTCTCTGCCTTCTTCGAACTGTTTATACCGCTTCTCTCCGATATAGGAATGCTCCCCGATTGCTTTCTGCAACATTCTATACATTTCCGCAAACAAAATTTAATGCAAGTCTTTTGCTCGATTAATTCAGACATTTCCAAAATCGCCGGAATCAGTTTTAGCGTCTCACAAAGCCAAGCATAACCAAACACTAATGAAAATTTTTGATGTCAAATTTCACACAGATGTCAAGGACAGTGCCAGCAACATAAAAAATAAAGAAAAAATAAAATTCCATAAGTCCCGGGTAGTTTAAATTGAAAATTGGTCTTATTTTTTAGACACGGTAGTATTAGCAGAGACGCTGAGTCAAATAGATATTAAACAAATAACAAAATAAAAATATTGCTTCAGCAAAATTATATTCATTTTGCAAAACTGGAGAAAAAGAAGCACACAAGTCTTGGATATTCGGTTAACTTTCTAAAATTATTTGGTTTCCAAAAAACAATCCTTTTATATTATTCATTTTACTTTGTTTGTTTATGTTTTTATCTTTCGGAATTAAAATAACATTTGTTAGACATTTATTCAAGAATAAATACGATAAAATATTTTTGCTATTTGTCTATTGTAATCGAAGTTCATAAAAATTTCTCATTATTTGTACGAAATTTTTCTAGATCAATACTCATCATTTTTATGGAATGAATTCAATATCAATTTTAAAAAAAAAAAAAAAAAAAACTTTTTGTTTTAATCTTAAGGAATCATTCTTTAACCTATTGAATTTTTCAAGGTCGATTATGCAATATTTGTCTTATTACTTTTATTAAAAAAGAAAAGAAACAATCATAATAAAAAAATCCCGACGAAATAAATCTTTAAAACATATTTTAAGTATATATTACATTTTATAAGTGTGGGAAATATTTATTCTTTTTATATATTGCAGTAAAAATTTTATTGGAAATGGAAGGTTTTTATTTTTAAAATTGTTCTATCTATATTTTTGAAAATATTTTAACAGCTGCAATGGTTTAAGAAAAATAAAAATATTAATTTGTATAATATAGAAATAGAAGAAACGAACAATTGTTAAACAGATAAAATATTTGTGTCATCTTTGATATATTTTCAGCTGTGTAACTATAGGCCTCAAAAGAGACAGTTATAGTGAGGCTTGTTGTTTTCAATTGCTAGCACTGAAAAGCTAGCTCAATTGCTACTATTGGGTTGGCAACTAAGTGATTGCGGATTTTGCCAATAGATGATCTTAGCACATTCTTGTGTTTTGTCAGCGTGTTAAAAGTACCTAACCGATATTGTTTTCTTTTTGTTTGGACTTCCGCCTTTAATTTAGTAAAAAAATCGTATCGATTAATTTAGGGGCAGTGACGGATTTAGGCTTAGGCTTTTTAATTCTTAGGGGCGCCAAAAGTAATGTAAGTAGTAAAATTTAAAATGTCTAACAAATAGATACTAACAAAATTTTCGTTAAGTATAGCATTTATCTATTGACGTTAGATTTTTCTTAAATCATTAAAACACAAAATATTAATTCACCATATTTAATTATACTTTTGTCCGGTTACTCAAAAAAGAGGAAGAACAATGAAAGAGAAAGGAGATCTCTAGAGAAAGGTCGTTTTCCACCTTGAAAAGAGGGAAAAATTATTTACGTGCAGGTATGAAGCAAGATAGGCTCAATGCACTTGCATTATTAAGCATTGAAAGTCAATTAGTTCAAGAAGTTAAGTACGAGCATGTCATTAATACTTTCGCACGGATGAAAGCAAAAAACAAATGTATTACATGATTAATGAGATACATATGATTTATTTCTTAATTAAAAGCAATTTATTCTAAATTGTATGTTTAGTTGTTATACCAAATATATATATATATATTTAAATTATGCCTAAATTCAATATCTAAATTTAATTTGTATCCATTATTACTATTCGTATTATTATTATATATAAGGGCGTCAAATTAACTTGGGCCTAGGGCGCCATCGAACCTAAATCCGTCACTGTCCAGGGGTGGCCCACCCAAATGATCTTGAAGGCCACTTTGGAAATGTATCATAACTCTGCGGGCCGCATATAAAATTATATATCCCCCATATTAGATTTAGACTCACTATAGACATTTTTAGGAGAGAAAAATTGAAACATAATGAGTTATTATTATTGCGTTTACTTTTATTCTTACATGTAAACACAGATAACATAATAATGAAGATGCTAAACGCACACTGTAAAGAAATATATAACACTAAAAATGAAATATAAATATGTATAAATATAAAGGAAATAAAAAAATGAAATCATTAAAAAATATTTATTTTGCTAGTGCGATATTTGATTTTCATCATGAATTCGTAGAATGTAATTTAATTATTCTGCCAACTCATAACTGTAAACTCATGAATAAAACAGGCAATATGTGTCCTATATTAGCAAGAATATTATTTTAAAATCAAAGTTAATTTTTTCACCTAATTTTGACAGTTAATTTTTTAATATGTGGATGCACAATTAATGCACTTTTTTATGATTTGTTTTTCACTACTTTGGCTATTATAAAATAAATATATTTTGTAAAAGTGTGATAAATCTCACGGACTGGAAAAATGATCAAAGGTGGGCCGCGGGTTGGCCACCTTTAGTTTAAAATTTCGTATTTTGGTGCATAATATCATACATTTTATGTGTCACTTATAAGAAGTGAAATTATTTTACCCCTCACCGAAATAACTCGCTCCCATAATAACATTAGCTCCTAACAAAAGCATGATTAATGTAATTGAATCTATAAAAAGATCCTGCAGTTGGTAGCTATATTTTATTGTATTATTTCCGAAAAGGCAAGACCGCATCGCAAGCATACAAGAATTTGTGGCATAAAGCCTTGAAAGAAAGGCAGTGTCAAAATCAGGTTGCCAAATTTTGTCCTGGTGATTTTTCACTGAAAAATGCGCAACAATCTTGCCGTCCAGTCAGGGCCGGGTTTAGATGAAAAGAGGCCCTAGGCTACTCCACTTATGGGGCCCTTTTACCTCCCATTTTTAAAAATTACATGAGAGATTATAAAATGCATCATCACTATCAATATGTTAAATGAAACACGTTGTGATGGGTACTAATCTTTATAAATATTTGGCACGGATGATAAATAAAAAAGTCGAGAACACTTTTATGGACATTTATTCTCAGCACCCTATACAGTATTTGTAACAATAATCAATCAAACATAACACACAACATTTACAAAGAAATACAATTCAAATAATAAAAAGCTTTGACTACGAAAATAGTATATGCAATAAAAATCCGGCAGTTGAAGTTGATTAAGTATCAAGGCTGTTACCGATTCAGATTGTCATAGCACGTGAGATTGTAGAGAAGCTCAATGTATCGCATACATGCATTAAAAAAAAAAATTAAAATTGCTTGGTTAGGTTAAGAAACTCGGTTTATGAACCCCTTATCAGCTTAAGGAAATTCATTTGAAGCAACGGATTAGCATGTGAGATTCGCTTCTGAAACCCAGACGAAATGGATCCATTTCTGAAACGACTGATAACTTTGCGACGAAACAAAAATTACTGAGCGATTTTTTTTTATCCGAAAGTGAGACAATGATAAAAACAAATTATAAATAGTGCAATCTTTATAACGCAATTTGACATATAAAAGAAAACTTGTATGGGTTTGGTTTGTTGCTCTAAGGGAATTTTTTTGCACACTTTAGGCTAATTAAACCAGAACCTACAATTTAACGTGGATTCCGAAGCCCTAATAAACATCCATACCACGGCCAGGATTCGAACCTGAAGCCTGTGGTACCATTCACCAGAGCGCTTGCCATCAGGCCTCACTTTGAGTGGGATGCGATCAGGCTTCTGATTGGCTGATATTCTGCAATGTGCTTCTAGCGTTGCATGAGAATCCAGCTTAAGAGCGAAGGTACTGAAATGTATTTAAAGATATGAATTAATTTATTAAAACTTGCATTAAATTATTAAAAATGTATTAATTTATAAAGACTTTCGTCTATAACGCGTATATGAATCCATGCGTGTATATGATACGTACTCTTCCATAAAGCATATTTTGTACTAAAATTGCCACTCCTTAATTGTAAAAAAATAAAATTTATATATGTCTTCCTCTTGCCCACTGGCGACCTGATGGCCAATTGGCTAGCGCTCTGGTGTTTGGTACCACGTTTTTCAAGTTTGAATCCTGGCGGTGGCATGGATGTTTGTGAGTAGTTCGGAATCCCCTTTAAACTATAGATCCCTGTCTAAGTAAGTGTGCACAAACTGGCCAGAGAGCGGCAAACCAAACCTACCCACTGTCAGTGGCGGCACCAATGCCGTTCAGAAGAAATGGTAAATTGGCCTATAGACTCTCAACCGGAGAGGAAGTATACTGCGCATATTCGAAGTTTCTGACCAAGAAGTGGAGTCCTTCAACGAATCCATAATCATCTGTCTTTAAATGTGTTAAATAGTGTATGTCTCTAATTGTATGAGTGCTGTTTGATCGAGTGTCAATAAAGTTCTGAGTTCTGTAAATATCTCAAAATAACCACACACAGTTACAATCTGGTTCGCCAATCGCACACTACAATTGTAGAAGTTTATGTGAATCGTGTTTTGTTGCCTCTGAAATATGTCAGCGTCAATATCAACTTACGTGAAGTTCATATAATTTTGGATGGTTTATGTATTTATAGTAGAGATAATGTGCAACTTCGGTTTTTTTTGTTATTGTTTCAGATGATATCAATTTGAGTTTGATATATATTTATGAAGTGACTTATCGATGATATAAATCAAAGTTAAATTTAAAATTATTTTAATGAATTGATAATAATTATTATAAAAATGAGAAAAAATAAAATTTGTTTCTTGATATATTTAATTAATTAATTTTTGTTTATTAAACTTAACTGATATAAAGCAGTCTATTGATGTATTTCCATTGTTTGAAGAATATTAACTTACATATGTCCCACGAGATGGCGCCATGTGATATCAATGAAATAAACTCGAAATTTCTGTACCATCAGCTGTTTTGTTTCATATCACAATTAGGTTTGGTGGTGGATGGATGTATCTTAAATTCATCTTTTCCTCAGTGCACGCGTGAATGGCAGGTAAATTTAGTTTCTAATTAGATTGTTTTAATAAGAAAATTTGAAACTGTTATATTATTCAACAAATTGGTTGACGCAATTAGTAAAAAATATATATAGTTTTTAATGACATTTATTATATTAAAAATTATAGTTATTTTTTTTCTATTCAAAGAGTATTTTTAAAAACTTGTTTATATATTGCATATATGCAATGTGGAGATAATGATACTAGATATGTTTAAAATTTTTTAAAATTTTAAATTAATTTTTTTAAAATTTTTTTAATATTAGAGCATATTATTTTCGTTGCATTTGTGCATAATTTTGTAATACGAATTTATTTAGAACAATTTAGAATTTTTTTTTTATTAATTATTAAGTTATTAGTTTGTATGAAAAAAAAGGAATTTTGAATATTGTTTGGAATATTACGATTTCAATTTGTAAATTAAAAATTTACAATTGATTAATTTACTCTTAATTAAAAAAAATCAATTTTTCTGAAATATAAAAATGTTCTTTAAGGAAAGTTATTCTTTAATTACACTTAAAACAAAAAAAATGTCTCATTTTTTTTATATATTATTTACTATCATTAAAAGAGGTTTCTGACTAATTGATTGACGTGATTAATAAAAGATATTTATAGTTTTAATGACATTTATTATATTAAAAATTATATATTTTTAAATTTATTTTTCTATTCAAAGAATATTTTAAAAAACTTGTTTATTTATTTTATATATACTCTTACAATATGGAAGTAATGCTACTAGGTATATTAAAAAAAAGTTTTAATATTTGAACATATTATTTTCAATGCATTTATGGATAATTTTTTTATATGAATTTATTTAAAACAATTTATAATTTTTTTTTTATTAATTTTTAAATTGTTAGTTTATATTAATAAATGAATTTTGGTTATTCTTTTGAATATTACGATTTAAGTTTGTAAATTAAAAATTTACAATTGTTTAATTTACTCTTAATTAAAAAGAAAACAAATATTTTGAAGTAATTAGCTTTAAAAAGCAATAAAAGGTTTCTCATTTTTAAAAATTATTATTTACTATCATTAAAAGAAGTTTCTGATTATTGTTAACTAATGGGTTGACGAGATTAGTAAAAAATATTTATAGTTTTTACTGACATTTATTATTATAAAAATTATTGTTTTTTTATTTTTCTATTCAAAGAGTATTTTTTAAAACTTGTTTATATATTATATATATATTCATACAATATGGAAGTAATGATACTAGGTATATTAAAAAAAGTTTTAATATTAGAGCATATTATTTTCATTGTAATCATGCATAATTTTATGTTTATTTAGAACAATTTATAAATTTTTTAATAATTTTTTAAGTTATTAGTTTGCATCAAATCATGAATTTCGATTATTCATTAGAATAGTACGATTTCAATTGTAAATATTTCATTTACAACTGATTAATTTACTTTTAATTAAAAAAATCCAAATTTTTGGACGTATAAAAATGCTTTCTAAAGAAATTTAGTCTTTAATTACACTTAAAAAAATAATAAAAAAGTTTCTCATTTTTTAAATTTATTATTTACTATCATTAAAAGAGGTTTCTGATTATTCTTTAACCAATTGGTTGACGCGATTAGTAAAAAAATATTTATAGTTTTTAATTACATTTATTATAATAAAAATTATAATTTTTTTATTTTCTATTCAAGGAGTATTTTTAAAAACTTGTTTATATATTTTATATATACTCATGCAATATGGAGGTTATATTACTAGGCATATTAAAAAAAGTTTTAATATTAGCATATTACGTATTTTCAATGCATTAATTCAAATTTAGTGATACGAATTTATTTAGAACAATTTATAAATTTTTTAATAATTTTTTAAGTTATTAGGTTGTATGAAAAAATGATTTTTGAATATTTTTTGGAATATTGCGATTACAATTGTAAATTTTCAATTTACAACAAATTAATTTACTTTTAATTAAAAACTCCAAATTTTTGGAAGTATATAAAATAGTTTCTAAAGAAAATTATTCTTTAATTACACTTAAAACAATAAAAGTCTTCTCCTTTTTTTAATTTATTATTTACTATCATTGAAAGAGGTTTCTGATTATTCTTTAACTAATTCGTTGACGCGATTAGTAAAAAATACTTATAGTTTTTTTAACGACATTTATTGTATTAAAAATTAAAGATTTTTTATTTTTCTATTCAAAGAGTATTTTTAAAAACTTGTTTATAAATTGTATATATATATATTCATGCAATATGGAGGTTATGATACTAGGATATAAATAAAAAAAGTTCCAATATTAGAACATATTATTTTCAATACATTTATGGACAATTTTATTATACGAATTTATTTAGAAATTTTAAATTAAGTTTCAAGTTATTAGTTTGCATCAAAAAAATGAATTTTGATTATTCTTTGGAATATTGCGATTTAAATTTGTAAATTTTTAATTTACAATTGATTAATTTACTTTTAATTAAAAAATCCGAATTTTTTGGAAGTGTAAAAATGTTTTTTAAAGAAAGTTATTCTTTAATTACACTTAAAAAGCAATACAAAATTTCTCATTTTTAAAATTTATTATTTTCTATCATGAAAAAGAATTAAGTTTATGATTATATTACTATACTTTGTAAATTTCTTAAAAAAAAATAAATATTTTATAAAAGATATTAAGAATTATATAGGGTATTGTATATTGTGTATTATACAGGTAAGAATTGTATATCTATCGGATAGATAAGAATTGTCTTTATTTTTATTTTATGTCAAATTAAACAATAATTTTTTGTATTGCATTCGTATATTGGAGATATTAAATAACTTAAAAATGAATAAATGAGTTTCAATAAATGAATATGGATTGTAAATAGTCATCTTGATACTTTTGATAACAGTATCAAAATTGGATAAGATTACCTCAAAAAAAACCGTTTTTCTTTATTTTTATTTGTCAAATTAAAGAATAACTTTCTATATTATGTTTGTAAACTAGAGATATTCATAAAATGTTTTTATTGAGAATTTTTCAATATATAAGTATGGAATATAAATAATTATCTCGATGCTTTTTAATCAAACCAGTATGGTTAAAATCATCATAAGTAATATAAAATTAAATTAGACTTTGGAAATTTAATTTTGATCTATATGATTTTATCGATTCATTTTTGTTCTCCGTGAAATTGATTCAGAATTTAATTAAACGTGTGTCTGATGTTGAAAGTTTCATACTTAACAAAGTTTTTGTATTTGATTATACGGAAAGATACGCAATACGTTTTAATACGCAACTAATAATCGAATATTTTAGTAGTTATACCATTTGTTTTTAATTATACATACATAGATATATATATATATTTAGTTGTTCATTATGTTCAAATACATTTTTCTCCTTACGTTGAATTTTATTAGATGGATAGATTAAATTTGCAAGTATCTATCAGAATTAAATGTAAAAAAAAATATTCTTTAAACATCGAAACTTTTCCGTTATATTTTGTTTTTCAAAAATTACCGTTCATAATAGGATTTTTTTTTTGTCACGATAATGAAATTGCGTGTTTTATGGAATGTTTAATACGAAACGCATCATTGTATTACAGTCTCATTCAAAACATCATAACATGAGTAATTAAACTCTGACAAAGATATTTTAATATGAAGTTATTTATCCCATGTTTTTGAAACTATTTATTCCATATTCCATGTTTTAGGGAATGTTTTATACGAAACACATAAATATAAAGCAGTCTCATTCAAAACATCGTTATAACATGCGTATTTAAACTTTGGTAAAGATATTTTATAAAAACTATTTTTTTCATGTTTTTGAAATTATTTATTCCATTTCCTTGTTTTATGGAATGTTTAATAGGAAACATATCATTATAATGCAGTCTCATTCAAACAGTCATTATAACATGAGTATTTAAACTCTGACAAACACATTTTATAACGAAACTGTTTATTCCATGTTTTGAGATTATTTATTCCATATTCTATGTTTTATGGAATGTTTAATACAAAACACATCATTATAGTACAGTCACAATCAAAACATCATTATAACATGCGTATTTAAATGAAACTATTTATTCCATGTATTTAAAACAATTCATTCCATGTTTTATGGAATGTTTAGTACGAAACATATCATTATAATATAGTCTCATTCAAAACATCATTATAACATGCGTATTTAAACTCTGGCAAGGTTATTTCATAATGAAACTATTTATTCAATGTTTTTGAAACAATTCTTTCCATATTCCATGCTTTATGGAATGTTCAATATGAAACATATCATTATAATACAGTCTCAGTCAAAACATCATTATAATATGCATATTTTAGCTCTGATAAAGATATTTTATGATGAAACTATTTATTCCATATTTTTGGAACTATTTATTTCATATTCCATGTTTTATGAAATGTTTAATACGAAACACATCATTATAATACAGCCTCATTCAAAACATCATTATAACAGGCATATTTAAATTCTGGTAAATATATTTTATGATGAAACTATTTTTAAATTAATTTTGATTGGTCTTTTAAAAAAACTTAACAGTATTTAGTTAATTATCATCACAAATTCATTCTAATTTGAGAGACGTTTTATAATTAAAATATAAGCAGCATTTAATACATTAATCACTTTTGTAGAGTTTTTCTATAAATGTTTTTTATTCAAAAATAATAGTTTCAGTGAAAATTCTTTTTGTTAATTCTTACTAAAAAAAAATGAACATTCATTTTCGATAAGGTATTGTAGTTACCTAGTTATCATTAATTACAAAAATTTTCGAAAATATAATGTATGAATAATACTTTAGCTATGGTTCATCTACTGGAAATCTGAAGCTTTTTTCAAAATGATTTTTGCTTGTTTCTAAATTTACGATTTACTATTTTTAAGAGTTCGCTACAAACTTTGCTGTGAAAAGTGATCACTAAATAATTTAGTTTCTGGTGTAAATGTAGATAATTCTTTAGTTTTTGTAACTAATTTTAGCTCACATTCTTAATTTCATTTGATTTATTGTGAAAAAGTGTTTTATTTTATAATAGCTAAGTCAATTACATATTTTACTAAGAGGGCAATTACAGTATCGTGTAACATGGCAATTATTACATGGCCGGTTTTTTTCAAATGCATTTTCTTTTATGTATATGAAATATTCGCGTTTAATACGCCCTGTAGAACTTCGATAATTTTATTATAAAATTATTCATTTTGATTAAATATTCTTTTCATTATAATTAAACGCAATATAAAATTCTCAATAAAGGTAAATTTGACGGAAAAAATTAAATTAAAATAAAGATAAATGCTATTTTTTAGCATTTTTTCAATTGTGTTGTTGTTGTTTCTTATCCCACTTGGCTGGCCAAGCCCACGAGCCCATATGGACTCATGATTGAAGGGGAAGGAAGCAGCTTCTGTTGTGATGGAGCACCCCGTAGGTAGAAGCCTGACTTTTGCTCCGTGACGCTCTTACAGTCATAGGAGACCGGGACCTACGACTTAAAGTGGATTTCGAACCACTACAAACATCCATGGCACCGCCGGGATTCGAACCCGAAACCTGTGACACCGAGCGCCAGAGCGCTAGACACTCGGCCATTCATGTCGGCCATTTTCAATTGTAAAAATAACTTAAAGGTATTTTCCCTTGTTTACATAATATATTTTTGTAAATATAAAAAAAAATAGATGTCTACTCTATTTAACATTATTTTAAGAAATAAAAAAAAAATCTGCAATAATTTTTACAAGAACGATAAGAACGATACGTTTTTATTATTGTTATGACAAAGAAAAATAAATCATTGTTTTAATAAAAATCGTAGATATTTGAATCGTAATCGTAATCGTCGACAATCTAGAACATTTAATATCATTTGCCAAAATAATTGACTAATTATTTTCTAGTCAGTTTAAAAATTGCCTGCTACAACACACACAACATAATAGATTCAACAAAAAGTAAAATTTTCTGAGAGTTTAAAATAGTAGGATTATTTTGTTGCAATATTTTTAAATTGCATAGGATATATTAACTTTGCAAGCCCTTAAGCCACATTAAAAAATTTTGCTTTTGATCCTTCTATTTTATACTTTCACCAAATATTTTAAAGGTTGATGATAAATATCTTTCTTTTTTCATTAAGTAAAACCAAAAGAAACTTTTGCGATCCATGCTGGGAAAGTCGATAGCTGAATCCTTCATTTGAACAGTTAAGTTCATTGAAAATTAACGATAAATACGTGAGAAGATTAGATTTTTGTTAACACTGAAACACTTCAAAACTCAGAATTCTTTTTTTAAAAAAAATATATGAAATCCGTTAATGAAATACAATTTAGTGTATATGGGGACATGATTTAGTCACTTCTTTAAAGGAAGTTGAATTTTATAACATTAAGAGATAAATTAATTTTTATAAACATTTTTGGTTCTTGGACGGTATTTCTGCGGGAAAAAAAAAAAAAAAAAAAATCTGAACCAGTAATGATAAAATCACTTATCATTATTATTAATCTATTAAATTTAGTAACTGAATTAATTTTTAAAATCACTTGACAACAATTTATCTGAAAATCGTGTTTTCTAATTTTTAAATTCTTAATATAATCCAAGCAGGGCATTCCTGATGGCCGAATGGCTAGCGCTCTGGCGTTCGGTACCACAGGTATCGGGTTCAAATCCCGGCTTTTGCCTCCATGGGTGTTGTAGTGGTTCGGAATCCACTTTAAACCGTAGGTCCCGGTCCTAATAGGATCGTAGAGTGCTGCGGCGGCATTGTGGCTCCGCGTCCGTGGCTTACCATCAAGTTACACGCGCCCCCTGGGTAATGCAAAGTGAGTAACATCGGTGCAGCTCTTATAGACGTTCATGTCTGTTTGCCCAGCTGCATTGAAAAAAAAAATAAATAATCCAAGCAACTTTTAACGTGACTTTAACATACAGTATTTTATTTTACTTTATCAAAATGTAGATTACGTCATACATTTCGCTAGTGTTTGAAACCTTCGAATTCTTTTGCCTTATTTATGTAACTATCTAACAATATGAAAGCTCTGAAATTTAAATATTAAAATCTTAATTTTGCTCAAGCTCTAAATTTTGTCTGAAGAAACGGACAAAACGTATTTAAATTTGAAACAGTTAAGACTATAGTTATATGGAACTCGCAATTCATTTTAAACTGAAACAGAATTATACTTTTCCTCTTCTTCTTCAATGACGTAACAGCCTCATGTTGGACCATGGCCGTCTACCTACTGCCAGATTCTGAAATGATTGTCTATCCTCATAGTTTTAATATAAAATAATCTGGAGAACTGTTTTTAAATAATTTTATAATTTTTATTTACAGACATTTAATTTTATAATTTTTATTTACAGATGTTTAATATACATAATTTTTATCAAGACAAAACTATGTACTATTCAAACTATGAATCTATACAACCAATATTAGCAAGACGGCGTCGTTGGAACTTATTTGTTGATACTTCCTATAAATGTTAAATAGTGAAGTACTTATTTTTATTTTTATTAAAAAAGTATAATAAATTTTTTTTCCTCTTATATCTTTAAATGTGTAGATATGAAATTGCAATTTCAAAGAAAAAATCAGATACTATGTTAAAATGTTAAATTATACGGGACTGTTTATTCGGTGTATGGGTTCTAGTCGCAATTTTTTTCTTCGCGTTTTACAGGAGTCCACTGCATATGTATTAATTTAAATGTCATAAAGGAATGCACGGCACGTATCAGTCGTTATCAATATCATATATCACTATTAACTATAAGAAGAGATTTATCGATGCATATTCATTGTCAGTCCTTGAGTCAAGAAAACTTATAAATCTAGTTGAAACTTAATGAAACTTAGTTGAAACTTAAAATTTTATTAATCTTAAAATACACTTATATTTTCAGATTAGAAAAATTCATCATATCTTCTTCTTCTTCTTCATTGGCGCAACAGCCCCATGTTGGACAGTCTGCCTATGGCAGATTTCAAGATAGGAGATGTTTACTTCTTACGGGGTAGGGTTGTCAGCCCTATGCTCAAAGCTCTACAGTCATATTAGACCGGGGCTTACAGTTTAACATAGATTCAGAACCCCTATAAATATCCATGGCACCTCCGGGATTCAAACCCGAAACCCGAGGCACCGAGCACCAGTGACTGTGCCATCGGGACCCTAAAACGCTATTCCAGGAGTTATAATATGCTGGATAGTCACTAACTAACTCCCCGGGACTATAGTCCATGTTGGACTATGGCCATCTACCTACTGGCAGATTTCTAGGTAGGATATGGTTTCTTTTTACAGGGTAGGGTTGTCATCCCTGCGTAGGTAGACGGCCATGGCCCATCATGGGGCTGAAGAAAGTAGAAGGATGCTATACATCAAAATAAAATCGTTTATTGTCTTTCTTTGGAATTAAAAGGAAGTACTTTTCCAAATGTTCGCACACTTTAACCTGGAATAATTGCAATGGTTTGTCGAGTTTTGAAGCATACCCGACACTTTAATAGTTCTAGACTATAAAAAATACAAATAAAATAAACAATAGATAATTGTTATCTCTCTCCTTTTTTTTATTGTCTTGAACAAGTCTCTTTAAAATTTGGTCATAACAGATCCGTATATCTCAGAATTAAAAGAAAATCAAATATTCTTGCGATGCAAATGAAGTAGACGTTTCAAATTAATTGTGTCACGAACATGACATAGAAAATGTTTCAGTTTTACTTAATTCTCAGTTTAAATTCCCGTTGCGTTAGAACTTTGCGCATTACGTTCGCGTGAGTAAGGTGAACTCAATTTTATTCACGACCACAACAAACTTAATTTAAGAAATTTGTTTTTGGTCCACTTTCACAAAAATATAATTTTAAAAGGTTTTACAAGTAATTCCCATATGGCAAGGTCGTTAGGTTCCTAAAAAAATGTGCTTTATGTGACATCGTGGTATATGAGATAATTAAATAATTATAAAAAAGAACTAGGTTAGGTTATAAAAGTTATGAAATAAAAATATTATTATACTTTTTTCAGATAAAGGGAAATTTGTTTGTTAAATAATTAATTCAAAGAGTGACGCATTTTGATTGCACGATATCGTCACCTTTATAAATCATATTAAAACTTTAAAATGGTCTATTTTACAGAAAAAAATATTGAAAATTAAAAAAAAAATACCCTAATAATATATTTTAAATATGCAGTGTTGTGCAGCTGGATTTTAAGTGGGTGAGGATTAACACACAAATGAATTAAAATTAATTAATTAAAAATATCTGTTTAAGAATCCGCTAGTCGTCAGACTGTCTTTGGTTCAATATGGGGCTGTTGTGCCTATGAAGATTTGGTTTGTCGCTTTATGGTCCTTTTGTGAACACTTTTCGCAAATTATACTGGAATCTACAGTTTAGCACAACTCACAAACATCCATGCCACAGCCAGGACTCGAACCTGAAGCCTATGGTATCAAATGTCAGAGCGCTAGTCAATTGGCTGCCAGGCCACTATAACGAAGAAGTATATCGAAGTACATTATAAATCTTACAAGTTGAGAAATGGTTATAATATTTCTTTCTAATGCAGCTGGCAAACACTTAGACAGCTTGGTCTTGGATGCCTTAAAGCAAGCGCTGCACAGACGTTACTCACTTTGCATTACCCAGGAGACGCGTGTAACTTGAAGATAAGCCCCGGACGCGGAGTGACAATGCCCCAGCGACGCTCTACGGTACTATTAGACCGGGACCTACGTTTTAAAGTGGATTCCGAACCACTACAAACATCCATGGCACCGCCGGGACTCGAACCCGAAACCTGTGGTACCGAGCGCCAGAGCGCGAGCCACTCGGCCATTCAGGCCCTGATGGTTATAATATAGGATATAATCTATACTCATCATCATCATCATTGACGCAAGAGCACCATGGTGGGCCAAAGGTGTCTGATTTCGAAACATGAGATGTTTTCTTTTTACAGGGTAGGGTTATCAGCCCTACGCCCAACCGTCATATGAGACCGAGACCTACGGCTTAAAGTGAATTCCGAACCATTGCAAACAACCATGGCATCGCTGGAACTCGAACCCGAAACCCGGGGCATCGAGCGCCAAATACTCGGGCGTCAGATCCTAATATAATCTATAATAATGATAATTGAGAACACGAACAAAATTAGTTTTTATGATTTGTATGCAGATTTGACTTGATATTTACTCAAATGAAAGATAATTGAATTAGACAATAATTATTCTTAACATTTCATCCAGCCTTTTGTTGTATAAGATTCCACTAATTTTCAGAAGTAGTGGTGGGTAGTGCTGACTTTTTCCAATTTTTTGAATTGGTGCTAAAATGAAAAACACTATTATTAGAAAGACATTCACAAGAAGGATTCCTGTAATTCTCATATTTTTTTTTCTCGTTCCAATGCAGCTGGCAAACACTTAGACAGCTGGACGTCTTGGATGCCTTAAGGCAAGCGCTGCACAGATGTTACTCACTTTGCATTTCCCAGGGGGCGCGTGTCATTTGAAGATAAGTCAACGCTCTACGATCCTGTTAGATCGGGACCTACGGTTTAAAGTGGATTCCGAACCACTACACACATCCATGGCCCCGCCGGGACTCGAACCCGAAACCTGTGGTACCGAGCACCAGAGCGCTAGCCACTCGGCCATTCAGGCCCTTGTAATTCTCATATCGTGTGACAATAAATTCGTGTTATAGCAAAGAGGGCCTGTATAATAGAACAGAAGAAAAAAGGGATGACGACTTTTGTTAGATAATAAGAACACGTAAAAATTTATGTACTAAAATTACTTCTGTTTTTATAAAATATTAAAGAATAAACTAACCCTCAAAGTTTCAGTTAAATTTCAAACTTAATATAAAACTACTACAAATATCTATGACACCGCCGTGACTAGAACCCGAAACCTGTGGCATCGTGCGCCTGTCAATCGGTCATGACGCTCCTCTGATATTATTACACATATAAATTTTGAGATTATGAAATTAATAAGAAAAATTTCTATTTCTAAATAAGTATTAGAACTTATTATTATTTATAAAGAAGAAAATAATAAAACCAGTGCCATTTCAAACATTGTGTTCTCTCTAAACAGGCCGGAGTTATTAATTAAAATAAGGGTATGAATCCAAACTTCAGAAAACCTCAAGTCAAATAAATTTACAATAAGCTGTCATTGGCCCATTACAAAAATGTGCTTGAAAGTTATCTATTTTATTACATTTATATAAAAAAACCCATTGAAATGAAAAATATAACGTAATAAAAGGTATTCAGAGGCCTGATGGCCGAGTGATTAGCGCTGTGGCGCTCGGGGCAACAGACTTTGGGTTCGAGTTCTGGCGGTGCCATAGATGCTTGTAATGGTTCGGAATCCACTGTATACCGTAGGTCCCGGTCTAACATGACTGCAGAGCGTTGGGCATAGTGCTGCTACACCGTAAAAAGTAAGAAATTTCCTATGTCGAATTTTGCGATAAGTAGAAGGCCTTGGCCCATCATCGGCCGCTGTATCAATGGAGAAGAAGAAAAAGTATATAAATATTTTGATATGTGACTATACTTTGATTTAATAAATATTTTGCATATGGTTCATTTTTAGTGGTAAGAAAGATCGAAAGCGATTAGTGATGGTTTCTATTCATCGATGTTATCAATATTCATGCCTGGACTTTTTGCTCATAAATATAAGTTGATACAAACAGGTTTGCGGAATTTAATGCACAATAAAACTTTAACTAAAGTTACTTTGTAGAATGGAACATGCTTTCAGCACATAAAATATGTAATGAATTCTCGGAACAAATATTTGCTAATAGCTAATGTCACGATAGCCAAAATGCATAAGAAATAGGAAGAAAGAACAAAAACGAAAAAAATTAGCATAACTAAATAGAAACGCTTCATCAAGGGCTAATGCATTATTCGCGAAAGTTATAATACCCAAATTTGCAATAAATTAAAAAAATATTGAATTACGCATTTCTTTAATATGCAAGTACCGGTTTTTATTAAACTGGAGCATATCATATTCCGCGTTTAAGTCTTTTATGATTGGTTTTGTTTTGTTGCTCTACGGTCATTTTGTGTATACTTTAGGCCAACTAGACCGGGACCTACAGTTTAACTTGGATTCTGAACCACTAACAAACATCCATGTCACCATCAGGACTTGAATCTGAAGCCTGGGTACCAATGGCTAAAGCCCTAGCCAATTGGGCATGAGTCCGCGAAGTCTTTTTTGAAAACCCGAGTTCTTAAAAAAAATAGGTCCAATCTTTCATATAACTTTTAAAAGTAAAATTGATGAGGTTAGTCACTGTCTGTGCATCTCTGGACTCTATTGGTATTGCCAGCACATTTTTTCTTACTATGATTGAACTTGTAATTTTTATTCAAGAATTGTTAATTTAAAATTAAATTATTTATACATATCATATCATTGAAAAGTGGAAGTTTTTATATGTCTACAATATTTTTAATATTATTTTATGAAAAATTTATATTTATAAATTGTAAATTGATTTTTTTTTACTAATTTTGCAGTGATTTCATGGAATTTTTGTACTGAGTGCCTGTGAAATTTGAATGGGTCGACCGAAAACATTTATTCCCTGTTATGTTTGTTTCAAAGAGTTTGGATCGAAATCTTTAACAATACATGAACCCAGATGTCTAGAGCGATGGCGAATCTCCAACAAATCTCTGCCAGCTGAAAAACGCCCACCAACCCCCATTAAACCAGCTGATTCGAACATCAGCCAAGACAGCATTTGTCCCTATTGTCAAATCAGCATCCCGACTACCGAGAAAGACGAACACACCTTAATCTGCTCAGCCAAGAAACTCAGGTCCAACAACAACAGCCCCGCTTCAAAACAACGCACTATGACCGGAGTCGTCACATCAGAGTTTTCGCCAAAGAAGGGAAAAGAGAACAAAAATCATCCAAACCACATACCAGTTCCAAGTGTGGTGAAAAAGAATGCCAAAAATGCAGCCAAGGTGGAATCCAAAGAAAAGCTAAATCCCATCGAAAAGAATGGGGGTTCTAAGAACAAAGATACAACAAAAGAACAACAGACGAATGTTCAAGATAGTAAAACATCAGAAGACATTCGTAAAGATGGCGAAGATTCGTCTTCGACCAGCAAAAGATCTGTGCGTCCACAAACAAAAATTCTTCGAAGGCCAACGCCAAATTTGAAACACCCAGTAATTCAGGTTGATTCTGATGACAGTAGTGGAGACAGTAGTTGCTCCGATAAAAGTAAAGACGATAACCCAAAACGTCTCAAAATCGGCAATGAATCTTCGGATTCAACGCACAAACCGAAGAACTTCATCATCTACAACAAGAACAACGTCGAAAAGAATACTAAGAAGGAACCGAAAGAAAGGACTTCCGCTACCATGGTCTCGCCTTCAATACCGAATCCTTGCACCAGTTGTAACAGAAGTCAAGCACCTGAAAGGCTCCACAGCCATGCCAAAAGGGACTCCAGAGGACTGATGTACAACAGAAAGTCACCTTCTCTGGATATTAAAATGGCCTCACCTCAAAAGAAAGCCCCCGAGTTGCCAGATAAGCCTAAAACTAAAAACAAGGACAAGATCGCAGAAGTTCAACAAGACAACAACAAAGGCAATTCCGTATCTCACAGTGCTTCAGAAAGCTCAGTTGCGAAATACAATACTTTGGACTTAAAGAAAAAGAATACGAAGTTGGCTATTGACGACGCAAATGCAACTACAGAGCCGTACAGTTCTAAAAAATATCTCTTGGACATTACAAAGCGATGTTACATTTGCGACGAGGAGTTCAAGGTTTCGGACTTACTCCTGCACGAAAGCCAATGTCTGGAGGTAAGTGGGTTCTTTTTTGTATTCACCTCAATACTTCGGTATGGCGTGTAACTTTTTCTCAAGGTGTGGTTATGATTTGAATACAATTATCGATTAACTCAAGAAGATTTCGTTTTAAATACAAATATTATTGACTGCTATGAAAGAAGTATACGTAATTTATAACAAAAAAAAAAAGTAGATATCACATTGATGATTGTTTTATTATATACTTGATGGTGTCAATCATAATCATAACCATACCTTGATATTGCAAGGTGTTGTTATGATTTGAATACAATTATCGATTAATTCAAGATTTCTTCTTACATATTATTGACTGCTATGAAACAAGTACATTTTACAAAAACAAAAAAGTAGATATCACAATAATAATATCTTGATTGTTTTATTATACTGGTTAAAATAAAATTTATGTCTAAATTTTTAAATTATTAAATAATTTTAATTTTTTAATAATAATAAAAGATTTCCATTTTTTATAACCATATTTGTTTTTGCTATAAAAAACGCATGCAGTTGCAAAGGCGGATTTTTGTAGGATTAATTTTTTTCACAATAAATATGAGGTTATATTTTTAAAGATAAATAAAGAAGATATAGAAGATAAATTTAAAAAAATCAGCAAGTAATTTATTAAATTAAGCAAATATTAATAAAAATTAAATTTTTTCATTGTTTTTAGTTCTAATGAATTTTTACAAGAATATATTGGTCTTCGCAATTTTGAGTAAATTATGTCTTTATTTTAAATACAGTTTGCTGGATTATAATATGTTGAAATAAAAATTTTCAGCCTCTATATTAGAAACAAATTGCTTTTTTTTCTTGATTAATAAATAATAATATTAAAAATAAAATAAAACTCAGCCGGGAATCATTAAAATAATAAAAAACTTTACTTTAACAATTTTATTCTTTTATTTTAAATAAAATTACAAGCTTTTAAAAAACATATACATGCTTTTTTTTGCATTTGTATATTTATTTGTACATTTAGCTCAATTTTATAAAAAGTTCGATTTGTCATCAGATTTCAGGGTATTTTTAAAAAAAAAATTTCAAATTTTGCTGAAAGACTTAAATATGGATTATGATTCATCTCTAATTTAATAAAAATGCAAACAATTAAATACTAGAAGAACATTTTAATCAATTTTTTCTTTTTTTTATCGTAAACTAGAAAATCAGAAACTTAACTTTTTTTAATAAAAAAAATATTACATGAAGTTAGATTTGATTCTTACTAAGTAATTTATTAAATGCACAAACTTTCTTGGTTCGAAATATATTTGTGAACAAATATTTTTGGTCATGAATCAAAAACAAAAAAAATAGAATTATAAAATCATTTGATTAATCATTTCTTATAACTACAAAGTCCAACTGAATACTTAATGTTTAGTGAATTAATGCATCTCTAATTCTTTATTTATCATTTATATATTATGTTTTTTTAAATTTTATATCAAGAAATAAAACAAGTACACGTATCGTACATTGTGTACATCAAATGGCCGCAAATTTTGTTCTTTATGCATTTAAGCTATTTTCTTATTCAGCGACATCGTCTTTATCAACTTTCTTTTTACTCATAGTCTCGAGTTTTATTCATAGCCAACTTTGTTTATTGGAAAGTCTAACTAAGCAGTTTTTGTCATCGTAATGCGCATACACTGAATCTAAAAATATAAGACAATCATTTTAATGAAAAAAAAAATAACATAACGAATCCACGGAATTTTAAATGAAAATTTATTTACAGTAACTCCCAATTTATATGCGTTAATGGTGAATAAAAATATATAGATGCTAATTTTTTCATAGAAATCTTTCATAGCATTTACTAACAGACTTTTCAATGATAAATCTTTAGTTGGAAAAGCATTTGGTTGCTATTCCACCTACCTTCTGTTATGATATTTGAAATGATTTTTCCTTTTCAATAATTTCAATATTTTAAAATCTAAGAAAACAGAAGCTTATTTTTTTATTCTGCTAGTAAATGCACAGAGGCTTGATGGTGAATGAGGGCGCTCTGGCACTCGGTGCGACAGTTTTCGGGTTCGAGTTCGGCGGTGCCATGGATGCTTGTAGCGATTTGTAAACTACTTTAAACTGTGGGTCGGGCCTAATATAACTGTAGAACGTTGGGAGCAGAGCTGACAACCCTACCCCATAAAAGGAAAAATCTCCTGTCTCGAAATCTGGCAGTAAGCAGACGACCTTACCCAGCTATGAGGCTTCTGCACCAGTGAAGATTTGGTTCTGGTTGTCGCTTTACGGTTTTTTTTCTTTTTGTACACTTTAGGCTAACTAGACCGGGACTTATAGTTTAATGTTGATTCCGAAAATTAACAATCATCCATGCCACCACCAGGATTCGAATCTTATGTCCGTGATACCAAAGACAGAACGCTAGCCTAATTGTCCCTCAGGCCGCGCTTTGCTAAAATACAGTAGCAAAATGTGCATGCAATTTAGCAGTCCCCATGATTCACCTGGGTAATATTGAATCCTCCACACATCTGCATGTCAAATTGCCCGACTTTTGAAAACAACTAACATTAAAACATGCATATAAATTTTTTTTTTTTGACAGCGATTTTTAATCCGAAAGTGAGACACCTATAAAAACAAATAAAATAATTCCTTGTTATGTCAAATTACGTTATAAAGAATGACGAAAATTTGAGAGGGGTTGGTTTGTCGCTCTACGGTAATTTTTTGTGTGCAAACTTTAGGCTAATTAGACCGGGATTTACAGTTAAATGTGGACTCCGAAACACTAACATCCATGCCACAGCTGGGATTCGAACCTAAAGTATGCGGTATCAAAGGCCTGAATGTTAGCCAATTAGCCATCCGGCTACTACGCCAAGGAAGAAGAAATATAGTGCATAACTTATATGAATTCCAGAGCATAACGATATCCTATAGAACAGAATCACCTATCAGGCTGATAGATTAATCACAACCATGAGAGGCAGAATAAATTCGCCCAAGTTAACGTAGTAGACAGAGAAAGTAAATAAATATATATATAAAAAAAAAAATAAATAAATAAATATAAAAAAAACAAAAAAAAAAAAACATCAGCTAGTCTGGCTAAAAAGTTTTAAAAACATGATAAAAAAAAAAAGGGCATAACTAAGCTCATTCGATTTAAGTAAAATTCACTTAATTTGTATTCTAAATATTGAATATTTAAGTATTGTCTAACTTAATTGAATGATTATAAAATTTAAATTATGCCTGGATTTTCTGAAGAGAGTAATATATAGTTGTTATAATGCTGGATATTGCAATTCACTTTTCAATCATAATAATGGAATTTTATTATTTGAACATAAAATTCTAGGTTAATGGTTCTCAAATTTTTATCTTTGACAAAATAACATATTGCGAGCTCCTCCCCATATCTTTTTTGCCATTTAATATAAGAGTAACTTTGATGTTTCATTGAATTTATTTTATGCAAGTATAAAATAAATACCATGGGGTTGCTCGGAGACAGAAAATAAAACAATTTTAGTTTTTGTAAATTTTATTCAGAAAAAAAAATCTATAGAGAAATAAAGGTTTCAGATTTTAAATAATAATTTATTTTACTCTAACTAATGACAATAATTAGTGCCCTATTCGTGGCTCATGTGGCAACGGGTGCAGTTGGTGAACATTAGGCGGAGGTTCAATCCGCTGGTGCCTTTGTTGTAGATATTGTTTCAAAACGCTAAGAGACTCGATGGTGTTTGGGATGTTCAGCATCCGGGTTTTCCGGTCCGTATGATACGCAAGTGCGGAGTAGTTCCTAGTAAAAGTCCTCCCGGAAGACACAGCCCTCCTTCTTCAACGACACGGGCCAAGTCAGTCTTCTACCTACGGGTGCTCCATCACAACAGAAGATGCCCCCTTTTTCCCTCCTTCCATGAGTAGACTGCTCATGGCATGTCCGTCCCGAACAGCAGGACTCTGAGGATTAGACTTGGCATAATTAGTTTTTAAGACAGGCGTACATATTTAGTAGTATTAATAAAATACAGTTTTATTTAATTAAATAATGATTAATACATTTTATGTTTTTTGATTGTAATTTTTTCTGCAAATTATTGAACTCAAACAATATTTTTTTTTTTTTTTTTTTATTAAATCAAAGTAAAATTTTTCACAGCATTGAAATGGAACAATTAATTTTCTTACTTCAAAAAATAATTAAACATTTGAATGTCGTGACTTTTCTTAAACTTTTTAAACAAAACATCGATGTAATGCATTAGTTTTGAAAAAAAAAAGTTTTAGTAAAAATACTTTAAATATTTTAAAAGTATTATTAAAAGTATTAAATAAACATATTTAAAATTTTAATATTAAAAATATTAAATAAACATATTTAAAATTTTAATATTAAAAATAACATAATATTTAATATTTATCAATATATTTAATGTTAAAAACATTAATATTAATTTTTTAATTATTTTTAACAGCATTATTAAAAATAATTGAAGCTTGTACTCATAAAAAATGTTCATTCTTATATTATGTCGTCAATGTTTTAAGTGATTTAAGGCAATTTAATTTTCTGTAAGAAATACATCAAGATTGATTTTATAAATTTCATAAAGACAAATAGTCATTGTATGTTTATTTTTTATAACAATCATATATTACTTAAACTATTGTTTTTATGAATCAAATGATTTTGATTAATTGCTAAAACTATGATCTTACTAATATGATTAGAATCATGTTAAATGGAAATATTGATTGAAACAAAATCACTGTAAACGTATTAGACATCAAGGACTTTGTCTGCTGATGGCGTTAAAAAATACCAAAAATGCGTCAACTGCCTTGATGTCGAGCTTACTCCTCGTCATGTCTTTGATTGCCCAGCTGTTGCAATAGATCCCTGCTCATGTAGATTTGGAATTGAACAAAATTGCTAATTCTTTGATGAAGAATGCCAGAGGACTAGATCAGACTGCCATTCTTACTTTCTTTGCTGATGCAAATGCCTTGGCAAAATCTAAACTTATGATTCCTTCTAAGATCAAAACTAAATACCAAATTTCATAACTAAACGTCCACAAAAACATAGCTACTACTCTCACAAGATTAAGGCAAAAAAATATGAAAATTTCTGCTGATAGAGATAAAAATACCAAAAATGCGGCAACTGCCTTGATGTCGAGCTTACTCCTCGTCATGTCTTTTTGATTGCCCAGCTGTTGCAATAGATCCCTGCTCATGTAGATTTGGAATTGAACAAAATTGCTAATTCTTTTTGATGAAGAATGCCAGAGGACTAGATCAGACTGCCATTCTTACTTTCTTTGCTGATGCAAATGCCTTGGCAAAATCTAAACTTATGATTCCTTCTAAGATCAAAACTAAATACCAAATTTCATAACTAAACGTCCACAAAAACATAGCTACTACTCTCACAAGATTAAGGCAAAAAAATATGAAAATTTCTGCTGATAGAGATAAAAAATACCAAAAATGCGGCAACTGCCTTGATGTCGAGCTTACTCCTCGTCATGTCTTTGATTGCCCAGCTGTTGCAATAGATCCCTGCTCATGTAGATTTGGAATTGAACGAAATTGCTAATTCTTTGATGAAGAATGCCAGAGGACTAGATCAGACTGCCATTCTTACTTTCCTTGCTGATGCAAATGCCTTGGCAAAATCTAAACTTATGATTCCTTCTAAGATCAAAACTAAATACCAAATTTCATAACTAAACGTCCACAAAAACATAGCTACTACTCTCACAAGATTAAGGCAAAAAAATATGAAAATTTCTGCTGATAGAGATAAAAAATACCAAAAATGCGGCAACTGGCCTGATGTCGAGCTTACTCCTCATCATGTCTTTGATTGCCCAGCTGTTGCAATAGATCCCTGCTTATGTAGATTTGGAATTGAACGAAATTGCTTATTCTTTGATGAAGAATGCCAGAGAACTATCTTGTACTATCTTGTTGCAATAATAATTAATACCTTTTTTTAAATTTATATTTTTTTTTTGCGAATTAATTGACATCAAATACATTACATTCTAATTAAAATATTGAATGGTTTTTTTTTTCAAATCAAAGTAAAATTTTAAAATTTTATAAAATTGAAATGGAGCAGGTAATTTTTTACTTTAAAAATATTTAGACATTTGAATGTCGTGGCTTGCCTAAAATTTTTTACATAAAACCTCGATGCATTATAATTATTATTCAAAATAACTGAAGCTTGTACTCATAAAAATGTTCTTCCTTGTATTATTTTGTTAATTTTTTAAGTGATGTAAGTCAATTTAATTTTCTGTAAAAAAATTACTTAAAATTAAAATTATTAAAAAATTGCATATTATTATATTTATATTAAAAATATTATAATTATTATTTATTTAAAATATTATTTATTTTTTATTTATATTTAAATATTATTTATTTTAAAATACCTTATTTTTAAATTTACATTATTTACCTTAAGTTAATTCTCTTTCAATAGATGCTGGCCTTCCTCTAAATTTTTAAGAGCCTCTAAAATTTAGAGGTTCTTAAAAAAATTTCTCTAATCAAGATTGATTTTCTAAATTTCATAAAGCCAATTATCCGTTGTATCTTGATTTTTTTATGATAATCATAAACTACTACTACTACTTAATCATAAACTAAATTATTGTTTCCTTTAATTCGTAGTTTTAACAATGATTTTAATTAATTGTTAAAACTACGAATCTAATTAAGATTATTACAATCACATTAAATAGAAATATTGATCTAAATAATATGTATGAAGCGAAATAGCTGTAAAAGAATTAGACATCAAGTACTATGTTGTTTCAATTTAATGCACAGTATATTAAACTGCCTACGCACCACGCATTGAAGCCAATTTATCAATCAATCCTTAATTTTTCCAACAGACATAAAACGAAGAACCTTTGTACCACAAGACCCCAACGACCACCTCGAGCCTTAAATGACAAATAATCAAATTGCGAGTAGCATTTGGCAGAACCCTGACAGTTAAAACCTTCACGACAGAGCCTCTTTATGACGCCATTAACATCTTCCAGTGTGGCGGCTTTCACAGCTACTGGCAGCTATTTCCAGTAGTTCGATTGATGTTTAGGTCAGTGGGTTAAGTAGAAAGAGAGAATGGATTTGCTTTTCCAGTGTCTTTAGTTTGTGCATGACAAATACTCGGTTTGACATTTTCTCCAAAAAAAATAAGTGTGATATATTGAGTCGTTTAAGACAAAACGTGCCCTGTTAGAAATCTCAGTTTTGTAACAAGAAGAGTAAAATGATTTGATTTTTAACCATCCTAAATTTTGGCAAGGTGTAGGAATTGAAGTAGCATATCTTATTTAAAATCTTAAGAAATATTTATATTTTAAGCGTCAAAATATTTTTCTATTTATAGCTTTAGAATCTATTGAATTTTAAGTAAAGAAAAATTAAGTAAATAAATGGAATTCTAATAAATAAGAATTAATTAAAAAATAATGCAAAATATTTTTTTTAAATATTTAATTTTATAAAATAATTGAATACTTTACAAATAATAAATTAAAATTTTTTTTTATATAAATTGAATTTCTTTTATAAAATTCAAGATTTTTTTTAAAAATAATTTATAAAACAATTGAATTTCTTTTATAAAATTTATGAATTTTTAAAAAAATAATTTATAAAACAATTGAATTTCTTTTATAAAATTTATGAATTTTTAAAAAAATAATTTATAAAATAATTGAATTACTTTTGTAAAATTTATGAATTTAAAAAAAAAATTATTTATAAGATAATGGAATTACTCTTATAAAATTTATGAATTTTTAAAAAAAATTATAAATAGTTGAATTTCTTTTTATAAAATTTATGAATTTTTAAAAATAATTTATTATTTTTTTCTATCTAAAATAATTGAATTTCTCTGACATTGATCGAAATAATATGTATGAAGCGGAATCACCGCAAACGTATCAGACATGAAATACTATCTTGTTACAATTTGATGTACAGTATATTATACTGTCTTCTCTCTACGCATTTAAGCCAATTTATCAATCAATCTTTAAATTAATTTTTCCAACAGCCATAAACAGAAGAACCTGTTGTTGTTTTGTTGTTTCTTATCCCACTTGGCTGGCCAAGCCCACGAGCCCATAATGATTGAAGGGGAAGGAAGCAGCTTCTGTTGTGATGGAGCACCCGAACCCTGACAGGTAGAAACCTGACTTTTTGCTCCGTGACGCTCTTACAGTCATAAGACCGGGACCTTAACGGCTTCAAAGTGTGGCTGCTTCCGAACCACTACAAACATCCATGGCACCGCCGGGATAGAACTCGAAACCTGTGGCACCGAGCAGAGAGCGCTAGACACTGGCCATTCAGGTCCCAAATTTGCCAACGGCACGTAGTTTGCAGGTGGTCACCCAAAGTACTGACCGCGCCCAATGATGCTTGACTTCGGTAATCTAACGAGAACCGGTATATTCAGCCGTTTAAGTTGGCTTACAGAAGAACCTTTGTACCATAAGCACCCAACGACCACCTCGAGCTTTAAATGATAAATAATCGAATTGCGAGTAGCATTTGGCAGAATTCCGACAGTTAAACCTTTACGACAGTGCCTCTTTATGATGCTATTAACATCTTGAGTGTGGCGGCTTTCACAGCTACTGGCAGCTATTTCCAGTGGCTCCATTGATGTTTAATGGTTTCAGTGGGTTATGTTTAGAAAGGATTTATTTTTAGTGCCTGTAGTTGTGCATGACAAATACTCGGTTTCACATTCTCTCCAAAAGAATATACATTGAGTCTTTTAAGACAAAACGTGCCATGTTAGAAATCTCAGCTTTGTAACAAGGAAGATTTGATTTTTAACCATCCTAAATTTTGGCGAGGTATAAGAAGTGAAGTAGCGTCTCTTACTTAAAAATTCTAAGAAATACTTTATGTTTGATGAATCAAATGATTTTAATTGATTGTTAAAACTGCAATCTTACTAAGATTATTACCATTCATCTACCAATTAGATCAATTAGATTAACTAATCACTATTCTAGATTGATTTTCTAAATTTTATAAAACCAATTAGCCATTGTATCTTGATTTTTTTATAGTAATCATATACTATTTAGACTATTTTTGTGAATCAAATGATTAATTGATTAATGAAAATGATTAATTGATTAATTAGTAAAATTACGATCATACTAAGATAAGTACCGTTAATCCAATTAGACTAACTAACCACTAATCTAGATTGATTTTCTAAATTTCATAAGGCCAATTAGCTATTGTATCTTGATTTTTTTATAATAATCATTTACTACTTAAAACATCGTTTTTATGAATTCAATGATTTTGATTAAATGTTAAAACTACGATCTTACTTAAGATTATTACAATTACATTAAACTGAAATATTGATCGAAATCACTGTAAAAGTATTCGGCAGCAAATATTATCTTGTTGCAATTTGATGTACAACATGTAGTATATTAAACTGCCTACGCACCACACATTTAAGCCAATCTATCAATCAATCCTTAAATTAATTTTTCCAACACCCATAAAACGAATGAGCCTTTGTACCGTAAGTCCCCAACGACCACCTATAGTCTTAAATGATAAATAATCAAATTGTGAGTAGTATTTGGCAGAATCCTGACAATTAAATCCTTTACGACATTGCCTCTTTATGACGCCATTAACATCTTCAGTGTGGCTGCTTTCACAGCTACTGGCAGCAGCTATTTCCAGTGGCTCGATTGATGTTTAGGTCAGTGGGTTAAGTAGAAAGAGAGAATGGATTTGCTGTTTCCAGTGTCTGTAGTTGTGCATGACAAATACTCGGTTTGACATTCTCTCTCTCTGAAAAATAAGTGTGATATATTGAGCCGTTTAAGACAAAACGGGCCTTGTTAGAAATTCTCAGCTTTGTAACTAGAAAGATTTGATTTTTAACCATCCTAAATTTTGGCAAGGTGTAAGAAGTGAAGTAGGATCTCTTACTTAAAAATTCTAAGAAATACTTATGTTTGAAGAGTCAAAATATTTTCCTATTTATAGTATTAAAATCGATTAAATTTAAGTAAAAAAGAATAAAATAACCAAATGGAATTCTAATACATAAAAATTAATAAAAAAAATAATGTAAAATAATTTTTTAAATATTTAATTGTATTAAAAAATTGAATAATTTAAAAATAATAAATTTTTAAAATTTCTTTTATAATATAATTGAATTTCTTTTATAAAATTTATTCATTTTTAAAAAATAATTTATAAGTTAATTGAATTTATTTAAAAAAATTTACTCATTTTTAAAAAAATAGTTTATAAATTAATTGAATTTCTTTTAAAAAATTTATTAATTTTAAAAAAAAATAATTTATATATTAATTGAATTTTTTTTAAAAAATTTATCAATTTTTAAAAAAATAATTTATAAAATAATTGCATTTCTTTTATGAAATTTATGAATTTTTATAAATTAATTTATAAAATAATTGAATAATTTATTTTATAAAATATTTTCTTTAATAAAATAATTGAATTTCTTTGTATTATAATCCTTATTTAATCGTGATAAAGTGGCAGTTTTTTTTAAACATAGCATTTAACTGTAGAAAAATAAATTGAATTAGTAATTAAAATTAGTAAGCACTATAATTTTTACTACGGTCCATAAGTATACTACCAGATGTATAAAATGGAAAAAAAAATGCTTAATAAAATATTTTTTACTTAAATAAATAGCTTATTTTTAATTAAATCTAATTTTTTAAATCAATTATTAGCTTTATTGTAGCTTTGAAGATGTTGAATTTTATTATAGCTCAGAAATCGTCTGCTTTTATAACAGTTAAAAGTTCGTATAAATGTTAATTAGAATTAATGTTAATTAACAATAAAATAAATAAAGCTTTAAATTCCACTATTAAAATATACTTATTAAACTATTTTTTTACTTTAATAAATAGCTTATTTTTAATTAAATCTAATTTTTTAAATCGATTAGTTTATAGCTACTTTATAGTAGCTTTGAAGCTTTTGAATTTTACTATAGCTTAAAAATCGTCTGCTTCTATAATAGTTAAAAATTCCTCTAAATGTTAATTAGAGTTAATGTTAATCATCAATAAAGTAAATAAAAGTTGATAATCTATTATTAATTATTTTTTCATTTTAATTTAAAATGTTTCTACTTTTAATTTTAATATCCGTATGTATTATATTGAAACTGCAGCATCAGATTGCTCAACACCATATTTTTTTATTTGAGAATTATCTTAATTTGATGTAGAATGCACTTTCAAAATAGCGAAATTTATAAATAGACGAGTAAGCAAAATTAAAAATAATTTTTATTGATATTAGTAATATTTTTTAAGTTTAATTTTTTAATATTTCAAATTATTGTTATCAATTTCCTTTTTTAATATTATATTTCAAATTATTATTATCAATTTCCTTTTTTAATATTTAGTAACATTTGTTCATTTCAAACGTTACATTCTTGTATGAATTTTAAAACAAATTATTTTTATTATATACATAGCGAGATTAAAAGATTTTGTATGGTAATTTGAAAAATCTTTTAAAATTATTATAATTTCGATTATAAGAGACTCTTGGAGAATAGTTTCTATAACGAGCATTTTTTTAACATTAGTGTGTTTTTTAAAAATTCTAATTGTAACTATAGAATTAGAAGAATTATCAAGAAATATCTTGATTGTATTAATTGAAAGGTAATTTTGATTAATATTTTTTCAAACATATATAAGCAGATATTTAATATGAAAGCTTTAGGGCTTTGTATACATAAATTTGAGCAATCAAAATATATTTAGAGCCCTAAAATGGAAATTCTTAATCTAATTCGTGAGTTAGTTATGAGATTATTGATCATCAACGATCGTTTGTGTAATACGTGCAGCGAAATATTTTTATACGTAAAGTAAGGCAATTGTGTGTATATGTGTCTATCTATATTTCTAAAAATTGAAAATAATTATAGATTTTAAAACTATAACTATATAACTATTATATAATTTTCATTTGAATTTATTTATTTTTTATGAAGTGTGTTGCTAAAAATAAAGAGAAGTTATTTATTTAGTTATTTTTTATGAGGTGAGTTGCTAAAAATAACGAAAATTTTTTTATTAGCTATTTTTTTTTTTCATTTATTAACTATTAAAAATTTTTGCAATTAAAATTACTCTTTTAAATTCTTATTTTAAGAATCGCCTGTCTTCATCAGCATGTCATTTAATATAAGTAATAATTGTAAGAAAATAATAATTATTTTAGAATTTATAATAAAAAGGAATTATAATTTAAAACAAATTAAATTACTGAGAAATACAATTCTTTCTTTCAGAATTTTTTATTTTTTTTGTATCCAAAAACTTTTTGAGGTATTGCGGTGGTTTTTTTTTAATTGGCTACTTCATAATAATAGATGACTGATAATATCAAGATGTTTGATTTTTTTTCTGCTGTAAGAAATTAACTATTTGTAGTTAGTTTTCAATAAAAAGTATTTATTATTTCTATAAAAAAAATTTCAATTTTTTCAAAACTATTTATTATTTTTATTCTCTCAAAATTATTTACTGTTTATACAAAAATTATTTACTATTTCTATAAAAATTATTTACTATTCTATTCATTATTTACAATTTCTATATAAATTATTTACTATTTCCATTTATCAACAGTATTTACTATTTGTATAAAAATTACTTACTATTTCTATTCTCTCAAAATTATTACACAATTGATATAAAAATTATTTACTATTTCTATAAAAACATTATTTATTATTTCTATAAAAAATTATTTATTTCTATAAAAATTATTTATTTCCATAAAAAAATTTATTTACTATTTCTATAAAAAATTATTTACTATTTCTATACAAAATTACTTACTATTTCTATAAAAAATTATTTACTATTTCTATAAAAAATTATTTACTATTTCTATAAAAATTACTTACTATTTCTATAAAAAATTATTTACTATTTCTATAAAAAATTATTTACTATTTCTATAAAAAATTATTTATCATTTCTATAAAATTATTTATCATTTCTATAAAATTATTTATTATTTCTATTAAAAAATTATTTATTTCTATAAAAAATTATTTATTTCTATAAAAAATTTATTTCTATAAAAAATTATTTATTTCTATAAAAATTATTTATTTCTATAAAAATTATTTATTTCCATAAAAAAAATTATTTATTATTCTATAAAAAATTATTTACTATTACTATAAAAATTACTTACTATTTCTATAAAAAATTTACTATTTCTATTTCCTGAAAATTATTTACTATTTCTATTTTCTCAAAATTATTTACTATTGCTATAAATGCATTGTAATCTTAAATATATACTTGGTTATAAAAAAAGAAAAAGCTGAATTGACATTTTCAATCTCATACATATAATACTTTCATGAAAATATTTTTATTGTTCTAATTATTATTACTGCTTTGAATAATATAAACAAATTAAAATAAATATTATTTATAGCAATATCTAATATATAATATTATACATAGCAATATATAGTATTATTTTATATCTCTGTATTATATGTGGTTAAGTTTTGATTCTTATGTCTTTTATTTGTTTTTCTCACTTTTTGTTAAGTTACTTTTGTGTCTGTTTTCTTTCTTAAAGATAACAAATAAAATGTCGCCCCAGTTACTGCAGCAACCGATATTCAAGCGAAACTGATGAAATGTTAACATGTAAAACAGATGATGTGGGGGTTCGGTGTAGGACTAAAAACAGCTTTCAAGGTCACTTTAAGAATCGGTTTGGAAATGAACCAGCGTTTTTTCAAATAAAATGAGTGGAGACAAGCAATTTTACGACCGACTTCTGCCGCCGTATTTACGTTTGCAAATTTCGGAATGATACATTCGAAACAGACGGGTGTATTTTTAGAATTTCAGTAATGCAAGAGCTCGGCAAGAAAAGCAAAGATGATTTATTGATCACGCTTAAGTTCAATTTCTATAACAACATTTTTACAGTTACTTTATACACCTGCCATTCATTAATAGGGTTGCAATGTCTAGTGAAAAATTGATTTAAGAATAAATGACAGAATACAAATTACAGTAATATTTTAAATATTGGCAATATATTATTATATTTTTTTTTCTCCATTTTTTTTATTTAAATTACCGTACAGTTGAGTTTAAAAATGTTTTTTTTTCTTATCCCACTTGGTAGACAATACATCTAGATCAAGTCCAAGAACACGTGTAGTCTGGTGGAAGCAGGGAAAGGGGACGGGGGCAGCTTCTATTGTTATGGAATACCCGTAAGTAGAAGTCTGACTTGGCTCCGTGTTGTTGAAGAAGGAGGGAAGTGCCTTGCGGGAGGACTTTAAGGGGAACTACACCGCATTTGCGTATTATATGGGAGAAAACCCGGAAAACTCTCACCAGATAGTCTAACTAGCGAGGCAAGTTACTGAACATCCCAAACGCCATGGAGTCTCCTCGTCTTTTGAAATAGTGTCTACAATAAAGCCGCAAGCAGATTGAACATCAGCCTTAATGCTCACCAGCGGTGCGTGTTGTCAATGAGCTATGAGTTGGGCACGTTTTCGAATCCTATTTTCAGGTTCATGCCAAATTTGTTCTATTAAGTACAATCTGACGATTAAAAATGTATTTTAATTAATTTTTTATAGCTGTAAAGCAACCACAATCAGGCAGACATTCAATAATTCTCATATTAAAAAGTTAATTCTTGTATTAAAGAGGTGATATGCTTAGAATTATTATCCTTATGAATTTTTTCTAAAGATCTTAAATTTTCATTAAGTCTCAATATATCTACATTGATCAATAAATTCAAACTTACCATACCAACACCTAGCAGAATATCCAACTGACAGGATCTTCATACTACTGTATCCAAAAAGTAAAATCAATTTTCAATTTAAAATTCCTGGGGCTTATGGAATTAATTTTTTCCCTTTTTTAAGTTGCTGGCATTGTCCTTGACATCTGTGTGAAATATGACGTCAAAATATTCATTTTGAGTTACGCTTGCCTTTGTGAGACGCTAAAACTGATTCCGGCAATTTTTGAAATGTCTGAATTCATTGAGCAAAGAACTTGCATTTAATTTTGTTTGCGGAAAAGTATAGAATGTTGCAGAAGGCATTCGGTGAGAAAATTATATCGGAAAGAGATGTTTAGAAGTGGTATAAGCAGTTCAAAGAAGGCAGACAACGCGTTTAAGACGAAGACCCCTCTGGTCGACCCTCAACCTCAACCGACGAAGCTCACGTCCAAAAAAATTAAAGATTTGGTGCTTGAAAACCGTCGATTTGCAATTAGAGACCTTGCTGATAATGTTGGAATTTCAAAAGGATCGGTCAATTACATTTTGGGCCTCAAACGTCCACTAAATATTTAGACATAATTCAGATCTTCATACGTCCTGTCACAAATTGATAAAATTTGTTACACTCCTTACTCCGTAACAAAAAAAAAAAAAAAAAAAAAAAAAAAAAAAAAAAAACATATACTGTCTACATCTTAGTGTCTCACAAATGTGGACTAATTTATCTTAAAGTAAGGTTTCCATGAAGACAATTTTTCTTTTTGCTATCCCCAATAATAAAAAATTAAAAATACATTTATGATGAGTTATATAAATAAAAATAAAAAAAAAATTAAACCATTAAAACCATACTAAAGGGCAATTTAGCATTAATAACATGTTTAAATATCAACACTTCAAAATTAGGCATAAAATATCAGTCTTTTCTTTAAATATAGTTCTTCCGTACTTAACAGTAACTACTACTTAGTCATCAAAAATGCATGCGAATTTGTTCTAAAACTGAGAATAATAATAAAAAGCTTTCAAATAGCGTTTCCTTTCTAAAAAAGAGGAAAAAGTGCATTACGGAATCCTATTTAGGCGAGGAGTTATCATTCCTATAGAAAGGGAAAAAAAAGGATATAATATAAAAGCAAGAGAACTCAATTTTTCAAACCGCCTGCTCTAATAACTTGCTCGTGTAACTCTCGCCAGCAACTTGGACAGCTTCCAGTTCGTGGTGGAAGGTCTGAGCAGGTGAAGAACTGGATACATTGATCAACATGACAGCTTGTAGGAAGTAAAAAAAAGAATAAAAAAATTGTAATTTCCTGACTGGCTTTATGAAATCCCAAACCAATGGATTGGTTAAATTTTTTTTTAAGTATAAGGTTTTTGCTTAAGAGGCCTTCATGGATATCGTTATGTTTGGTGATTAGTTTTATGTGAGTTTGCAAAGAAAATTATGGGAATTACTATATATTTTTCTCGTATTTAAGTTGTTAGCTTCCAATACTTTAAACTAACAGAGAATCTAAGACATTCTACTAATGTATCTGGGAAAAAAAGAAATGAAACATTTATATTTGACTGATGCTTCGGGCCTGATGGCCGAGTGACTAGCGTACTTGCGCTTGGTGCCACAGGTTTCGGGTTCGCACTCTTTAAGCTAATTAGACCGGGACCTACAGTTTAACGTGGATTCCATCCAAACCACTAACAAACATGCATGCCACCTCGTGATTTCGAACCTGAAGCCTGTGGTACCAAGGGCCAGAGCGCTAGCTAATTGACTATCAGGTCGCAAAAGGATAGCGAAAACTGAAGTATATATTTATCCACCAAAAAAGTAGATCATAGTTATGAATAATAATTATACTCAATAATTATACTTACGCAGCCTGATGGCCAAGTGATTAGATATCTGGCGCTCGATGACACAGGCTTCGGGTTCAATTCCCGGCCTTTCCATGGATGTTTGTAGTGTTCGGAATGCATTTTAAACCGTAGATCCCTGTTTTATATGACTATTGAGAGTAGTTCTGACAACCCTACCCCGTGAAAAGAAACATCTACTGTCCCTTAATCTGCCAGTAGGCAGATGGTCTTGGCCCCCCATGGGGCTGTTGCGCCAATGAAGAACAAATTGATGGCTATATTCAAGTTGATTTTATGCATATTTTCTTGATTGTGCATAACACAAAAGGAAGTAGTATGTCCTTAAGAAATGTTAAAAAAGTAATGACTTTTCCCGTTCCGAGATTTAGTGTTTGCATATTAAAGTGGCATAATATTGTAATCTCTAGATTAGCAAACTTTCTTTTACCAATACTTAAACTTAGTGTTTCAATATTGGTAAATAATAATTTTAAATGAGGAGAACACATTATTTTAATTAATAAAAAATATTTTATTAATATTATTAAAATTCAGTTTATTTGATAATTATGAATCTTCTTCGTTGGCATAACAATCCCATGCTGGGACAAAGCCGTCAGCCTACTAGACAGATTTTAAAACAGGAGAGAGTTTCTTTTTACGGAGGGTTGTCAGCCTTACGCCCAACGCTCAACATTCATATTAGCCCGAAAACCTATGGTTTAAGGTGATTCCGAACCACTACAAACATCCATGACACCCCCGGGACTCGAACCCAAAACTAGTGGCACCGTTTGATTTCTGTTTTTCTCCACTTGAAGATGCATAACATTATTTTAAAATAATATGTATTTTGCTTGTTTTCAAATGCGTGTTCTGAATAGTTTACCCCGAGGGGCTAATTATTCAGAACACGCATTTTGAAAGAGTTTCTTCAATTGGGTGATGGGATGTAATCCTGTACCTTTCTTGTTTGAAGGACATTTCGTCCTACAAATTTGTGGGTTTCGAACTTAGAGCCTTTATTTCGGAATACTAACGTGATATCCATCCGGCCGCTTCAACTAATCATGAAAGGGTTATTAATTAAAAAATAAAAGAAATGGAAATATTTTTTTCATTGGCGTTATCCCCCCCATGGTGTGGCAACGCTTAAAGTCTGACGATTAATATTTCGTGTGATTGTTTATTAAGTAATTGATATTTCTTCTATTGTACGAATGCGGTATTTAACGACTTATTCAAGATAAACACCAAATTTCTAAATGCATAGTAAAAAAAAATTTTTTTCTTCTCTTCTTCATGCGCGCAACAGCCCCATAGTGGGCCAAGGCCACCTGCCTACTGACAGATTTCGAGACAGGAGATGTTTTCTTTTGACGGTGTCACTCCTACGCGCAATAGTCATATTAAACCAGGACTTAAGGTTTAAAGTGGATTCCGAACCACCACAAACATTCATCAAACCACCAAAAATAACACTAGTCACTCGATATAAATATCTGTGGTTTAAAAATTCTTTTGCAGAGCATTTCAAAACTCTTATTAAGTGACTATTTTTAATTAAACAGCAATTAAAATCTATAAATTATTTAATTGAGATAATTAAAAGTATTTATCGACTCAGTTCTTAATTAGTTAAGTATAATTGCTAAATTTTATTAATTTATTTGTGACAAAATGGATAACTACTTAAAAAAATTATTAAGTATTTGTTGAAGAGTTTAAAGTAATATAGTTTAATATCTTTTATTATACCCTGTTTTCTGCTGTAAGCACTTAGTCATTTACTGCTACCGAGCTTAAAATAGCAGGAAAATCCGTTGCTTAGTAAGCGCATTTGGTTTGAGATTGTCGTAAGCTAAATCGTCCTGAAAAATGTGAATAATGGCCAAAAGAACCCAAACAAATAAAGTAAAAAACGGAGCAAGAGCAATTAGGCTAATGGAGATTTAAAGATAGGTTCCCTTTTATGTTGCTGTAGAAAAAGAGATAGGAGTAGTAAGTATGTATAAAAGAATTTTACCACCACATTCATGACTACGTCATTTGAGGCAATCAGGACCTAAAAATAAATTGCTTTTTTATTTGATATAGATAGATAGATACATAGAAATAGAAAAAATGTAAGCTATATAATTCTGATTATTCAAGACATATTTGCAATTAATATTTTACTTTGTTTATCTGCTTTTTGCAATCGTCGAATGGTATTACAATCGTTTTTGGTATTTCAAATGTGTTGCCTAAAAATATTCCTTTTTTATATTGTTGAATTAAGATCACCGAGACGTTTCAGAGATATGAAGATACTAAGAAACACCTACACTCAAAGATTCTGCAATCAAAATTATCATTCTAACTATGCGTCTCCTTAAATTTCTATACGACCTGATGCCTAAGTGAGTAGAGCTCTGGCCCTTGGTATCTCAGGCTTTTGAGGTTCGAATTCTAGCGGCGGCAAGGATGTCTGTTAATGTTCGGAATCCACTTTAAAATATAGGTCCCGATCTAATTAGCCTAAAGTGTGCATAAAATGACCGTAGAACGACAAACCTTAAATTTCTATACGGCCTGATGGCCAATTGGCTAACCCTCTGGCCTTTGGTGCCACAGGTTTCAGATTCGAGTCTTGGCGGAGGCGTAGATGTTTATTTGTGGTTCGGAATCCACGTTAAATTATAGATCTCGGCCTAATTAGCCTAAACTGTGCACAAAATGACCGTAGAGCGACAAACCAAATCTTAAAATTCCATGGGCTGATTTCTCTTGGCTACAAAATATTTCTACTACTACACGAAATAGACATAGAAACTGCTAATGACTGAAAACTCAAATGCTATTTTGTTTAATTGAAATGATAAAAAAAATTCGTGAGTGTAAAAAAATTTTAATGATTATTATCAATAATTTTGAATAGCCGTAATATTAAAAAGGATTTATAAGAACGAATTAGCTGATAAATCGTTTGTCAGGCGTCATTATTTAAATATTTTGGAGTGAAGTAATATTTTTTATACAGAATAAAATAAATATTAATTATTTTAATGCAAAATAAGAAATAATGAAAGGTTTTAACAAAATAAAAAAAAATTTTAACAAAAAAACTGCAAGCAGTAAAAGTGTAATACTTCAGCATTTATTGCTAAATTTTATTCATATTTTTATTATACCTAAAATTTGCTTAGTTTTAGTTTTTCAGTATTAAAGATAAATATTATTTCTCATTAAATAAGTTATTTATTTATAGCATTTTTAATTATTTTAATTTTTGTATTTTATATTACTTTGATTATAAATCATTAATCCATTAGGCTAGTCGTTAATCTATAAGATGCTAATCCATTAACCCATTAGTTCTTAGTACATATTTAGTTTTCAAACTTTAAGACCAATTGGAAACAAACAAAAATAAATTGGTAAACTAAAAAAAAAAGTAAAATAAAACAATTTTCAACAGACCTTAAACTGGAGCAGATCCTCAAAGACGTAATGGCAAATTGTGCTTTATCTGTTAAGTGATTTTTTTTAAAATAAATATATCTGTCGTGAAATTCTGTAAAAAATAAAATAAAATATTCTCGTTTATAGAATCCAAATTTTGTTGTCCGATTCAAAATTTGGTGGGTCCCATTTGAAGTCATTCGTAATTAGAATGACGAATATGTGGCTTATTCAGGCAGGATGTACCATGTAGGCCTGCACTACACTGCATCCACAATTTACCACCCACTTTGGGAATGAAAAACCCCTTTCGGTTGATATCTAGAGGGTTTACCTAGAACTTAAAGGAATGACTTGTTTACAGATTTATCTCCGGCTTAAACATTGAAAGTTCTTGTTTCTAACCAAGCTTCTTTTCAATACAGAAAATTAACGTACTATCCACAAGGCCTCTTTAAAACCTATTCTGATTCCTTTTGCAATATTAATAGCTTCCTTTCCCTACAATGTTTTCAATAATATCTGAATTTTTTTATTAAACTGAATAAAAAAACTATGGTTTGATATTTATCATGCCAAAAAATATATCTAGCAAGGAAATTTTTATTTGTAAATAAATAACAATGAAAAAAATTAGAAAAAAAATTCTAAATATCTTTATCGACTTTAGTTAATATTAAATAAAAAACAATAAAATGGATTAATGCAGGGGTCGGCAACCTTTTGAGTCGAAAGAGTCAAAAATTACAATTTACAAAATTTCAAAGTTTTTAAAGAGCCACAAAATTTTTTCTTGACAACAATAAATAGTACTCGCATAAATAAAATTTTTTGATAAAAAATAAAAAACTAATCTATATATTCATAAGAAAAATATCTATTTATTCATATATAAGTAGTGTTTTTCACAACAAAATAGATAATATATATATGGCATTATTAGATAATTACTTATTATTTAAGTAAAAAACTAAAACAATTAAAAATTTACTTACAACGCTAACTTGTACTTCAATAACAAACAATTGAGCAAACAAATTCAACGGGAGCGTTGGCTTTGCCATAGTTTTAGAAAGCTTGGATAAATTTGGCTCATAACTTGTTGCTTTAAGTTTCAAACACGACTCTCAATTTTCATTTGTCAGTTGGCTTCTTACTTTACTTTTAATTATGTTCATGCAAGAGAACGCCGCTTGCTCGCACAAATATGTCGATCCGAAGATAGTCAGCACTCCAAATGCCAACTTCTTTGCCTCACTGTAGCAATCTGGAAGACTATTCCATGCGTCGAATATAAGTGCCTCAACTCGCGGCATTTCTTTCAAAGCTGTCCACTTTTGTTGCGTTACGTACATGCATGTTTAAATGATTTTTAAATGTTTTTTTTTTTTGATAAAATAAATAATATTTGCGTATAGAACTGAAGAGCCGCAGCTTCACATCCAAAGAGCCGCATGTGGCTCGCGAGCCACAGGTTGCCGACCCCAGGATTAATGAAATAGATTAGATAGTAAAAATAATAAAAGTATAGGTATTTTAACTTTTTTTTTATAACAACAATCACGCATCAGTTGAATTTCCAGAAATTTGAATTATTTGTCTATTTCTTATGTTCAACAGCAAAAGAGTTTTCTATGAGTTCAAAATGATGATGAATATTCTTTTTTATTCGTCCTAAATTCTCCTCGTGTGTTTGGATTTTAAATTAAAAAATTTTAAAAAGAGAAATTTTTATGATGAATATTCTTTTTTCTTCGCGATTATTACCTTCCTAAATATTTTTGTTGCAAATAAATTATTATCGAATTTTTAATTTAGTCAAAATCTTTATTATCGTACAGAGAAATTTTTATCTTTACAGAGAAGTTTTTTTTCAGTAATATGAATGAATAAAGTATTAAAATGTTTTCTAAAATTAAGTAATAACACAATGAGTAATTTAATTTGAAAAAATTCAGCTTATTTGTAAATCATAGCTTTACACTTTTACAGATAATATGTTTATGCTCATAAATATAACATTAAAAGTCGCATATTTTGAAATGCTAGCTATTCTAGGAGGGGAGGGTGATGTTCGAGTGTCTGGCACTTGATGTCACAGGTCTCGGGTTGGAGTCCCGGCTGTGCCATGAGTATTTATAGTGGTTAGGACTACGTTACCTTAAGGCCGCCGTTCTACTATGACCGTAAGAGCGTTGGGCTGACAACCTTACCCCGTAAAAAAAAAAAAAAAAAAAAAAAGCATCTAATGTCTCGAAATCTGCCAATAGGCAGACGGACTTAGCCCACCTAAGGGCTATTGCGCCGATGATGATGAGCTGTTCTAGGAGATAAATTAATAACAGCATGTTTTAGCTTATTTGTACAAATTTTTAAAGTATATACCGTATTTTATTGTTTAAATTAATTAGTTAGAAGAATAACAATTAAAACTATACAACTATAATACAAATTAATTTTAATGCACATCAATTAATTTTTTTCCACTATGTTAAATTTGTGCCAAACAATTAGTGTTCTATAACAATTTTAATATTAATTGTTTAGTCCTAATTTAATATTGAGAAAAAAATTAATTCACGTATATTAAATTAATTTCTATTTACATCCATTGTGTTTTTATTATGGATATTATTATTATTATGTTATATTATTACTATATTATTGAAATTCATTTACAACAAATAATCATAATTGATTCTTGCACAAAAATACCAAATATTTATTTTATGAAGAACACATTGTTATTTAGATTCTAAGAAATATAAAATACATTATGGATTTTACTGGCAAGAATTTTTTCAACTATTCTGCTAAAATATTTCGATTTCGTCCTGTTTTTTAACTACAGTGTTCCAAAAAGTTATTAACAGTCAAATCCATTCGATTGTAATGTCTACGAACCTAACCAGTCTAACATGAATCCAGAACGCACTGCAGCAAATTATTCAACCAATGTTTTTAAAAACAAATCGAAACTACGTCATGGCATTTAACTACAAGCTCTTGACCTTTCATCTGCAGTGCACTTCGGCTGATTGAAAAACATCTGCCGCGCCTCCTAATGGCAACAAATGAAAAACGAGGAATGGCAGCGGTTTTTTAACTCTTGGAATCTTTCACTCACTCACTTTTCGCCTGGGCAGCTTCTGTCTCAAACTATGACGTAAAACGCCGGGATATTTTGGGAGGCATCTAATAGCTATCAACTGCAGCATCTTTTTATAGATTCAATTACATTAACCATGCTTTGTTATGAGCTTATGTTATTATGGGAGTGAGCTATTTCAGTGAGGGGTAAAATAATTTTACCTCATATAAGTGGCACATAAAATGTATGATATTATGCACCAAAATATGACATTTTGAACCAGTGGTGGCCAAAACGCGGCCCGCCTTGAATGTTTTTCCTGCCCGTGAGATTTATCACATTTTTACAAAATATATTTATTTTATAATGGCCAAAATAGTGAAAGCAAATGCATTTAAAAAATACATTATGTGTGCATTTCATATATTCAAAAATGAACTGTCGAAATTGTAAGAAAAAAAATTAACTATTAACTAACTTTATTTATGAGTTTGCTGAATAATTAAATTATATTCTTCGGACTCATGTTGCTCGCACATCTAATATAACAGGTTCTAGGCCACAGTGACCATCCCTAGATACGCACAGGTGACTGTTGATAGCAGAGCAAACCAGACTCTTAGTTCAAGTTGTTAGCGCTTTTGGTTCAACTTACACCTGTGAATCGTTTTTTTTTTACTGAAATTGACCAAACAAAAAACTCGCTCAAACATAACGGACGTTAACTTGCAACACTTACACTGAAGTGACAAAAGTCATGGGATAACTCTTAATATCGTGTCGGCCCTCCTTTCGCCCGGCGAAGTGCAGCAACTCGACGTGACATGGACTCAACAAGTCATTGGAAGTCTTCTGCAGGAATATTGAGCCATGCTGTCTCAATAGACGTCCATAATTGTGAAAGCGTTGATGGTACAGGATTTTGGGCACGAACAGACCTCTCGATGATGTCCCATAAATGCTCGATGGGATTCATGTCGGGCGATCTAGGTGGCCAGATCATTCATTGGAATTGTCCAGAATGTTCTTCAAACCAATCGCGAACAGTTGTGGCCTGGTGACATGGCGCATTGTCATCCATAAAAATCCCATCGTTGTTTGGGTACATGAAGACCATGAATGGTTGCAAGTGATCTCCAAGTAGCTGAACATAAGCATTTCCAGTCAATGTTCGGTCCAGTCGCACCAGAGGACCAAGTCCATGCTATGAAAAAAACAGCCCACATCATTACGGAGCCACCACCAGCTTGAACAGTGCCTTGCTGACAGTTTGGGTCCATAGCTTCGTGGGGTCTGCGCCACACTCGAACCCTACCATCAGCTCTTACCAACTGAAATCGTGACTCATCGGACCAGGCCACGGTTTTCCATTCATCTAGGGACCAACCGATATGCTCACGTGCCCACGAGAGTCGCTGCAAGCGATGTCGTTCTGTCAGTAAAGGCACTCGAGTCGGTCTTCTGCTGGAATAGCCCAAGAAAGCCAAATTTCTCCGCACAGTTCTAACAGACAAGTCCCTTGTACGTCCCACATTGATTTCTGCAGTTATTTGACGCAGTGTTGCTTGTCTGTTAGAATTTACGACTCTTTGCAGACGTCGCCGGTCTCGGTCGTTAAGTGCAGGCGGTCGACCACTGCGCTGTCCATGGTGGGATGTTATGCCTGAAATTTCATACTCTCGGCACACTCTTGACACAGTGGATCTGGGAATGTTGAATTCCCTAACGATTTCCGAAATGGCATGACCCATGTGTCTAGCTCCAACTAACATTCCGCGTTCAAAGTCTGTTAATTCCCGTCGTGCGGTCATCATCACGTCAAAACCTCTTCACATGAATAACTTGAACAGAAATGAAAGCTCTGCGAAAGCACTGCGCATTTATACCTGTTCTACGCGATGCTACTGCCATCTGAAAATTTGCATATTGCTATCCCATGACTTTTGTCACTTCAGTGTATTACGATGTGAAAATACTCAAGCTGAGATTGATTTGCAAAAGCTAAGTAAAAGAGTGGAGAAACAAATATCGCACTGGTAAAATAAATAGTTTTTAATGATTTCATTTTTTTTTATTTCATTTAGATTTGTATATTTTTTATATTTCCTTTTTAGTGTTATATAGTTCTATACAATGTGCTTTTAATATCATTATTACATTATCTATGTTTATGTGTAAGAATTATAGTAAACACAAAAATAATAACTCATTATGTTTCAATTTTTCCCTCCAAAAAATGTCTATAGTGGGTCTAAATCTAATAGGGGGATATATAATTTTATATGCGGCTCACGGAGTTATAATGCATTTCCAAAGTGGCCAGCAAGATCATTTGGGTTGACCTCCCCTGTTTTAAAGCATTGAAAGTAACATGAAATAGGCAGACTAGAGGAAAACCTTTGCTTTGTATGTGTGAAGTAAAAGAAATGTAAATTTTCATTAATCATAAAGTAATTAAATATTATGAAAACTAGATTCATCAATAATGAATTAAAAACTACGAATGCGATTTCATTAATCTAAGTCAAATAATGTAAACAAATATTGTTTAAAAAATGGAGATAATAAAAAAAAATAAACATAGGCTTTCCTCAAGAAATATTTGTCAGGATACACCCAATATTATCTTAGGCACTTACACATTTGAATCTGTACTTAGTTTTAAATACTTAGGATCGGAAATTAAATGTCATAATAATATCTTACCAAAAATAAAAAACAGAATTGTGTTTACCAATAGTGCTTTTTTTGGGTTAAGAAATCTGTTTCAATCACAATTCATATGCAGAAAAACTAAATTCTTCTTGTTATATAAAACCCTTATCAAACCTATTTTGGTCTATGGCTCTGCAACATGGACTTTGGCAAGGTCTGATGAGGCCTATTTGGTATATATGAGCGGAAGATTTTAAGGGCTGTTCTTGGAGGTGTTAGGAAAAGTGATGGTTGGAGAAGACGGTACAACGCAGAAATATATAAATGCTATAAAGACCCAGATATTATAAAATTTATTGAGATCAATGGATTACCCTGGGAAGCTCATGTATTTAGAATGAATGAATAATTTATGCCCTGTGAAAAGGCTCGTTTTGACAAAAGCCACAGGGACAAAGAGGAAGAGGACGACACAAGTTGAGATGGATAGACACAGTTGAAAAAGATTTTGCTGTACTGAAGGTTAAGAATGGAAGGATCCTTGTCGCCCAGAGGAATGCATGGAAATCTCTTCAAAAGAAAGCCTTGGTTCACCCTGGGCTATCGTGCTATTGATGATGATGATGATGATGATGATGGAGATGATCAAAAGCAATATAAAGATTCAATTATTCATATATTGAAAATATAAAATTGTAGGCAGATCAAATTGAAACTGCACATTATGTAGAAAACTATCAGATGGCAAAAGGAATCATATGTTCTGTAAATTCATGAACGAATGTCTTTGTTATGAACGAATTGTGTTTACAATGATTAGTGGATATACAGTGGTTTATAGTGGATTACAATAAGTAGTGTAAACATGACATGTTATTGAATTACAAGCATCAGAATCCACTTAAAACCGTTGATCCCGGTCTAGTATGAGTGCAGAGCGCTGGGCGTAGGGCTAACAACGCTACCCCTTAAAAAGAAAACATCTCATGTCTCGAAATTTTCCAATAGGCAGACAGCCTTTTCCCTCCATGGAACATTTGCATCTCAGAATTAGAAGATTGAAATGCAATTCCATTTAAGGTTAGAAAGATAGGCTTTGATGAGAATAATCGTTCCTTTTTATAACAGCAATGCGTCGTTCACATTCTTAAAACTATTATTATGAATATCAGTTTTTTTCAGTTTTAATGTAAATTTCTTACAAAACAATCCCTTTTGAATGAAGTGGAAAAATATGAAAGTAGCAAAGCTAATACCGTAACCAAGTTCTCTACATGATACAAAGGAAATATGTAGTCTTCCCCAAATATACTCAAAACCATTACGTTTAGTTTAAAACCATAAAGCTATACTATTCTCAAGGCAAGGTTAAATAACAGAAATACAAATGGCAATAATAATCTTTCCCTTATTTAATTCAGATTCACTTTTACAAATGTCTTTTTTTTTCTTCATATCACCCTTTTTATTTCCCGTCCTTTGCGAACTGACCATTGGTCACGAGCTACTGACCATCCAAAGGACTTTGGCGGTCAAGTTAACCGAATCCGATGCGGCTGGACGCATTCAATGCCGCTGTTTCTTTAATTATGGACGAATTCCGTACAACACAAAAGAATCAAGCACCGGCATTGGAAATGTAATTAAGTTAGGAAGTTAATTAGGAGAGTGCAGTAGCAATTATAATAATAAGTAGTCTGTTTATTATGTTTTGCTTGGAAATTTAAGATATCAACAATTGAATTTAAAGGGTGGAAATATATATTATGCTTTTTAATTTAACTTACGACTGCATCTACAACACTGTTATTACGAATATGTATAAGCGGTGCCTGATGGCCGAGTGACTGGCGCTCAATGGCGCAAATTTCGGGTTCGAGTTCCAGTGGTTCCATGATGTTTGCAGTGGTTCGCAATCCCATTTAAGCCGTCGGACCCAGTCTAATATGGCTATTGAGAGAACGGCTGACAACCCTCTCCATAAAAAAGACATCTCCAGTCTCGAAATGTACCAGTAGGGACATAACGGGTTTTGAACTTAGTTAGCATTATATAAAGCAAATAACTTAAATTGAACCAATAATGTTTTCTTCTTCTTTTTTAATGGCGCAAATAATCCCATCAGGGGCCACGGCCGTTTGCCTATTGGCAGATTCTAAGGCATTAGTTTTCTTTTTTAGGAGTACAGTTGTCAAGCTCTAAGCTCTGTAGACATATTAGACCGGCGAACTACGGTTTAAAGTGTATTCCGAACCCCTACAAATCCATGGCATCTGGCTGGAATCGAACCCGAAACATGCAGCACCGAGCGATAGTCACTCGGCCATCAGGCCCTAGAGTCTACTAGAGTCTAATTTTTCATGTGGTTTTTTTTTTTATTGTTTCTTCTGAAAGTATCACATTCATGCAAAATAGTTTAATTGAGAAGTCCTCCAAGAAGATGTGATCGTCTAATTTTATTCCGATTAAGTCAGTCTACGGCACTTGATGGCCGAGTGACTAGCGCTCTGGCACTCGGTGCCACAGGTTTCGGGTTCGAGTCCTTGCAATGCCATGGATGTTTGTAGCAGTTCGAAATCCACTTTAATCCTCCTTCAGCGACACGAAGACTTCTACCTAAGGGGGATCTATCACAACAGAAGCTGCCCACCCCCTTCTCTCCTTCCATGAGACCACGCTGGTTCTTGGACCTGGTCCAGATGTTGCTGTCTACCTAGTGTAATAAGAAACAACACGGTATTATGTTGTGACACATGAGGCCCGCAGGTCCGGCAGTCCTGAACTAGAGATTTGCTGTGACTACTACTATCGAAGAAGACGATATCTATTTGAAACTTGACGCCATTCAACCCAGACTATATGAAATTGAAGACAAATAAGAACTTCGCATGTAGTTGAAATTGCTACGCGTGAGTTTTTTGGTTTATCACTGAATCAATTTACTGCAAACACTTTCTTCTTCATTTTTGTAACATCCCCATGGCGTGCAAAGACCGTTTGCCTACAGGCAGATTTCGAGACAGAATATGTTTTCTTTTAGTTGCGCAGAATTGTCAGCCCTACGCCCAACAGTCACATTAAATCGGGATCTAAGACTTAAAGTGAATTCCGAGCCACTACAAACATGGCACAGCAGGGACTCAAACCCTAAACCTGTGGCACCGAGTGTCAGACACTTGGCCATCAGGCCTTTTACCACAAGCACCTCATAAGTAAAAAAATTATTCTAAAAAAAAAATTGCAGTTAAAAGATAGCAGTCGAAATTTGTAATATAAATTTATATTCAAATGAAAAATTAACGATTCTTGTATTATTATTATTAAGAAGAATTTGGTTGAATTCTTCGTATATTAAATAATCAAAGTAAATTACTTTTTGCATAAATTAAGAAAAGTTAATCAGCTAATCGTTATTCTTGTTATACGAGTTCTTTATTTATATTTTTATCTATAATTCAAGGAATAATTCAACACGATACAAGGACATAAAGATGATATAATAAAGCCAATGCGTCAACAATAAAGAAATTAAAAAAAGAGAGTATCTACCTATCTATTTGACCCACATTCAGATGGAATTGTTGCTCCAAATCGATTACGATACAAACTGTCCGCGTGATCTCTGTATGTTACTAAAGGGGAGGTGAAATTCATCGATTAACCGATTCTCGTGATCATCACGGTCAGAATCGATTAACAACTGGCACGGAATTGCTCTATTATGACGAATCATTAAGATAGAAACTTGATGCAAGTGGTTATTCAAAAAAATTCTGAAAAGTAAACAAAAAAAATTATGTCGAATTTTGGATCGCTAAAAAATTAACCAATAAAAGTGTATTTTTTCAGTTATATAATTATAAAACATAAATATTCTTGCAGAAGGATAATTTCGCTTTATTCTAGACAAATGTTTATAAAATAATAATATTGAGATCAGAAAAAAACTTCTACTTATTTGAGTAAAATCATTTGCATTATTATACTCAATTATTTCACTAAGCGATTGCAAGTCTTACAATTCGTAAGTAGAGTTTATCGTAATGTAATTATAATAGTTGAGTATAATTAATGTTATTAATATACTTGTAGTTATATAATAATACTTCTTCATTGGCGTAACAGCCCCATGGTGGGCCTACTGGCAGATTTCGAGACCGGAGATGTTTTTCTCTTTGCAGGATAGGGTTCTCAACCCTACGCCCAACAGACATGTTAGACCAGGACCATAAATGTGTGTGTCTAATCGTCAGTGTCCTGCAGTGAGCGAAGGACATCTCATGAGTAGTCTATTAATAGATGGAGGGAAAGGGGGCAGCTTCTTCTGTGATAAAGCACCCGTAGGTAGAAGTTTGACTTGGATCCGTATCTCTGATGAAGGAGGGCAATGCCTTTCGGGATGAATTTTAGGGGGGAGCTACCCTGCGTATCGTATGGGAGAAAACCCTGAAAAATTTCCACCATGCACTCCGACTGATGAGTCAAGAGGCTGAACATCCCAAACGCCATCGATTCTCCTCGTCTTTGAAACAATGTCTACAACAGGGATTGCCAACCCAAATGATCTTGCGGGCCACTTTGGAAATGCAACACAACTCCGCGGACCGCATATAAAATTATATATCCCCATATTAGATTTAGACCAACTGTAAACATTTTTATTTTCATATTACAACCTGTTATATTAGATGTTTCAAGATACGCGCGCACCATGAATTCGCTAAATATAATTTAATTATTCTGTGAATTCATCAATAAAACAGACAATATCTGTCCTATATTCGCAAGAATATTATTTTAAATACAAACTTAATTTTTTTCTCATCATTTCGACAGTTCATTTTTGAATATAGGGATGCACACATAATGTATTTTTTAATACATTGGTTTTAACTATTTTGGCCATTATAAAATAAATATATTTTGTAAAAGTGGGACAAATATCACGGGGCGGAAAAATGTTCAAGGCGGGCCGCGGGTTGGCCACCCCTGGTCTACAACAATGTCGCCAGAGGATGGAGCATCCATTCCCCTAATGCTCACCAGCGGCCCGCGTTGCCACTGAGCCACGAGTCGGGCATGAAGTTACTGTAAGCCTTATTATTACAATTATATAATTTGAAACTTTTTTATTTCCAACGGCAAATTATGAACAGTTACAGCAAAAAAAAAAAAAAAAAAAAAAAAAAACAAAACAACAAAAAAAAAAAAAAAAACCAAACATACAACAACAAAAAAAAAACCAAACATACAACAACAAAATAATACAAGACATGCTGAGAACAGAGTTCATTAATCTAACACTAAGGCCAAGTTGCAGATCTTTTAGCCACTAAAAAGTGTTATCAGGTGCACCACGGGGAGGTAGATCTTCTGCGCACCCATAATTTGAAACTAGTTTCATTTATAATGGTTTATTATCACCATGAAGAAAATTTGAATTCTAAAAATGCATCAAAATGAATAATTAAAGTTCTTTTAAATAGCAACCGAGCACACCTGTTCCAAACTCATGTTTAATAATTAATGATTAAATAAAGAACTAATCTCGGCTCATTGATATGCTATAAACACCGAACTTCATGGTCCTTTATTCAATTAATAACCTATGCAGAGCTTTTGCACGGGCCAACTTAATCTCCAGAGAACAATTGAGTTCCACGAACATAAATAATCGATAGTGGCCTACACATTCTCTGACCATTTTTGTTTTAGGTCATCGTGTCGCACGGGGCCAATTGGGGCCGAATTCATTAATTTCTGATCAATTCGTTTAGCTTTTTATCAAAGAGTATCAAACAGAAGTTTTTGTGTGAGCTTTTAGCGTGCTATTAACATTGCCGTTGAATTGCAAGATGTGTGTCAAAGTAAAATATTCCGGTCATTCTAATAAGGATTTTAGAACTAATTTATAAGAGTATTGGATTTCGTGCTGGAGATGATTGAACTGGCTATGCGCACACCTGAGGTTGTTTACTAATAAATTTTTTTTGTTAGTTCCATAGTGAATCGATGAACTAGTTTTGGAATTTCAGGTAGACTGTTGGGTTTTTTTTTCTTTCATTTAAAGATTTCCAAGTTAAAAGCTCACATATGTTTCATATCATTAGCAATATAATGCGTTTGAATTTTTCAATTTGCACAATTTTTTTTTTTATTTGTCGTCTTTGGTGTACACAATTATTTTGGAATACTGTAAGAGTTTACCCGGATTGCTTTGCCGCTCATTTGTGCACACTTCAGGCTTGCTTCACCGGCACCTACAGTTTAACTAGGATTCCGAACCACAAAAGCCAGAGCGCTAGCCAATTGGCCAGCAGGCCATGAAAGGTATTCGGCGTTTGCATGATCTTCATTCAGCTATTTATTTATTAAAATTTATTATCGATAACAAATATGCATATAAGGGCCTGAATGGCCGAGTGGCTAGCACTCTGGCGCTCGGTACCACAGGTTTCGGGTTCGAGTCCCGGCGGTGCCATGGTTGTTTGTAGTGGTTCGGAATACACTTTAAATACGTTCTAATAGGATCGTAGAGCGTTTCGGGGGCATTGTTACTTCGCGTCCGTGGCTTATCTTCAAGTTGCACGCGCCCCCTGGGGCCCAAAGTGAGTAACGTCTGTGCAGCTCTTGCCTTAAGGCCTCCAAGACGTCCATGTCTAAGTGTTTGCCAGCTGCATTAGAACAAAAAAAAATATGCATATAAGGTTAAGGATATTCTTAACCCCACATAACCTTTTACACAATCATAACGAATAATAAACTATTGCAACTGTCTGCACTGTTTGATATATTTAATATAAGAGTTATTTTATTTTAAAACTTTCTATTTTTGATTCCTTTGTTGAATTTATTGAAATACAAAAGCTAGTAAGTATTACTGAAATATTTTTTTATTTCTTCTTTAGTCAACAAACTTTTATCACGTCTTACCCTTATTTAAATACGTCTTACATTTTGAAACTATAAATATTACGTGAGGACCTCCAAACCCAATTCCGATCCTGTTATGTTTTCAAAATAACAGGAAATCGTAAAGTTTCTTACAACGTCAAGATGGTTTCATTTAAAATAATAAAAATTTATAAAGAAATGATGGTCAGCATTTTTAAAATTTTATTTAGAAGTTCTTCTCCTTTTTTTAGTTTCATGGCAGTAATTAAATCTTCTTGACTTGAACATTATTTTTAGAAGAAATAAAAGTACAATTAGGTCTGGAAAGAAATCGGAGATTATTAAGCGAAGCTTTTGTTTATTAATCATGATACAGGATTATATTGTATATTATTTATAATAACTCTTAGAAAATAGCCCGACTCGTGGCTCCGTGCGCTGATGGTGAGCAGTAGAGTGGAGGTTCAATCCGCTGGCTTCTTTGTTGTAGACACTGTTTCAAAAACGAGGAGATTCGATGGCGTTTATGATGTTAAGCATCTTGCCTCGTGAGTCGGACTACCTGGTGGGAGTTTTCCGGGTAAGGAATGTGGGGTAGTGCCCCCTGAAAGTTCTCCCGTAATGCACTGCCCTCCTTCATCAGAGTCACCGAGCCAAGTCAGACTTATATCTACGAGTGCTCCATCACCACTGAAGATGCCTCCCCCTTTTCCTCCTTTCCACGAGAACACACGGGTTCATGGACTTGGTCTAGATGTCGTAATTGACCAGACCAAGTGGGAAAAGAAATAAAAACAAATTAAACCATCGTTACAATCAGTATATTTTATATGCGGAAAGAAACATTTTTTTTTTTTACTTAAAAACTATCGTTGGAATCAGCATCTTTTACATGTAACGTGAAACATTTTTTTTTTTTTTTAACATTTTTTTAACCTTTCATTGTTTCCCAAGGAAGGTGAAAGTTTAAAATAATCAACTAACCATTCTTAACATGATCTTTAAAAAATAGTATAAGCAATATAAAATTAGGCAACAAAGGATACTTTTCTTGATGTTTTGTTTCTTGATGTTGATGTTTGTTTTCTTTTATAACTATATGCAGAGTAAAAAAAAAATTGTATAATAATATTTTAAAATTTATGTGATGTTAATTAATACAGCATATTACAACATTTCATCAGTTCTTATTATCATTTCCAACACATTTTACCATTAAACTTAATCAATACAATTAAATCAATCTCTAAAAAATGTTTTCTAAATCAGTGATTCAAAATAAATTCCATTGATTTGATTTTATCTGATCTTTACAGGATCTATCACATGAAATGAAATAATGTCCTTTATTAATCCTTTTAATTTTAATAATCCTTTTAATTAATGTGATGTTAATTAATTCAACAAATTACAATTTTATATCTGTTCATATTATCATTTCCAATAAATTTTACTGTTAAACTTAATCAATACAACTAAATCAATCACTCATAGAGAATGTCTTCTAAATCAATAGTAAATTTCTTTAACTTAATAAAATTTCATAGTTCTTTTGATCTTTACAGGATGTATCACACGAAATGAAATAATTCCTTTTCTAATCCTTTTAATTTAATTTATTTATAATAGTTTGTACAATTTATAATGAAAAGTATTTTGAATGAGTTTTATTTGGTAAAAAAAATTATTGCTAACTTATAATAGCTTTTCAGTACTTTCAACCAACTAAACTAAACTATATTTTAACTAAATTAATCCATATTAAATCAATAAATTACTTCTAGTTAGCATGACCTTTGAAAGAGATATAGTAATATTTATATTCTTCTAAAGTCCCTTGAACGCTATGTTTATTTACGGTTTCTATGATACGTAACATATGACATAACACATTTCTATGATACGATTATTAGAAAACTCTTTTTTTTTTTATAAAATGAGCATAACATCCACAAACTTAATATTAGTTCTCATCATAATCCAACCAATTATGGTTTTCGAGCTGAATTTAACTAACTTTGTTTTCTACATTTGTACACTTTGAAACCTAATCTGCAATAAGTTGCTAATACTATCTCTTAACGATCCGTGGTAGAAAAAAGTCGCATAAAATTGACTAGATGAGCGTGTCCGTTGAAGCGCCTGTTGCATTTGCCGACACACGCAAACGCTAATTTTCGTTTCCATGATAACATTTGGCAACAAAAAATATTGACTCTACTGGTTATCTTTAAACAAAGAAGAAGCTAGTGCTCAGAAATCAAAGCATCGATTAAGTTTTTTTTTTTTCTCCTTTTTCCGGTATAAAGAGATAATGCTCTACTTTTCTGTGACAGGTCTATAGAGAATTTTCTGGGAAACGTTAGCAGTTACAGTTAAGTTTTAATTGCACTGAAATGTTACTTTGCATACTGTAATACATTTTATCTTCAGTATCAATTTGTTTAAAAATTATTAATCCTGAAATTTAGAAAATCTTATTATTTTTAAGAAATTTTTTTTTTGTTCTAATGCAGCTGGCACTTAGACAATTGTCTTTGATGCTTTAAGGCAAGTGCTGCACCGATGTTACTCACTTAGCACTACCCAGGAGGTGCGTGTATCTTGAAGATAAGCTGCGGAAGCGGAGCGGTTTAAAGTGGATTCCGAATCAATACAAACATCCATGGCACCGCTGAGACTCGAATCCGAAACCTGTGATACCGAGCGCCAGAGCGCTAGCCACTCTGCCATTCAGGCCCTTTTTTTAAGAAATATTTATTCTGAAAAAATCAAATGTAAAAATAAATATTGTTGATTTTATATACGGTGTTTTATTGATGGCCGAGTGACTGGTGCTCGCTGGCAATTCGGGTTCGAGTCCCGGTAATGACATGGATGCTTGTAGTAGCTCGAAATCAATTTTAAACAGTAGAACCCGCTCTAATATGATTATTGGGCGTAGGGCTGATAACCCTACCCCGTAAAAAGTAAAACAACTCAAGTCTCGTAATCTGATAGTAGGCAGATAGTCTTGGACTACCATGGGCCGGTTGCGCCACTGATGATGATGATTTTATATCATTTTGAATACACGAAATACACGTGTATTTAAATATAAGTTTATTTTCCTTAAAATATATTTGATTAGTCTATAAATCAGTTTTAATGACATTAGTAGCATATGTCCTGTTACTTTTTGTACCATATTGTGGATAAGCTATAGTTAGCCGAGCTAGAGATAATAAACAGATTCATAAATTCTAAAGGATTTTAACGTAGTATTTTGATTTTATAAGCTATAGATAATCGCAAAATATAGAACTTCATAAGTATTTTTAAAAGATTTTTCCCCTCGTGGGTCCGAGTTAGAATTGCCCCACTGTAGCCCATGCATGCCATAAATGGGTACTCAGTTCCTTGGGGTATAACAGACATCTCCCTTTGGGTGCCCCATGTCTTTGTGCTGCAAGGTCAAGAACAAAAAGAAGCTGCATTGTTTTATCCTTTATTATAACTCGTCAGTTTTTCTCATTGGTTCATGGGATTGGTCTAGATGTTGCTGTCGATCAAGTGGGATAAGAAACAACAACAACAATAGTGACAACAAAATAATTTTTCTTAGTTTTCTCTCTGATTAAAGTAATCGTTGCCGATGGTAGATGACAAGAAATTCTAAGAGTTTTTTTAATATAAATTTTAAGGATTATTATTTAAGATATAAAACTCGGTGTACTCGTATAATCATCTGGTTTGTAGCTATTAATGTAGTGAACATTTCGATCTTTTAATGTTTTAAATTTAGACTCAATTTTTACTATAAAAAACATCTTGTAAAGTGAGTTTACTCATCATTTTTCTATTGGGATTCTATTAAAAGGGTGATTTTTAAAGAAGATTATCACAGATTTAACTTTATTGTGGCAAGTTGCCATACACTTTCACTGTTTTAAAATGAATTGCAGGCTGAGAAAATAGGTTAGTTCCCGCACAGAGTATTTCAAATTGTTAAAATTAGTTTTCATCAAGTTATAAATAAACGACTAATATGTATTGGCATGTATTTTTTTTTATGTTTTATATATAAAACGTTGTTTAGGTAATTTATAGCAATAACAAATAAAATATTATTTATCTAACTACTTATTTTATAAGAATGTACCAATATTTTTTAGTAAAAAGAATATGATTAGTATTCATAATCTCAACCGATGACATTATTATACTTGCTTTTCATGAGCTGGTGATAATATGTACTTGCAAGAAGACCAACGTTCAAATCCCCTGGCAGTATGTGGTGTATTCTCTCAGAAATGAGGAGTTTTGATACTGATTGTCTGAGCGTGTCTCTCATTGGAAGTCAAAGGTCTTCCCTTGACAGAGTTGTCCCGGTTGCGACACACGGGGCACACCTAAAAAATTATGATTATTAGCATATTATATAGAACTGATATTTGACGAATTTATAAGGTGAGGATAAATATTTTTTTTTGTTGTTCTAATGCAGCTGGCAAACACTTAGACAGCTTGGTCTTGGATGCCTTAAGGCAAGCGCTGCACAGACGTTACTCACTTTACATTACCCAGGGGGCGCGTGTAACTTGAAGATAAGCCACGGACGCGGAGTAACAATGCCCCCGCAACGCTCTACGCTCCTATTAGGACCGGGACCTACGATTTAAAGTGGATTCCATACCACTATAAACATCCATGGCGCCGCCGGGACTCGAATCCGAAACCTGAGGTACCGAGCGCCAGAGCTCGGCCATTCAGGCTCCGTAAGGATAAATATTTATAGAAGAAAAACACTTTCAGCATTCTTGTTCCGTAGTGTGCAGGTTGGTCAACTCGATTGTAACTGGATGCTGTTGGGTTGAGATACTTGAAACACGGGTGGGGGAACTCACAGTTTTATTGACACACCAACAAACACCACACACAAAACAATTAGAGACACACAATATTCTACACTTTTAAAAACATATAATTATATTCTCGTGGAAGGACTCCACTTCAAGCCGAAAATTCGAAACATCGGCTACGCGTAGGGTGCGCGAAATATACTTCCTCTCCAGGTGAGAGTCCGTAGCCCAACTGGCCATTTCTCCTGAATGCCACAGGGGGCGCCCCTGACAGTGCGTTGGAGGAAGCATGGTTACAGTCTTTTAAAAATACTGCATTTGTTGAGAGGATTGTATATATATATATATATATTATATATATATATATTATATATATATATAAATATATATATATAAATATATATATATATATATATATATATATATATATATATATATAAATTATTTACAATGGATAACATGAAGAAATCTAGTTGAAGCTGGAATCTAAATTACTTTTTGTAATTGTGCTTACTATATTTACTTGTAAGACAAAATTTTGTCGTGAAGATGGAGAATGATTTGTTGAATGATGTCTGCATTCTTATGATATAATTTAAATTGTTAAAAAAAGATTTAATCATTAGATATATTACAATTACAGTCGTAGTAAAATAAATTTCACTACTATAGTTCATATTTGTGTGTATTTAAAATGAATATTTTTTATTGAGGTTTCTTATAGTAAATATAATATTATATCAAGCCATCTAACAATCTTCTTCTTCTTCATTGGCACAACAGCCCTACGATGGACCAAGGCCGTTAGCTTACTGCAGATTTCGTGACAGGAGTTGGTTTCTTTTTATGTGGTAGGGTTGTCATCCCTAAACCCAACACTTATATTGGACCGGGACCTACAAATTAATACTAATTAAACCATAGGCCCTTTATATTAGCAGACTGAAAATTCAATATAAAGCAGGTAAAAATGTATCTATGTTTGCAATTTTGTTAATTAAAATTCTACCTCTTCCTATCGAAGTTAATTTTATATTACGATATTATTACAATAATCTGTATTTAATCTTTAAAAAAATAATAACATAGTTTTTCATCCAACCACCTATTTATCAGTGCTAACATATTGCCATAACAAACCATTCATAGAAAAACCTAACTGTATCCGTAGCTGCCCTACTTCTATGATGAAAATATACCTTAATGTACCGTCTCCGAAATTCAGCAGCACCGTTTGATCGAGCTTTTTTCTCTATAAACGGCATTAATCGAGTTTTATCGGTATAGAATCTGGCAATGGGGGGGACGATCAAGGGGGGGATAGTTGACCGTGACATTGGTAGTAGGCGTCCGTAAATCGATGGAATGTGTTTTCGGTTGCCATGGTGGCGGGGCAAATAACACTCAGGACCGTCGCTCCCCGCACTAAATGGCATTAAATACCAGAAAGTAGACTTTTTGAAATGGCACCCCTGACAAAAGATGACACGTGGTGAATGTAAATATGAGAATGGAACAAATATCACAATGGTTGCGGAACTAATTAAATTACAAAACATAGAGGTTGGTTCTGGGTCTGCAAGATTTCTTGCTGTTTCACGGTGTTCATCGGCTAAATATGTGATTATGTTCCGATGAGTTCAATGTCAAATGTTTCTTTTATTTATTCACAGTTTAGTATAGGTTTTAGGATTTGTTACCACCTCAAGGTCATAGTCTTTGTTTGGATAAATTTCGAAAAGACGCTGGTTCTTTGTATGTAACATGTTTTCGCTTTGTCAATCAGTCGTTTTAATTAAATTTTTTTATCATCATCGCTGGCGCAACAGCTCCTATGGTGGGCCAAGGCCGTCTGCCTAGTGGCAGATTTCTGGACAGGAGATGTTGTATTTTTAGAGGATAGGGTTGTCAGTCCTATGGCCAACGCTCTACAGTCATATTTGACTGGCACCTATGGTTTAAAGTGGATTCCGAACCACTACAAACATCCATTTTCCCGTCAGGACTCGAACCCGAAACCTGGGGTACCGAGCGCCAGAGCGCTAATCATTCAGGCTCAAATTTTTTTGTACAGGGTGAATAGGCTCACTTTCAAAATGCTGTAAAAAAAGAACCAATCGTCACAATGAGTTCAAATTTGAACTGAAGATAGAAAAAGAAGGGAAAGAAACGATATGGCATCAAAAAGTTTCACCAATTTTTCTCATCCAATTTGATATGATCATACCGTCGTGTATGGGCTTTCCACTCACAGTGTCATAACTGTTGAATGAATTGGAAGTCATTTTTTCCGTCAAAAAACGAAGCAATCAAGCACATTGAACACTGTAGTTGGTTTAATGTGCAACTCATGCAAAATACGTTGTCCTTTCCAATCAAAATATCACTGGCAACTGATTTCACTTTCTTTATGCCGTTTACAGCGTCATCTATTAATACACTTTGGAACTTTTTTGATGCCGTACCGTTTCCCCTTTTTTCAAGTATCTTCAGTTCAAATTTGAGCTCATTGTGACGAGTAGTTGTTTTATTACACCATTTTGAAAGTGGGACTTTAATTATAATCACACTGTACGTAGTTGCTACCTGTCTAACGAATATAAAATACTATTCAGGTCATTTATTTTAAATTTTCTGCACTGCAAACAAGTCATTATTTACAATCAATATCAGAAATGTACCTCCACAAACTGATAATATATTAGAGGGCCTGAAGGTCAAGTGACTGGCGCTCGACTGACGAGAAAATTAGTGTCACTGTTCTAAAAGCGTGCTTTGTATGACATTTTAAACTAACTCTTCATTTCGGAATGAAACTAGTGAAAAATTATAACGATTGATATCGAGCACCCCACCATTTTAGAACAGTGATATTCATTTTCTCGTCAGTCATTTTATTCTTACGTTAACAATGTTTTTCTTACTTTTTAGTTTGATTAACTCTAAAAGCGTGTTTTTTAATTTTTTTAAGCTATTAATTTATTTTTTACTTTTTAGTTTTGATTAACTCTAAAAGCGTTTTTTTTAGTGTTTTTAAACTATAATATTTAAATGAGGTCCCGGTACGGAGTACTGGAACTATAGTTCTTACAATAAGTTAATTGTGAGTAAAAGAAAGGCTAAATGCGAATATGTCGAGCCAGCAAGGATCCGTAGTCAGGCGCGTTAATTGTTGTGCCCACGTAGGTTTGAATGTCTTAGATACTTTCATTCTACATACGTTAAATTGCTCTTCATGAGTTAAAAAAAATAAAAGGAAGCTACTTTAATATTTTTGGTAAATTTAAAATCCTCAGAATTCTAATATAAGAAAAGAAATCAATAAGTTTCAGTTAATCTATATAATTCAAATAAATTTGGAATAGACATAATGTTAGGAAAATTGTACAATTTTTTTTTTAAAAAGCAGAAATTGTTTTTTTAGAAGTATTTCATAATATTTTTTATGTTGTTAAATTTTTCATATATATATATATATATAAAAAACTCGTAAACAAAATAAAATATATTCATGGTTTTTTTTATTTTTATTATTATTTTATGGCCGATATGGCTTCCGCCCGAAGGAAAAAAAAAACTTATGACTGAGGTTCTCACTAACTCAAAAAATATCCTGCATTGAAATGAGGTTCATTCTATGGCAAACAACAATCATGGAATATTTTGATCCCTCTCTTTTGTCAACTTGAAGTCAATATTTAAGATTTGACATTGACATTAGTTAGTATTGCGTGCCTAGTAGTAGAGATACAAAAAAAAATACAATGACGATACTTTTATCGATGTATTTATTTAGAAAAAAAAATTTCAGGTGTCAAAAAAATATTTATTTTGACTTTTTACAAGACTCACTCAGATATAAAATTGTATGCAAATGAAACTTAAAAAAATTATTTTAATGCATAAAAGAAGGTATTTTTTACATACTTTGTCAGCCTTGATCTTCAGAAAGAATAATAAATCAATATCTGTTAAAAAAAATATCCTCCATAAGACACCTTAACAAAGATCGATCGTTTTTCTATTTCTTATACAATTTTTTTTTTCAGAGAATATCTCCTTCAGTGGCTCAACGGCCTCATGGTAGACCAAGGTCGTCTGACTATTGGCAGATTTCGAGGCATGAGAGGTTTTATTTCTTACGGGATAGAGTTGTCAGGCCTACGCCCAACGCTAACAATTATATAAGAACGGGATCTACGGTTTAAAGTGGATTCCGAAGCACTACATACATCCATAGCATCACCGGGATTCGAACCAGAAATCTGTGGCATCGAGCGCCAGAGCTTTTGTTACCATCAAGTCCCTCAGATAATATCATTTGAGGTTATTATTATCTTTATTACATGAAGTTTTATAAAGTTTATACTAAAACATACATTTCTTCTTCATTGGCTCAACATTCCATGGTGGGCCAAGGCCGTCTATCTATTGACAGATAAAACATAGATTTACTTTACATAGATTTACTTAAACATAGATTTACTTTACATAGAACATAGACATAGTTTACTTAACATTTACTTAACACATAGAATTATACTTTTGTCAAATTACGTATAATCTTATTTACTTTTCAAGAACAATATTTTGAAAGAGTTTAATTTAAATTCAGTTTTAGTATGTTCTTGCTGAGGCTGACTCTGTAAAATACCTTCCGAAATCTTAAAGCATCTCTGGTTGTTATTTATTTATTGCTGGTTTTTAACTAATTTAATATACATATTTTTATTAAATACGCTTATTTATTTATTTCAAACTTCAGTTTTTTCTCTTTTTTTATATTTTTCGCATTTTGTTTTTTATTGATTTATTTTGATATTTGTATCTTATGAAACCTTAAATAATGGAAGCCTACACCGCTGGTCTGGGATGCTTTTCTTGCAAACTGCCTCATTATAGTTCCATAAAATATGATTGCTATTTTTTTAAAAGATTTTCAGAAAAACAATAAACATGATCCAGTTTTAGTTAAAAAAAGTAAATATTTAAATATTAAAAAAATATTCAATGTTTTCTCTTTTATTGGAAATCAGAACATCAGATCCTTTATCAATAACGTGTTAGTCTGGATGCAGAATTCCTATTTAATAAATAATTCCTATTTAATAATGCAAAAATATATTTTTGTTTTACATAGATAAGTCTGTATTTATTTATGTACACATTAGATGATGAAATGAGAATTTTTTAGAGGTCATTGCCTTGGATATATCTGTCGTATTTGAGAAATCCTTTGAAAACACCCATAAGGGAATATGATTGTTGATGTGAGGTACATACACAAATTGCCATTGAATTTCTTTATTACTGAAAGCAATGAATGGCATCGACGAATTTGAACCTGAGCTTTCCATATGAGTAGGCGTCCTGAAGGGCAATTGGCTAGTACTCTGGCCTATGGTACCAGAGGCTTCATGTTTGAATTCTGGCGGTGGAATGGATGTTTGTGAGTGATTCGGAATCCACTTCAAACTGTAGGTCCCGGTCTAATTAGCCTAATGTGTGCACAAAATGACCGTAGAGCGACAAACCAAACCTCTTGAGTACACTTTGTTGTGCACTTTACCACTGAACAACGAATCAGAATATGTGTTCGATTCCGCTTTTGCCTATTATTCGAAATTGTGATTGGAATAATATTTCTAATACTTTAAATCATCGATAACTTTTTTTCATGATGAATTTGACTCAAATAGAAACGGCCTCATCATTATCATTATAGATAACTTTCCCAAAGATTGAAAGAGCATCATTTTACTGTTAAGACTAATCTTCACCATTTATTTTCGTGTTAATCAATATCAAATATGGGAAAAAAAGCTAACTTCAAACAGTAAAATAAAAATATATCTTTTGTGGCAAAAGTAGATCAAAGTTTAGTGGATTAAAAGCTTTTTATTCGATATAATACTTCAAAGCACTAAAAGCTCGCTGACCTAAATTTGTAATACCACATTTTTTGCGCCTATATTTACATGCACTTGCAAATTATGTTCAGTCGATACTTAGTGACCTATATAGGTGCCAGTAAACGAATAAACACGAACACCAGTGGAGTTTATACTTATATTCATGCATTCGACCCTCGCATGTGTTATATAGAAGATTTCAAATACTTATTCTAAATGCTTTTTTTATGCCTATGTCCTAAATATTTACCAATAAAGTACCACTTTTACAAAAATAATTGTTCAGAAATGTTTTAGTTCAAAAATTATCGAACTATATTGTTAAAAACTATTTTTAGAATTAGGACAAGTAACTATATATCGAACTATATTTAGTTATTAGGACAAGTAAAATATCGTTGGAAAATTTCCTTTTAAACTTTTGAGTAATTATATTATTTTAATTAATTTTTAATTATTTTTAATAATTAATTGAAATGTTTATAAAATGCAGACTTTGATATCTTTAAAAAATATGCCTAATTTACTAATACTCTTTTATATGACTGCAATTACACACTTGAAATGGTATTTAATTGAGAGATTAATTACTTTTTGGTGAATTTATTATCGCCCTTTCTACTTTTTACATGATAATTGTCATGTCAATATTTAGCACATTTCCTTGTGCTTAAAATAATTCCAAAAACAATACAATTTTGGAGTATTTATATTTATTATTGCTGTTTTTAGTTCTGAAGTTAACGTATCTATATTAGTTTATCCACGGACCTGCTAGCCGAGTGGCTAGCTCTCTGGCCCTCGGTACCACATGTTTTTTAGATAAGTTTTATCTGCGGAATTCAATTTTTATATGATTACTAAACTTAGCTAATCTGTAATATTAATATATTGTCCTTTATTAATGATTTTAGTCGTTATTGATTAAGGACCAGTATCGTTAATGAATTCTTGATTATCCATTGATATTATAAAATAAAACTTATCGATTATTTCATCATTGAAAGAGCATTGATGAAAAAATTGATAAATTATGTTCACCCATGATAAATAGAAATCCCATTAAAAATTTATATCTCTCATATTTAGTTAAAAATATTATATAGAAGTATTTTATCAATACAAATTATTATAACTTATTTTATTTAAGTAACCTGCCATTTTTAATTACAGATTTCGGACAATAAACTTTTTATTAAAAGTCAAATAATTTCTTATTCAATCGATATATTTTTGGGGCCTGCTAGTCGAGTGGCTAAGTCTCTGGCTCTTGATACCACATGTTTCGAGTTCGAATACCGGCGGTGCCATGGTTGTTTGTAGTGGTTCGGAATCCACTTTAAACCGCATGTTCTTGTCTAATATAATCGTAGAGAGTTGTAGGGGTAGTGTTTCTCGCGTCCGTAGCATATCTTCAAGCTACACGTGCCGCCTGGGTAGTGCTAAATGAATAATGCCGGTGCAGCCCTTGTTTATGGCATAAAGATTAACTGTCTCTGTATTGCCAGCTGCATTAGAAAAAAAATATTAGTTTAGCCTATCAATTCACCTTATAATTTACAAACGAAAGAAAGGCTGTAAAGAAATATTTATATCTCATCAACATTCTTTCTGAATGTTTAAAAAATTATTGTTTCGTAGCAAAAATTATTGCATTTATGTTGAAGTATCAATTTTTATATCCTATGAGAGTATTATGTGTTAGTGTACTTTTAAAATATTGTGCTATTATAACATTTAACTGTAATAATAGTGTACTATACAGAATGAGCAAGAATTTATGCAGTGGTCTTTAAGGAATTATTTTTTTTATTGCAAAAGCACTTGATTTTACATCATTGATTCCCAGATTCATGAGATTTGGGCATAAACATGGAATACAAAACAATAACTCATAACAATGACAATGACAATAATTACATCAAAACTGTGACTACATAAAGATAAAAGAAAATGAGTTGCTGGATGCCATTGCATCAACTCGCTAGCCCGGCAATATCTGCTGTATAAGTTTTCTTCATTCAATGAAGAGCAACATAGCAAATGATCTTTGTCCTCAGAATTATGGTTGCACAAAGATTGTTACATACACCAATGCTAAGTAGATGTTTAGCAAGACAATTATGTCGAGTCTCCAGAATGAAGGATGGATCTAGGGGAGTCTGGTATTTTACAATTCGAGTCCCACCACTTTTTTTTCTTAGCTTCTTCTAATAATTTCATGGCATAATTTTTTTTTTTTGCATTTCTAATAATTCTCTTAATTGATGAAAGTGGTACGATTGTTATTTGATTGTGAAATTTCAGTTCCATTTTTAGCTAATTTATCAGCCCATTCATTTCCAGCTATTCCTACATAAGATGGGATCCACTGTAAAACAGCACTCTAGAATCTAGAAGATCAAGAGTTCTTCTGCAGGAGTCAATAATTTTTGATACCCCGACTTTATGTACAGCGATGGCTTGGATGGCTGACAGGGCGTCTGAAAAAATAACTATGTTTTTAAGCTGAACTGTTCAAACACTAATTTGTTTTGTTGAAACTCCAATTGTCTCCAGTTCTCTATCCAAATTTATCTAAAATAGACCATGGGAGGCATAGAATGTAAAGAGCTCTGAATACACACCAACTCCAACATTGTCAAGCATTTTTCTAAGGAGTTGTAAAGCACACAAAACCATTTTTCATAGAACAGTATATCAGTATACGTGGTTCGTAGCAATGCAAACACTAGAAATGACATAAATATACAGATTCTTAAATATATTCTTTGCATTTTTTAAAAATCTAGAATCATTTGCACTCTCAAAACCAATCGAAAATCACAATCATATTTTTTTTTTGTAATCATGCAAAAATGACTTACGAATTTTCCTCCATTTCACTGTTGCCATGGTTTCAGCAGGACTGGGAACCATCTCTTTTCTCTATTAAATCATCAGCTTACTTCACTTATCATTGGAGTGGATACTTCCACAGCCCATGGTCTATCACCAGTCACGATGCAGCAACTCATCACGTAGTCCATATCCCCTCTGCAATTGTTTCGACTTGTGAAGGCCGAACATATAATAGCTAGTTTCATGAGGTCTCATTATTCATGATTCTGATTATCTGATGTCAAATTTGAGTGAGATGTTGTTCTCATTAGAACAAGACATTAATTGCATGTCGTTTAAATATCCACGTCATTGCTACCAGATTTGAGTGATAGGTTGTTATTTTGCACTTATTTTGAATATACATTCCTTTACCCCTGGGAACGGAACTGCTATATCTCTTCTCGTGGGAAAAATGCTGCATATTTCTTTAAGACATATAGTAATAATATGTCTGCAATTAAGAATTAACAAACTAAAAATTGCTTTCCTTAATTTAAATTATGTATACATGTTTATTTTAGAAGAATAAATAAATAAATATGTTTTTAGTTTAATAATAGAAGGGGGTATTTTTGTGTTTCATTCTCATTTTTCTCTTTCTCATGAATTAAGAATATCTTCCTTCGGTGGAGTACCACTTCTCATGCTCGCGTGACAAACTCATGATTTGCAGCTGGTCGGAAGTGTCTGAGATTTGGGCGTTTCCCTTTAGCGGTCAGCTCTTGTCCACTCTGTCTCTTCTTATGTGCCTGAGCGTTGGGAAGCCATAGGATGAAATAATAGCTCCTAAGTAGCGTGATTCGGACAGTTAAGGTTCATTCTTGACCAGAGGTTGTTGACCCTTTACAACTTTCTTGTCCAACATGCTTGGCTTCAACCAGGTAGAAGAACTCAGTAAATGTTCCAGGTTTTTAATTAGGACCTTGGACATTGAAAACTTAATCAGTCTATTAATTAACTTGCTTTGAAGGACATCGATATTTTTGACCTTTGATTATGAATCTTGTTATGTTCTGGTTGAACAATAGTTGTCTTTCATTTTCCTCTAATCGATATTATCACATTGAAATTGATTAACTCACATTGAAGGGCATTGATGTTTTTGACTCTTGATTATGAATGTTCCCGGTTTTTAATTAGGACCTTGAACATTGAAAACGTAATCGATCTATTAATTACCTTACTTTGAAAGACATTGATATTTTTTACCTTTGACTATGTTCTCTTATTATTATATTATCTTGCTATATTCTGGTTGAACAATAATTGTCTTTTCAATCGATATTAACACATTGAAATTGATTAACTTGCTTTGAAGGACATCAATGTTTTTGACCTTTGGTTATGAATCTTGTTATATTCTGGGTGAACAATAGTTGTCTTTCATTTTCAACCAGTCGATATTAACACATTGAAATTAATACAAAGAAAAAAAAATTCCCCTTCTTTCATACTGTAAGCTCTGAGAGCCAACTTTGTGAATGATCATATATTATTTATTATCACAAACACAACACACATACAATTAGAGACATACACTATTTAACACATTTAAAGACAAATAATTATAGATTCGTGGAAGGATTCCGCTTTTAAACCGAAAATCGGAGTGACTGACTGTAGTCATACTAAACGGTTCTCAGCGGGAACGATGGTTGCACTGTACTTCCTCTTGGGTGTGAGTCTCGAGGCCTACTGACCATTTCTCCTGAACGCCAAAGGAGTGTGTAGGAGAAAGTGTGTCAGTGTGTAGGAGGTAGAACGGTAACAATACTTATTTCATTTTATGCATCGAATACATACTTATTGAATTATAATCTGTTAAAACAATTTTTTAACCAACCTTTGACATTCATTCTGCTGACTAATGCCGTTTTCAAAAATTTGTTCAAAATTTCCTTCATTGTTTATTTGTACTTTGTTATTTGGACTACTTTGGATTCCACACATATTCGCACGCAAAAACCTAATCTGAAAGGAAAAAAAAACAACATATTTTCGAAAAATGGCAGCTTTTTTCCTATGTAAAAACTAGATATCGTGTTTGCATATCATCATTTTAAAAGTTTACGTTTGCATGGTATTTTTTCATGATTATTATTTTAAATGGCTCATTTATCGTATTATTTGCATGCGGTAGCGCATTGATACATTGTGAATTGCAGTAAATGTACAAAAAGGATGAAATAAGTAAAATAAATTATTCATTAATCTACATGAAAACTGCTAACATGTTAAAGTAGATTCTTATAATGATGAGGTTCTAGGTGATCAGTACTTATAAGGGAAGTGGAAATTTCACCATAAAATATCTAATAAAGTACAATTATCATATATATGCTATCGTAAAAAGAGGTTATCATGAATATTATAGTAAAAATATTATTATAATATAAATATTATCTGAAAATAGAATTATAAATATTATTGTAAAATTAAAGTTATAAGTATTATCGTAAAAATGAAATTATCTTATAAATATTATTGTAAAAATGAAATTATCTTATAAATATTATAGTAAAAATGAAATTATCTTATAAATATTGTAGTAAAAATGAAATTATCTTATTAATATTATCGTGAAAATTGAATTTTCTTATAAATATTGCTGTATAAACGAAATTATCTTATAAATATTGTTGTATAAACGAAATTTCCTTATAAATATTATTGTAGCAATGAAATTATCTTAATAAATGATAATGTATAAATGGAAATATCTTATAAATATTATTGTATAAACGAAATTATTCTATAAATATTATCGAAATTATATATTATTAATCGAAATTATCTTAACGAATTATTAGCGAGTTTTTGCATAATGTTTTTTTATCGCCCGGTATTTTTTTCTCCCTAGCGCGCATGCTCATAGGAAATTGCGGATGCGTATCTGTAATAATGTTTCCTATGAGCATGCGTGCTAGGGAGAAAAAAATACCGGACGATAAAAAAACATTATGCAAAAACTCTCTATTTATTGGATGTTTTGTTAGTGGTTCGGAATCCACATTAAACTGTAGGTACCGGGCAAACTGTAGGTATTTTTTTTACCCTAAAGTGTGTAAAAAATTACCGTAGAGCGGCAAACCTCAAAAAAGTTATTTGCAAGAAAATATTTAAAAAATTAGATATTTTTCATAAATTATAATAATATAAATAATATTATTAATAATATTTGCAATATTAATAATAATTATTGAAAAATTATTTGCAATAAAATATTAAAAAGTGTGACAGTTTTAAAAATTATTATTATATAATAATATTTGCAATATTTTTAATAATTATTTAATTATTATTTTAAAAGTCATTTACAATAAAATATTAAATTGATGATAGTTTTCTTAGTATTATAGGAATATAAATTTCTATACAAATGGATCTGATCGTACTTAAACCATCCTTTATACAACATGTCAACAAGGGTAATTCTCTTAATAAAACAATTTAAGCAAACCGTAACGAAGTTCAAACATTCCCGTTTGTTTTCGTCTCACTTCTTCATATGCATAAATCCCAGCTCCCCACCACCCAGATATATTTAAAAAACACACAAATGCGAAATATTGCGGAAGTAACACCACTTACTGTCTCTTTCAAAACACAATTTATGTATCACACAAAAATTTTAAACGTACCCCCTTAACCCTCTTTTCCCTGCAAAAAATTCCTCCATACATTATACTTCCTACTTTTTTTTTTACGGTGCATTTTATAGCTCTATATTTTGAGCTTTTTTCATGAGTTTTTAAATTACTTTTCCGTAGGCGAGCTGATATTTTTATTTCTGTTAACGCGGAAGTTTAATCATTTTCCGTGCGAGTATTCATAATAATGTGTTCAGAGGCATTGACCACAGAGCTTAAAGTGCATTGACCTAGGAGGAGTTTTCAAAGCTACGTGATCAGACTCACTACATCCTGATTTGTTAACAAGGAGTCATAATCTTACGTGCACTAAATGACTCGCTTTGTTTTATATCTCCTGAGATTTTATTGACAGTCATTGCGAGTCGATTTCTATTGGTCAATATACAGTTTTAAGCTTGCTGATTGAGTAATAAATTTATTTTTATGCTAAATGGACTTGCGTGATATATTGTATTATCTGGTGAGCTTTACTATAAATGCCGATGATATAAAATAGAGGAAAAATGGTTTTATGTTTAGAGAAAGTTTTTCAAAAGTCTGAACTGGATCTACATGCTTTAACTAACCAAACCTTAACATT
>BPLQ01001045.1:0-19049 GCA_021605075.1 Caerostris darwini | reverse complement strand
GGATTAGATAAAGACAACTCAAATTTTTGCAGCATTATAAAATCTTTATTTGGATAAAATATGTTTGTTTTGTTATTTACATTTTACTTTAACTTTAATATTTTAACTTCACTTTTTTTTCTTTAACTTTAACATTTTGGGCCTGATGGCCGAATGGCTAGCGCTCTGGCGTTCGGTACCACAGGTATCGGGTTCAAATCCCGGCTTGCCCATGAGTGTTTGTAGTGGTTCGGAATCCACTTTAAACCGTAGGTCCCGGTGCTTAATAGGATCGTAGAGAGTTGCGGGGGCATTGTTACTCCGCGTCCGTATCTTCAAGTTGCACGCGCCCCCTGGGTAATGCAAAGTGAGTAACATCGGCGCAGCCCTTATGGCGAAGATCACGGTCTATTTACCAGCTGCATCAGAAGAAGAAAAAAAAAAAACTTTAACATTTTATTTACATTATACTAAAATAAGAACTTTAGTTGTAAGTTCTTATTTTAGTATATTTATCAGGAACATATTTTAACTGTACATTAATCAATTAGTTAATAAAAAAGTTAATAATTAAAACCATATAAATAAAATAAAGTTAAAATTAAAATTTTAACTTGAATAAATTAAGGTAAAAATTTTAACTTTATTTATTATAAAGTTAATAAATAATGTTAAAATGAGTTAATAATTAATTTAATTAATAAAACTAAGGATTAATTTAAAAGGGATTATTGAAAATTAGGGAAATTAGCAACTGTGAACTAAATATTATTGATAAAATATTTATAATAAAATAATTTCAAATTTTTATAAAAAATAAATAGTGAATAACCTTTTTTTTCTACCATCTCACAAAAATTAAAAAATCCCTTAAAATCCTTAATTTTGCAACAAACTCGTTTAGTAATAAACAATCTCTAAATCTAACATTTTTAATCACAAGGAAGCTAATTACTACAAAGCACATAATTTTTTAATGTACCGTCCATATAATTTAAAACATATTAGCAAAGCCATTTTCGTCTTTTTTTTTAAATTTCTAATTTCAAATGCATTGATTTGTAAATTTTTTCACTGAAAAGCAATATCCAAAAATTTATAAATATATATTTACAAAGTACAAAATTTCTATAAAGCAAACTCAAATATTATTAAACGCCCACTTTAATATATGAAATTTAAGCATCATCTGCATTAGAAGATTATTCATTTCCCATGTTTAATTCATTGTATGATAATTGGACTCAGAGATCGATGGATTCGATTGACATTCAGGGGCAAAATGGAATTCAAATGATATAGATTCCGTTAACCTTGCAATCCTTTCGTATCCTATATTTGTATCTTTTCGGAACACCACAAATTAGCACATGTGAAAATTAATTTTTATTTCTCAACAAAAAATGAATATTTTGGACTACCTTATATTATTATAAGGCAAACACAAGTCCATTAGTAATATCGTACATCTGACAACAGTCATTCTATTGCAAGTTTATGTTGTTTTACAGACATTTGATTCAAATATTCAATATTCAAAAGTTTACAACATTTAAAAATTTAGATGAACAATGGAACAAAAGAAAAATACTGGATACTGAAAATACTGAAAAAATACTGAATACTGAAAATACTGAAAAAATACTGAATCTGATTCATTTAAACAGTATCAAACCAACTTATTGTCTCTTACCAATCCATTGAAAAGAAAAAGGACTAATTTCGCGATTTCGTACCAGACCTATCCTTCTAAAGTAGACTCAATAGATTTGTATTAACAACTTCTTCATTATGCTCAAGATGCAATAAACCCGAAACAGATTTTATTTAGTGAGATAAATATGACGTACAAAGAGAAAAACTTAAACAGGCTTTTGGATACAAAGTCCTTTCCTATTCTTGGTTATTTGATATAAGCGACGAGACTTATAACAAAACCGTATCAATAATTAATTTCCTAAGAAAAATTACGCAGTTTTTGTGTATGTACCTATGTTGGTATTCTAACTTTATTGCAATTTTCTTGCAACTTGTAAATATTGTAATTTTCTTGGTAATAATTGGTGTCATCAGAAGTTTTATACAATACCACATTTTGATGGGTTTTTTAAAATAGTTTTGGAAACAATCAAACCCTATTGATTATCTGAGGATCTTTTTTTATTTGTATTATCCTTTTCTTGTTTCATCTTTTTTCTAGTTTGTTCTAAAAAGCATTTGGATAAATTGAGATAAAACAGCTAACGCGAGCATAAATCTCAAAGTCAAGTCAAGTCCGAAAAGTTATGTGAGAAACTGCATATTATTTATTGCTTATTACTTTTTGTTATTTTTTTTTGAATGAATAAATTTTAAAATATTTATAGTGACTCTAGAAACAATGTATCAAATGTTGACCTCAAACGCTTTGAAGATAAATAAGTTGTTGGTTGATGTTTTATTGGCGAAGTTGCACCAAACAGTGATTTATAAATCAAGTCTAGTTAAAATATTTTTCACGAAAAATGACTCAGGAAAATATGTATTATAAAAGTTATTTTATTTATAAACATTTTATTAAGGTTATTATTATGCACATAGTAGATTTTAAACAAAAGTAAAATTTATCCAAATAAAAATTTCAATGCGGTTTAAATAAAAAAAAACTTTTAAAATAAACCAGTTCAAGAAAAAAATATCACTCAAAGAATATCAAACTACTCATGATTCTTGATCAGGTTGATCAACATGTTTATTATCAACAGATACCTCGCTAATGTCCTTTACACTAATTTTGCAATTTTTGCTATCTGTTGTTCTAATGCAGTTGGAAATACAGAGACAGTTAATCTTTATGCCATATGCTAGTGCTGCACCACTGTTACTCATTTAGGGCTACCCTGGGGCACGTGTAGCTTGAAGATAGGCTACGGACGCCAGTAACACTACTCCCACAACTCTCTACGATCCTAATAGACCGGGACCTAAGGTTTAAAGTGAATTCCAAACCACTACAAACATCCATTGTACCGTTGGGATTCGAGTTCGAAACCTGCGGTGCCGAGCACTAGCCACTAGGCCAATAGAAAAAAAAGAGAAAAAATTAGAAATTTTAGATATGAGCTGATAAAAGATGATAGAGATATTGAAGTTTTCCTTAAATAATTAATCTGGGGGCGATAGGCGAGAGAATTATCCAAAGTGATTCCTAAATAAGTAAATTTAAGTTTGCGGGTGAAAAAAAAAATAGCTTTCGCCTTATCAATATTTAAGCAGTTTTCCAATTACTCAGTCAATTTTCGAGGAAGTAAATATATTTTTTCCAAAAGTAAATGAAGTAGAAGAAATATTTATTTTGGCAAAAAAAAAAAAAAAAAAAAAAAAAAAAAAAAAAAAAAAAAACACCGAGTGGGTTATTGTGAAATGTCATTAATAAAGATATTATAGAGGAAAGGTTCTAGAAGACATTCCTGAGAGACTCCAGCTTTAAATATTTCTAATCTCAGAATCAACTTTTTGACCTAGTATACGAACTTTCTATTGTTGAGATAAGAGTGGATGATTTAATTCCAGTGAAATTTAAAACTTGATGGGAGTGTCCACCATGTCTTTTCGAAACAAAATATAGCCAAATGGGAAGAGTTTAAGCTTATAGATCCTGATTTCAAGGAGAGGTTGACCTTATGGTTAATCCGTAAGACTTTGGAACCGATAATGGGAGAGGGAGAAAGTGAAAAGGGAGTGTGCAGAGTGGAGTGAAGAGTTTCAGGCAGTACGGAGACAACAGGCTTACGGTATAGTCCGACAGTACGGTACAGTACGACGACATTCGGGAGTACGGTGCAGTTCCAAAGACTCTTAAATGGACTGACTTTTAAGATGATTTTGTAAATATTTGTTATAATTGCGTTTTGTAAGTTATGTGATGCAGTTGTGCATTGCAGTCTTTGCAATTTTAATACATATGGCAAGGAAACATCGCGTTTTTATTTTGAGTAATAATTCAGTTCTACACTGAATCAAGACCACACGAAAATTTGGCCCTAACTTTTGCTATGGGTAATTCGAGAATTTTTCCGTGAAACCAAATTGTTAACGGATCATAATTTTATTTCTTTTCATATGAATCTTAAGATATTTAATGAAAAACTTTTAAGCAGTTTTAATTAGGGAAAAAAATATGGAAATAAGTCGATAGCGATAGTTTGGTGGAGTCTTTGCCTCGCCCACAAGAATTGTAAGGATTAATTTCATTTGTTCACACTCCATACATTACAGGCCTGTTGCCATTCAGCATTATTAAAATCACTGAATTTCTTAATGTTACGCTTATTAATTAAATATATATAAAAGTAGTTTCTGAGTTCATGGTTAATAATAATCTTTTGTTATTATAAAAAAAATAACTTATGTATATAATTGTATAACCTATGCACAGTCGCCTTAAAAAGCTTTAACTCTCATAAAAACCTGTTGAAATAAAAAAAAAAGCAACAAACAACATAAAGAAGAAGAAAAAAATCTTCGAATAAATTTGAATAAGGTATTTTTTTTATCAATGCTTCCCAAATTATTTATCTTCAGAAATAAAAGGTAAGTCAGAATTTACAAAAAAAAAAAAAAAAAAAAAAAAAAAAAAAAAAATTTCTTCACCCAGCACGAATTGAGGTAAGACAACTTTAAGAGGAAAGTCACAGTTTATCAGATTTCCCTTTTTTTATGCAAATCTTCCATTTTTTGTCTCTTACTTACCTTGCAGGAGTTTAAGGATCCAAAAAAAAGAGCCTACTGATAAAAAAAATTCATTTATGTCGTTTGTCCATCAAGAAAACTTAATTTTTTTGACTGGGTAATCAGTTTTTATAATAAAATATTTTTACTTGATTGCAGAGTGACGAAATGTAAATAAAAATCAATGGAATATGAACGAAATGTTAATAAGGGGAAAAAATGGAATCTTCTATCTTATCAGGATCCAACAGTCCTTCCCATTTTTTCCCTTTTAGGTATAAATTTTGACATTTTATTTCAATTTTATTTGTTTACATTATAATAATAATAAAACTTTATAATTTATTGTATGTTACATATATTTATAGTATCGACTTTATTTTTACAGGTTCAGTTATTTTTTTTGCCAATTTTAATAGGAGATATAAAAATATTCCCGAATATGCCTTATACAAGAATATATAAAGAATGTTTGCAAATAAAATAAATTTATTTTTGCAGTACTGTCAATAAGTTTACAATAATTTAATTATTAAATATTGGAATATATCCATTATGATTATGGTTATATAAATAAAATGTCTACATTTTGATGTGCTGTGTATAAAGTTTATTAAATTTACTACATAGATTTGCAGCATTGACTTTACTTTTACAAAGGTTCAGTTATTTTTTTGTGTCAATTTTAAGAGGAGGTACAAAAATATTCACGACCATTCTTTTACAAGAATATGCAAGAGATATTCATCGATAAAAAAATTTATTTTTGTAGTAAGCATCTCAATCAATTTACAATTTAATTTTTAAATATTGGAATTTAAAAACAAGATTCCATTGTGAGTTTGGTTATATGAATAAAATTTCTATATTTTGATGTGCTGTGCATAAAATGTACTAAATTTATACGTGTCCCATGCAAAATTGTTTATTTTCTTTCAGATATTTTACTAAAGGAAAAGTTCGAAAAAGAGGCAATTAAACATTTACAAAAAAAAAAAAAAAAAAAAAAAAAAAAAAAAAAAAAAAAAAAACCTGAATAAAGACCACACGCATATTCGGCCCTAAATTTTACTATGCTTAGTCGAGAATTTTTAAATGAAACCAAATTTTTTACAGATCTTATTTCTTTCTTTCTTTTTATATGAATGTTTAGATATTTAAGGATACACTTTTTAGCAATCTTAGTTAGGGAGGAAAGTATGGAAATAAGTCAATAGAGATAGTTTAGTGGAGTCTTTACCTGGGTCACAAAAACTGTAAGGATTAATTTCATTTGCTGAAACTCCATACATTTACATGACTGCGGTAATTCAGCATAATTAAAATAATTACATTTTCTAATGTTACTCTTATTAATTAAATATATATATAAAATAGTTTAAGAGTACATGGTTAATAATAATCTTTTGTTTGTATAACAAAAAAAAACACATTTGTATAACCTATGTCACTGTCGCCATAAAAAAGGTTTTAACTCCCATAAAAACTTGTTGAAATAAAAAAAAAGCAACCGACAACATAAAGAAGAAGAAAAAAAAATCTTTGAATAAATTTGAATAAAGTATTTTTTTATCAATGCTTCTCAAATTATTTATCTTCTGAACTAAAATGTAAGTCGGGTAAAAAAAAATCTAATAAAAAAAAGGTTCTTCACTCAGCGTTAGTTCAGATAAGACAACTTTAAGAGGAAAGCCACAGTTTATCAGATTTCCCTTTTTTTATGCAAATCTTCCATTTTTTGTCTCTTACCTAGCAGGAGTTTGAGGATCCAAAAAAGAACCAACTGATAAAAAAAGAAATTCATTTATGTCGCTCGTCCATCAAGAAAACTTAATTTTTTTGACTATGCAATCAGTTTTTATAATAAAAAGTTTTTTACTTGATTATAAAGTGACGAAATGAATAAAAAAAAAATCGATGGAATATAAACGAAATGTTAATAAGGAAGAAAAATTGAATATTCTATCTTATCAGGATCCGTTTGAATGCTGTTCATTTTTTGTCATTTTAGGAATAAATGTTGACATTATATTTCAATTTTATTTGCTGACATTATAATAATAATAAAATTTTATACTTTATTATACTATATGTTACATATATTTGTAGCATCGACTTTATTTTTTCAGTTCTGTTAACTTTTTTGTGTCAATTTTAATAGGAGATATAAAAATATCCACGAATATTTTTTTTACAAGAATATATAAGGAGTATTCGTAAATAAATAAATTTATTTTGGTAGTAAGCATCGCAATAAATTCATAATTATTTAACTATTAAATATTGTAATTTATACATTTTGAATTTAATTATATAAATAAAATGTCCGTATTTTGATGAGTTGTGTTTAGTTTATGTAATTAGTTTACTAAATTTACTGCACAGATTTGTAGCATCGACTTTACTTTTCAGCTAATTTTTTGTCTCAATTTTAATAGGAGGTATAGAAATATTCACGAATATTCCTTTTACAAGAATATATAAGGGATATTCTTAAATAAAAAATATTTTTACAGTAAGCATCTCAACAAACTTACAATTTAGTTATTAAATATTGGAATTAAAAAGCAAAATTCCATTGTGAATTTGGTTACATAAATAAAGTGTCTGTATTTTGATGTGCTGTATATAAAATTTATTAAATTTATGCGTGTTCTATGAAAAATTGTTTCGTTTCTTTCTGTTATTTTACTGAATGAAAAGTTCGAAAAAGCGGCAATTAAAGAACTACACACACACACAAAAAAAAAAACTGAATAAAGACCACACGTATATTCGGCGTTAACGTTTGCTATGGGTAGTCGAGAATTTTTACGTGAAACCAAATAGTTGACCGATCATAATTTTATTTCTTTTCATATGAATCTGAAGATATTTGAGGATAGACTTTTAAGCAGCTTTAGTTAGGGAAGAAAATATGGAAATAAGTCGATAGTTATAGTTTAGGGGAGTCTTTGCCTGTCCCACAGAAACTATAAGGATTAATTTCATTTGCTGAAAACTCTACATTTACATGACTGCTGTCCTTCAGCATAATTAAAATAATTACATTTTCTAACGTTACTCTTATTAATTAAATATATATATAAAATAGTTTAAGAGTTTATGGTTAACAATAATCTTTTGTTTGTATAACAAAAAATAATTGTATTAACCTATGTCACTGTCGCCTTAAAAAGATTTTAACTCCCATAAAAACTTGTTGAAATAAAAAAAAGCAACAAACAACATAAAAAAGAAGAAAAAAAATTGAATAAATTTAAATAAAGTATTTTTTTTTATCAATGTTCTCAAATTATTTATCTTCAGAAATAAAATGTAAGTCGGTAAGTAAAAAAAAAAACCTAATAAAAAAATGGTTCTTCACTCAGCGTGAGCCGAGATAAAACAACTTTAAGAGGAAAGTCACAGTTTATCAGATTTCCTTTTTTTTATGCAAATCTTCCATTTTTTGTCTCTTACTTACCTTGCAGGAGTTTAAGGATCCAAAAAAAGAGCCAACTGATAAAAAAATTCATTTATGTCTTCTCGTCCATCAAGCAAACTTAATTTTTTTGACTGGGTAATCAGTTTTTATAATAAAATATTTTTACCTGATTGTAAGGTGACGAAATGTAAAAAAAAAAAACCCCGATGGAAAATAAACGAAATGTTAATAAGGAAGAAAAATGGAATATTCTATCTTATCAGGATCCAACAGTCCTTCCCATTTGAATGCTGTTCATTTTTTTCTATTTTAGGAATAAATTTCGATATTTTATTTCAATTTTATTTGTTTACATTATAATAATAATAAAAATTTATACTTTATTATATATTACATATATTTGTAGCATCGGCTTTATTTTCTGTTATTACTTTGTGTCTATTTTAATAGGAGGTATAAAAATATCCATGAATATATATGGGATATTCAGAAATAAAATAAAATGTCTATATAAATAAAATGTTATATAAATAATATAAATAAAATGTCTGTATTTTGATGTGCTGTGTATAAAATTTACTAAATTTATATGAATCCGATGCAAAATTTTATTTCTTTCTGCTATTTTCCTAAAGGTAAAGCTCCAAAAAGAGGCAACTAACCAAGTAAAAAAAACTGCTTGCTGGATCATTAGGAAAACTTAGTGATTCTTTTTATTTTACAAAAGAAAAAAACAACATTTACCAAATAGTTCTTTACGAATTAGACAGAAAAGAAAAAAAAAATAGACTTATTTAAAAAAAAACCTCAGATACATAATAAATATGTATCTGCTCATAAGCAGTTAATATGTATCTACTGAATTGAGACATTAAAAAAATACAGTATCAAATTTCAATGTGTGATGTTTTAGAACAGGGGTGGCCAACCGACTGCCCGCCTTGATTAGCTTCTGGCCCGTGAGATTCATCACACTTTTACAAAATATAACACAAGAACTGGTACACAAGGACTGTAAGGATTAATTTCATTTGCTCAAACGCCATAGATTTACATGCCTGTTGCCACTCAGCATTTTCAAATAATTGTATTTCTTAGTTTTACGCTTTTTAATTAAATATAAAAATATTTTAAAAATACATTTTTCATAATAATCTTTAGCTTTTATAAGAAAAAATAGTTCTATAACCTGCGTCATCGTCGCCTTAAAAAGATTTTAACTCCCATAAAAACCTGTTGAAATAAAAAAAAAGCAACAAACAACATAAAGAAGAGAAATATCTTTGAATAAATTTGAATAAAGTATTTTTTTTATCAAAGCTTCCCAAATTATTTATCTTCAGAAATAAAATGTAAGTCGGATAAAAAATCTAATAAAAAAATGGTTCTTCATTCAGCATGAGCTAAGATAAGACAACTTTAAGAGGAAAGTCACAGTTTATCAGATTTCCCTTTTTTTATGTAAATCTTCCATTTTTTGTCTCTTACTTACCTTGCAGGAGTTTAAGGATCCAAAAAAAAGAGCGAACTGATAAAAAAAAATCATTTATGTCGCTCGTCCATCAAGAAAACTTAATTTTTTTCGACTGGGTAATCAGTTTTTATAATAAAATATTTTTACCTGATTGTAGAGTGACGAAATGAAGAAAAAAAAAATCGATGGAATATAAATGAAATGTTAATAAGGAAAAAAAAAATTGAATATTCTATCTTATCAGGATCCAACAGTCCCTCCCATTTGAATGCTGTTCATTTTTTTCTTTTTAGGAATAAATTTCGACATTTTATTTGTTTACATTATATTGACAATAAAACTTTATATTTTATTATATGTTACATATATTAGTAGCATCGAATTTATTTTTACAGTTCAGTTTTTTTTTGTATCAACTTTAATAGAAGGTATAAAAATATCCATGAATATATAAGGGATATTCTGAAATAAAATAAATTTATTTTTTGTAGTAAGCATCTCAAAATAATATTTAATAATTAATTTTAATTTATTAATATTTTAACTTATTAATAATTTTGATTTATTTATAATTTTACAGTAATTTAATTATTAAATATTGGAATTTAAAAACAAAAATTTCATTATAAATTTGGTTATATAAATAAAATATCTACATTTTGATGTGCTGTGTATGAAATTTACTAAATGTATAGGAATAATATGCAAAAATTTTTTTTTCCTTTCTGTTATTTATTGAAGGAAAAGCTCCAAAAAGGGATAAATAAATAACTACAAAAAAAAAAAAAAAAAAAAAAAAAAAAAAAAAAGGAAAAAAAAAAAAAAAATTTACGAAACAATGCTTCACAAAAGAGAAAAACATAGATTTACTTAAAAAAAACCCCAGATACAGACTAAACATGTATCTACTCATAAACAGATAATATGTATCTACTCATAAACAGATAATATGTATCTACTCAATAGAGACATGTAAAAAAAACCAAAGTTCAAATTTCAATGTGTGATATTTTAGAAGATTATGTTGAAATTCTTTACTATATCATGTTTGCGGGGCAAGTATAACAATAAATCTATTGTTGATGAATCAATTGTTATTTAAAGTGTTTTTCAATATTAAGCTGTTTAATCGTGAATATTTTGTTTTGTATATTATGTTCCAAAGCATATTTTGACTGCTCGCATTTTTCATGGGAAATTAACTTATGAAGTTAATACGAAAACTCTTTTATTTAATGAATATCTCATTTTTTATACATAAAGTAACAGACAAACATGTAATTCCGAAAATAAAAATCATTAACAAAGTGTTATTTAAAAAAAGTGTTCATGTATTCTTTAAAAAGCTCATTTTAATATATTTTTGCTTGGTCTAAAATTTAATCATTTTTTTCTCATACAAAATAGTTATTAAGTCATAATAGTTGATTAATCGGCTGACACCATATATTGTTTTTAAATGTGATCTTCCATGGTATAGTAGTATTTGTATTTGTATATTTTTGATACTACTACGTATTTGTTTTTAAAAAATCGAGGCATTCATCTTCCACGTGCAACAACCAATTAAAAGGATAAAAGGATTGCATCCAATTAAAAGGATAAATGAATTCATATGAAAAAAAAAAGAGTATCATTATTTTAAAAAAAGAAAAAAATTTGGAAATAATACCAAGATAATGACTCGGAAGTAAGCATCTCAAGAAAAAAAATCCCAAGGGATTACTCAAAAATAATTAATTTTTAAAATAAATTAAATGCTAACTTTAATGATTAAAGATTAATTTTCACGTAAATCTACAAAAAGTAAAATAAGATGGCAGATCATTTCTTTAAAATATCTATATTATTATTTAATCACTTGATAAATGTTTACTAATGAATATTAAAAAAAATAAGGATTTAATTTAAAAAGCAAAATTCCTTTTCAACTAAATATCATATTGAATTTAATCACTTTATAAATGTACACTAATGAATATTAACAAAAAAATAATGACTTAATATAAAAAGCAAAGTTCCTTTTCAACTAAATATCACAAATGCTTTTTTTTGCAAGCAAATTTCATGTTTACATAATAAAATAATTTATTTAAAACGTTAGGGCTAACAATTTAATATTATAAATTCAATTAATAATATTATGAATTTGTTTTGCTTAACAATGGCAATCATGGCAGAATTCTTTAATCTAGCTTTTTATTTAATCACTTTATAAATCACTAAATGAATACTAAAAAAATTGATGATTCAATATTAAAAAACCAAAATTCCTTTTCAATTAAATATCACAATGCATTTTCTGATAATAAATTTAACAGTAATTATTACTATCAAATTTATTATTAGAAAATGCATAGTGATATTAAATTGAAAAGGAATTTTGGTTTTTTTTTATATTGAATCATCAATTTTTTAAATCATTTGGATAAACAATTTAATATTATGAAGTAATTTGTTTAACCTAACAATGGCAATCATGACAGTTTTCTTTAATGCAGCTATATCATTATTTAATCACTTTATAAATGCTCACTAATGAATATAAGAAAACCAAATGATTCTATTCAAATACATATCACAATGCGCTTTCTGATAATAAATTTAATAGTAATTAATTAATAGCAATAACTTTAGCTTGCATAATAGAAGAATATAATTAAATAATTAGGATAAACAATTCAATATAATGAAGTAATTTGTTTAGCCTAACCACCAATACCAATGACTTTTATTACAAAAACCTAATTTCCTTTCTCCAAACATAAACACTTACTACCCCAAATCTATTTCGCAATGAGCCCGAAATAGCAATGCTAATCCCTAATATGCAAACTGCAATGCAATTTAGGTTTCCAATGTCGCGGATTGTGACATCACATATTGTTTCGAGTTATGAGCACTAACAATAAGGAATTGCAGGGGACAAACACATTTATGGAGTGAGGCGCGGCAATCAATATCCACCCAATCAGCTTCGTGTCATTAGCCGGCTATGGAACGAAAGGTTATTGTTACAGACTTCAATGTGCTGTCCTCTGGGGAATGGTTATTGTTGGTGTGGGTTCATCGCATGGAATATAACAACAGCTGTCGAATTCAGGCCGGAGAGATTATTTGTTGCCTCAGGATTCGTTTTCTACGGGTTTTTTTCCTATTGTTGCTTTCTTATGGGCGGAATCTATTAGGATGGTAAGGGAATGAATCTGGGGAAAGAGTGGTGGCAAAGTTGAGTATTTTTTTGTCGTCTGTTATTAATAAGTAGCTTGATATTTGTAATTGATTTTTGAATTATGTATATGTATGGTGGATATATATTGATAAATTCATATATATTGAAAGTTTTGTATAATTTTATTCTAATTATTTGGATGAAAATATAGTATACATTCATTGTTTATGCAGTTAATTCAAAGTGCAATCATTTTCATGCAATAATGCAATTTTTTCATGCAACAATACAATTTTAGTGCAATTCTTTTCAACCATTCAATCATTTTCAATCATGAATGGTTACAATGTATCTAAAATGTAAAGAAATTCTTTGTTTTTTATGTAAAAGAATTTCTTTAAATCATTAGAGTTAACAATTTAATATTATGAAGTAGTTTGTTTAACCGAATAATGGCAATCATGACGGATTTCTTCACTACAGCAATATTATTATTTAATCACTTTATAAGTGGTCCTTAATGAAAATTAAAAAACTAATAATAAATAAGAAGAAGGAGCAATATTCCTTTCCAATTAAATATCACAATGTATTTTCTGCTAATTAATTATTACTTTTATATAAAATCATTAGAATAAAAAATTTGATATTATGAACTAATTTCTTTAGCCTAACCAACAATAACAATGAAATTTATTACAAAAACCTAATTTCCTCTATCCAAACATAAACACCTACTACCTCAAATCTATTTCGCAATGAGCCCGAAACAGCAATGCTAATCCGTAATATGCAAACTGCAATGCAATTTAGGTTTCCAATGTCGCAGATAGTGACATCACAGATTGTTTCGAGTTATTAGCACTAACAATACAGAATTGCCGGGGACAAACACATTTATGGCGCGAGGCGCAGCAATCAATATCCACCCAATCAGCTTCGTGTCATTAGCTGGCTATGGAACGAAAGGTTATTGTTACATTCTTCACTGTGCTGTCCTCTGGGGAATGGTTATTGTTGGTGTGGGTTCATCGCATGGAATACAACAGCTGTCGAATTCAGGCCGGATAGATTATTTGTTGCCTCAGGATTCGTTTTCTACGTTTTTTTATTGCTTTTTTCTTATGGGCGGAATCTATTAGGGTGGTGGGGAAATGAATCTGGAGAAAGAGTGGTGGCAAAGTTCTTTTCTAATATTTTTTGTCGTCTGTTATTAATAAGAAGATTGATTTTTTAATTATGTATACGTATGACGGATATATTTCTAAATTCACTCATGCGTTTTGTATGATTTTATTCTAACTATTTGGAGAAAAATATATTATAAATTCCTAGTTTATGTGATTAATTCGAAGTGCATTCATTTTCATACAATAATCTAATTTTGTTCAAGCAACAATGCAATTTTAATGCATTTTTTTAAATAATTCAATCACTTTCAATCATGAATGGTTAAAATGTTAATTCTCAATCATTTTCAATAATGAATGGTTACAATGGTATTTTGTAATGCATTTTCTACTAATAAATTTGTACTTTTGTGTAAAAGAATTTATTTAAATCATTAGGATTAACAATTCGATATTATGAACTAATTTGGTTAGCCTAACCAACAAAAACAATGAAATTTATTACAAAAACCTAATTTCCTCAATTCAAATATAAACACTTACCAACTCAAATCCCTTTCGCAATGAGCCCGAAATAGCAATGCTAATCCCTAATATGCAAACTGCAATGCAATTTAGGTTTCCAATGTCGCGGATAGTGACATCACAGATTGTTTCGAGTTATGAGCACTAACAATACGGAATTGCCGTGGACAAACACATTTATGGAGTGAGGCGCGGCAATCAATATCCACCCAATCAGCTTCGTGTCATTAGCTGGCTATGGAACGAAAGGTTATTGTTACAGACTTCACTGCGCTGTCCTCTGGGGAATGGTTATTGTTGGTGTGGGTTCATTGCATGGAATATAACAGCTGTTGAATTCAGGCCGGAAAGATTATTTGTTGCCTCAGGATTCGTTTTCTACGAGTTTTTTTTCTATTGCTGTTTTCTTGTGGGCGGAATCTATTAGGATGGCAAAGGAATGAAAATAAATGAATCTGGAGAAAGAGTGGTGGCCGAGTTTTAATATTTTTGTTATTAATAAGAAGTTTGATATTTGTAATTTATTTTTGAATATTATATACCGTTAGAATTAACAATTTAAAATTATTAAGTAATTTGTTTAGCCTAACAATAGCACAATAGCAATCATGGCAGGTTTCTTTAATCCAGCTTTTTATTTAATAACTTCATAAATGTTCATTAATGAATATTAAAAAAATTAATGATTCAATATAAAATGGATAATTCCTTTTCAATTAAACATTAAAATGCATTTTCTGATAAAAAAAAATTAATAATAATTAATTAACAGTAACAATTTATTTCGCATAATAGAAGAATTTAATTAAATCATTTCGATAAAGAATTTATTATTTTGAAGTAATTGGGTTAGCGTAATAATGGTTATCTTTAATACAACTTTTTATTTAATCACTTTATAAACGCTCACTAAAGAATATTAAAAAACTAATGATTCTGTATAAAAAGCAAAATTCCATTTCAACTACAAATCACAATGTATTTTCTGATAATAAATTGAATAATAATTAATTAATAGCAATAATTTTACTTTGCATAATAGCAGAATTTAATTAAATCATTAGGATGAACAATTTAATATTACGAAGTAATTTTGTTAGCCTAACAAACAGTACCAAGGAATTTTATTACAAACACTAGCCTAATAATAGCCTAATAGCCTAATATTGGCAATCATGGCAGATTTATTTAATATTGCTTTTTATTTAATCACTTTATCAATGTTCACTAATTATTATTAAAAAATTAATGATTGAATATAAAAAGCAAATAAAAAGCTATTTAACTAAACATCCCAATACAATAAAGTTGTGCGTTTATATACTAAAGGAATTATTTCAATCATTAGAATTAACAATTTAATATTATGAACTAATTTGTTTAGCCCAACCAACAGTACCAATGCATTTTATAACAAAAACCTAATTTCCTCTATCCAAATACAAAAACTTACTACCTGAAATCTATTTCGCAATGAGCCCGAAATAGCAATGCTAATCCATAATATGCAAACTGCAATGCAATTTAGGTTTCCAATGTCGTGGATAGTGACATCACAGATTGTTTCGAGTTATGAGCATTAACAATACGGAATTGCTGCGGACAAATACATTTATGGAGTGAGACGCGCCAATCAATATCCACCCAATCAGCTTCGTGTCATTAGCCGGCTATGGAACGAAAGGTTATTGTTACAGACTTCACTGCTCTGTCCTCTGGGGAATGGTTATTGTTGGTGTGGGTTCATCGCATGGAATATAACAACAGCTGTCGAATTCAGTCCGGAGAGATTATTTGTTGTCTTAGGATTCGTTTTCTACGTTTTTTTTATTGCTTTTTTCTTATGGGCGGAATCTATTAGGATGGTGAGGAAATGAATCTGGAGAAAGAGTGGTGGCAAAGTTCTTTTCTAATATTTTTTGTCGTCTGTTATTCATAAGAAGATTGATTTTTTAATAAGTGTGATGGATATATTTCTAAATTGACTCATGCGTTTTGTATAATTTTATTCTAATTATTTGGAGGAAAATATATTATAAATTCCTAGTTTATGTGATTAATTCGAAGTGCATTGATTTTCATACAATAATGTAATTTTGTTCAGCAACAATGCAATTTTAATGCAATTTTTTAAATAATTCAATCACTTTCAATCATGAATAGTTACAGTATTATTTCGCAATCATTTTCAATCATGAATGGTTACAATGGTATTTTGTAATGCATTTTCTACTAATAAATTTGTACTTCTATGTAAAAGAATTTATTTAAATCATTAGGACTAACAATTCAATATTATGAACTAATTTGGTTAGCCTAACCAACAATAACAATGCATTTTATTACAAAAACCTAATTTCCTCTATCCAAATATGAACACTTACTGCACCAATTCTATTTCGCAATGAGCCCGAAATAGCAATGCTAATCCGTAATATGAAAACTGCAATGCAATTTAGGTTTCCAATGTCGCGGATAGTGACATCACAGATTGTTTCGAGTTATGAGCACTAACAATACGGAATTGCAGGGGACAAACACATTTATGGAGTGAGGCGCGGCAATCAATATCCACCCAATCAGCTTCGTGTCATTAGCTGGCTATGGAACGAAAGGTTATTGTTACAGACTTCACTGCGCTGTCCTCTGGGGAATGGTTATTGTTGGTGTGGGTTCATCGCATGGAATATAACAGCTGTTGAATTCAGGCCGAAAAGATTATTTGTTGCCTCAGGATTCGTTTTCTACGGGTTTTTTTCTATTGTTGTTTTCTTGTGGGCGGAATCTGTTAGGATGGCAAAGGAATGAAAATAAATGAATCTGGAGAAAGAGTGGTGGCCGAGTTTTAATATTTTTGTTATTAATAAGAAGTTTGATATTTGTAATTTATTTTTGAATATTGTATACCATTAGAATTAACAATTTTAAATTATTAATAATTTGTTTAGCCTAACAATAGCACAATAGCAATCATGGCAGATTTCTTTAATCTAGCTTTTTATTTAATAAATTTATAAATGTTCATTAATGAATATTAAAAAAATTAATGATTCAATATAAAATGAATAATTCCTTTTCAATTAAACATTAAAATGCATTTTTTGATAAAAAACATTAAATAATAATTAGTTAACAGTAATAATTTATTTCGCATAATAGAAGAATTTAATTAAATCATTTCGATAAACAATTTAATATTTTGAAGTAATTTGGTTAGCGTAATAATGTATTTCTTTAATATAACTTTTTATTTAATGACTTTATAAACGCTCACTAAAGAATATTAAAAAACTAATGATTCTGTATAAAAAGCAAAATTCCATTTCAACTACAAATCACAATGTATTTTCTGATAATAAATTGAATAATAATTAATTAATAGCAATAATTTTACTTTGCATAATAGCAGAATTTAATTAAATCATTAGGATGAACAATTTAATATTACGAAGTAATTTTGTTAGCCTAACAAACAGTACCAAGGAATTTTATTACAAACACTAGCCTAATAATAGCCTAATAGCCTAATATTGGCAATCATGGCAGATTTATTTAATATTGCTTTTTATTTAATCACTTTATCAATGTTCACTAATTATTATTAAAAAATTAATGATTGAATATAAAAAGCAAATAAAAAGCTATTTAACTAAACATCCCAATACAATAAAGTTGTGCGTTTATATACTAAAGGAATTATTTCAATCATTAGAATTAACAATTTAATATTATGAACTAATTTGTTTACCCCAACCAACAGTACCAATGCAGTTTATTACAAAAACCTAATTTCCTCTATCCAAATACAAACACTTACTACCTCAAATCTATTTCGCAATGAGCCCGAAATAGCAATGCTAATCCGTAATATGCAAACTGCAATGCAATTTAGATTTCCAATGTCACGGACAGTGACATCACAGATTGTTTCGAGTTATGAGCACTAACAATACGGAATTGCTGCGGATAAATACATTTATGGAGTGAGACGCGGCAATCAATATCCACCCAATCAGCTTCGTGTCATTAGCTGGCTATGGAACGAAAGGTTATTGTTACAGACTTCACTGCTCTGTTCTCTGGGGTATGGTTATTGTTGGTGTGGGTTCATCGCATGGAATATAACAACAGCTGTCGAATTCAGGCCGGAGAGATTATTTGCTGTCTTGGGATTCGTTTTCTACGTTTTTTTTTATTGCTTTTTTCTTATGGGCGGAATCTATTAGGATGGCGAGGAAATGAATCTGGAGAAAGAGTGGTGGCAAAGTTCTTTTCTAATATTTTTTGTCGTCTGTTATTCATAAGAAGATTGATTTTTCAATTATGTATAAGTATGATGGATATATTTCTAAATTCACTCATGCGTTTTGTATAATTTTATTCTAATTATTTGAAGGAAAATATATTATAAATTCCTAGTTTATGTGATTAATTCGAAGTGCATTCATTTTTCATACAATAATGCAATCTTGTTCAAGCAACAATGCAATTTTAACGTATTTTTTAAATAATTCAATCACTTTCAATCATGAATGGTTACAGCATTATTTCAATCATTTTCAATCATGAATGGTTACAATGGTATTTTTTGTAATGCATTATCTACTAATAAATTTGTACTTTTATGTAAAA
>BPLQ01001044.1:88782-136401 GCA_021605075.1 Caerostris darwini | reverse complement strand
TGTAAGCGGAGTATTTTAAGAATAACATATTATAGTACAAAAATTTTGTGCAACATTATACAAATTTTCAACACTTTTTCTGAACATATTTTAAGAAATATTTTTATATATGCATTTTTTTGCTTTAAACTTTTAATATTTTTAACTTAAATTATCAAAACCCTCGTTTTAAGATAATAAATTTATACATTATAGACGATTGCTTTATGGTAAATTTATTGTGACTTTTGTACTACAATTTAAAAGTTTATTTTTATGTAATATGTGGTGTTGAAATTACAATAGGATTTACAACACGATGTGATAACAAATTTATTAGCTTTTTTCTTTCTACTTATTTGCAGAGAAAGCTGCATTTTAAATTTCTATGCATAATTATGGAAATGTTTTATGTACTACTAGTTAAAATTCAAAAATCTAATATAAGATTAAATTTTTCGATGTGGTCAGTAAGATATTTACATCAAAGCTCATGATATTTTTATTTATATTGATTGTATTGATTTTTATATACAGAACAAAGAACCATTTTGATCTAAATTATTTTGAATGAGCAATACAGTTTCACTAAAATTTTCATAATTTTTTTTATTCATTTTCGATGAATTATTAACAATAAGTGCAGATAAATACTTATCAATCTTTGAGTAGAAACACATATTCTGTATGCTTCATTTTTGCTTCAAATCCCTGTCACGGAAATCTCATTGTATTTAATGTAATTGCAATTTTAAAACACTCTTTAGGTTTGGGAAGTTCAATGGACAGAGAATCTGTCGCGATTGCACTTCGATTAAACTCTCCTTTTAAACTACAAATTCGAAGACCACTTTAGGGCTTATGAAACAGAACTTTCGATAGATTTTGAAATAACGAAAGCAAATTATTATTTTGCAAGTTAATCGAAAACTCAAAGTGTCGCTTAACAAATGGTGTTCGATACAAGACACAAAAGCAGCACAAATGAAGTCTCCAGAAACGTACTGAAGTGACTCTCCCATTCAGGCTAACAGCAATAGATATCACTAATGCTCTTTAGGAGAAGGGTTGAATTCTCTGGCCTCATTCTGGGTGATAGGCGTCTTGTGTATAATAATAAACCTCTTTCCGAATAATTAGATACTTTGCAGCTGGAGGTTTATGACTTAGTTTAGTAAAACTGAACTGAATTTGCAATCCTGCATGCTGTGTATTTTAAGAATAAATTATTATAGTACAAAAATTATTTGCAAAGTCATGTAAATTTAGAATATATTAAAAATATATTTTTTATATTCTTATTAATATATTAAAAATAATAAATAAGAATTTTATTAGAAAAATAATATTATAAGATTATTATTAGAATAAGAATCATATAAGAATATTATTAGAATAAGAATGATATAAGAATGTTTTTAAGAATATATTAAGAATATTCTTTTATATATATATTTTTTATATTATATTTCTTATATTCTTAATTTTCTGAATATATTTTAAGAAATATTATCAATTTCATTAAGAGTTTGTATTTCTGAATAGCCAATGAATTTTAATTCAAATCTTGTTTCATACTTTTAATATTTTGACACTTCATAATTTTGAAAAAAATAATTAAGATATCATTATTAATTATATATATATATATATACATATAATTTTATTTTATTTTAATAAATTCATTTTATTACGACATTTTTTTCGTGTCAGAGTTATTCATAAAAAATATATTACTTTATATATTTAAATGTTTATTAAGTAACGAAACCTATAGTTTAAGAAATTATTCATTTTATGGTAATATATATACATTTTTTTCTTCAAACTTTTAATACTTTTAACTTATTTTTTAAAATGTGTAATTATTAGAGAATAATTTAATACAATATAGATGAATATTTTATGATAATTTTGTGACTTTTGTATTATAATTTAATGTTAATTTTTGTGTAATATGCGGTATTCAAATTACAGTACAATTTACAAATTCTCTGTTAGCGTGATAACAAATTTCTTTTTCCATGTTTCTTCTACTTATTCGTTGAGAAAGTTACACTATAAAAGTTTTATAAAATTATATACATAATCAAGGAAATTTCTTATATACTGCAGTGAAAAGTTGATGTTAAAATTCCAAACTCTAATATGAGATTTAATTTTTCAGAAACGGGCAGTAAGATATTTACATCACAGCTCATAATATTTTTATTTGCAATTATATTATTTAGTTTATTTAGTTATCACAACAAAGAACTATTTTGATGTAAATTATTTTGCATAAGCAATATCGTTTCACTAAAATTTTCATAATTTTTTTCCTTCATTTTGAATGAATTATTAATAATCAATAAATGCAAGTAAATACATATTAGTCTTGGTGCAAAAACAAATAGTCTGTATGCATAAAAGATATTTAGTACTTAAAAAAAATTCCTAGATCAAACAAAACATAATTTTTTCAAAAATTAAAAAATCTAATATAAGATTAAGTTTAATAATTAAAATTAAAAAAAATTAATTTTTTAGATACAAGCCGTAATATATTTACATCACAGTTCATGAATATGTTTGTTTATATTGATAATAATGAGTTTTGTATGAAAATGTTTTTGTATCAAAATGGTAATTTACATTACCATTTTGATGTAAATTATTTTGAATAAAAAATAACGTTTCATTAAAATTTTCACAATTTTTTCTTAATTTTCGATGAGTTATTAGCAAAACAATAATGCAAATAAATATTTATTATTCTTTGAACAGAAGCAAATATTCAATATGCCTAAGACCTGTTTAAGGGCTTAAAGAAAATTCAACAGGCCATTGAAAACCAAAATATTAAAAGCTAATAATATTATTTAAAACTTGTTCTTATTTATTAACTATAAAACAATAATTAAAATATAAATTAATAAATATAAACCATAAATGCAAATAAATACTTATTAGTCTTTAGGCAGAAACAAATATTCTGTATGCGTAAAAGATATTTAGTAAAATTAAGGAATTCGCCAGACCAATCAAAACCAAATATTATAAACAGAATAATTTTTAAAACTTATCTTATTTATCAACTCTTTTCACATAAATTTATATTTTTAGTATTCTCATGACGATTCATCTGAATTTATTTAAAAAAATTGCGTTATACATTTAAAAAATAAAAATAGAAACTGCCTCGTATTTTTCTAGTAGTTCTTTGTATAAAAGAATGGCGAAACAATTCGTCTGTCACGATAATATTTAAGCGCTACAATAACTCTAATCAATATTCAGTTTTTATACCTCCAAAAAAAGAAATAAAAAATTAGCAGTCTAGACCATGACATATTTCAACCTATTATCTTTTATCGTATCTCGTTTTTTCAGATATTATTGGGAAAAAAATCACAAAGGAAAGTAATACACGCATTTTTTATTTTATATATATATATATATTTTGTCTGTGAAAAATATCGCGTCTCTTCTCTGTCGATAAAATTATCTTTAAATAGAAATGGAAATGAAATGAAAAAAGAAATCAAAAGCGTCGGTATTAAAACTTGTCTTTTTAATTTTTGAATCTGTGAAATCAATATTTGACGTGAATTGACTTTTGTTATTTGATTCTTATTCCTTTTTTGTCGATACTACAAAAGAATCTTATTTTTCTGGTACAAAAATAAAAACATTTACATCGGAAATTACAAGTAGCAGAATGAGTGAATAAAATGAAAAGAATAATAATTTTTGGTTATTTAATATGAATGCAGCATTTAAAATAGAAGAATTACGTTTCACAAAAGTGTTGATTTTAATAAATCCTTCTTTAATTTTACAAATACTACTGTAAAAAAAGAATGTGAACATTGAGTGGTAAATTAAAATTAATTTCTCTTTTAAGATTTTCCAAGAAATTTGTCAAAAAAAATATAGTAAAATTTTAGGAAAAAATGTATTTTTAAAAATTAAATATATATATATTTTGTGTTAAAAATACCTGGTATTATCATACAGGTAAGAAGAAAAGAAGAAGAAGTTAAGATATACTAATATACTTTTATATAAATATACTAATATAACAATAAATACATATTTATATATTTTTATGGTATTAATGCTAATAAATACTTAGACTTTAACGCAGAAGCGATTATTCTGTATGCATAGAAGCCATTTAGTCCTAAAAAAATAATCGCCAGACCTATCAAAACCAAAATATTACAATCAGAATAATTTTTAGTACTTATCTTATTTAACAACATTTTTTTTCATCAATTGATATTCTTTATATTCTCATGACGATTCATCTGAAATTATTAAAGAAATGAGTTATATATTTTAATAATAAAACCACATATTGCCTTTTATTTTTTACTAGTTCTTTGTATGAAAGAATGGCGAAACAGTTCGCCAGATATAATAATATTTAAGCGCTAAAATAACTCTAATAAATATTCAGTTTTTAATCCTCCAAACAAAGAAATAAAAATTAACAGTATAGACCACGACATATTTCAACCTATTATCTTTCATCGTATGTCGTTTTCCAGATATTATTGGAAAAACAAATCACAAAGGAAAGTTATATATAAATTTTTTTTATTGTATATATATATTTTTGTCTGTGAAAAATATCGCGTCTCTTCTCTGTCGATAAAATCATCTTTAAATAGAAATGGAAATGAAATGAATTTAAAAAAGAAATCAAAAAGCGTCGGTATTAAAAATTGTCTTTTTAATTTTTGAATCTGTGAAATCAATATTTAACGAGAATTGACTTTTGTTATTTGATTCTTATCTCTTTTTGTCAATACTACGAAAGAACCGTATTTTTCTGGTACAAAAATAAATACATTTAAATTGGAAATTGCAAGTAGTAGAATGAGGGAATAAAACGAAAAGGATAATACTTTTTTCAATTTAATACGAATGCAAGATTTAAAATAGAAGAATGTGTTTTGCAAAAGTGTTGGGTTTAATAAGCCATTCTTAATTTTATAAATACTGGTGTAACAACAGAATACGAATATTGAAAGTTAAATTAAAACTGAATTGCGATAAATAAATTTTTCTTGTAAAATTTTAAGGAAAAATGTGTCTTAAAAAATAAAATACATTCAAATTTTGTGTTAAAAATATGTTATGGTATTTTCATACAATAAAAATTCTTTAGTGTTAAAATAAAAAAATAAGTATAATAATATATATTCATAGAAATATACTAATATAAAAATAAATACATATATACATGGAAATAATAATTATAAACAAAAAATAAATAATAAATATTTATTAGTATTTAAGCAGAAACAATATTCTGTATGCGTAAAAGTGATTTAGTAATTAAAGAGGTTCGCCAGGCCAATCAAAAGCAAAATATTATAAGCATAATAATCTAAAAACTTATCTATTTTTTAAACTTTTTTAAAATATGTTTATTCATAAATTTATATTTTTAGTATTTTTACAACTATTATTCTAAATTTATTAAAAAAATTGTGTTATATATTTTAATAATAAAAATAGAAAGTACCTTTTATTTTTTTATTGGTTCTTTGTATAAAAGAATGGTTCGTAAAAAACAATTCGTCTGATAAAATAATATTTAAGCGCTGCAATAACTATAATCAATATTCAGTTTTTATTCCCCCCAAAAAAAGAAATAAAAATTAACAGTCTAGACCATGACATATTTCAACCTAATATATTTTATTGTATCTAACAAATTTTTATTTTATATTATCAAATTTGCATTTATTCACTATATAAAATTGATAGTCTGCCACCCCAATTAGCATAGGATAAAAATTTCTTTATTACCAAAATTAATTATAAATTATAAATATTCCAAATTTAATCTTTTTACTACTATCCCTCACATTCGCTTCAAATCCTTGCCGTGAAAATCTCAAAGGATTTGATATAATTGCAACTTTAAAATACTCTTCAAGATTGGGGAGTTCAATCGACTGAAAATCTATCGTGATTCCACTTCGATTAAACTCTTCATTTAAACTACAAATTCGAAGACCACTTTAGGGCTTATGAAACAGAACTTTCCATAGATTTGGAAATATCGAAAGCAAATGATGCCTTTGCAAGTTAAACGAAAACTAAAAGTGTCGTTTAACAAATTGTGTTCGACACAAGACACAACGTTTCACTAAAGACAAAAGCAGAGCAAATTAAGTCTCCAGAAACGTACTTAAGTGACTTTCCCATTCAGGCTAACAGCAATCGAAATCACTAATGCTCTTTAGGAGAAGGATTGAATTCTCTGGCGTCATTCTTGGTGATAGGCGTCTTGTGTATAATATTAAACCTATTTCCGAATAATTAGATACTTTGCAGCTCGAGGTTTATGACTTAGTTTAGTAAAACTGAACTGAATTTGTAACCCTGTATGCTGTGTATTTTGAGAATAACATATTATTGTACAAAAAGTATTTCCAAAGTAAATTTAGAATATATTAAGAATATATATATATTTAAATTCTTAAGAATATATTAAGAAGTATATATAAAAATATTATATGATTAAGAATATTATAAAAATATTATTAGAATACGAATATTATAAGAATATTATTGGAATACGAATATTATAAGAATATTATTAGAATACGAATATTAAAAGAATATTATTAAGAATTTATTAAGAATATTCATGTAATATTCTTTTATATATATCTTTTATATTATATTTTTTTAATATTCTTCCTTTTCTGATTATATTTTAAGAAATATTTTTAATTTCATTAAGGGTTTCTATTTGTGAATAGCCAACGATTTTGGTAATTTAAATCCTGTTTCATAATGTTAATACTTTGATACTTCATAATTTTGAAAATATTTTTATTTAGCCATCATTATATAATATTCCAATCGATTATTGAGGAAAAACACGCCAACTATTGAAAGAAAAATTTAATAGACAGAGCATAAACTGAAGAGTCTATTTCTAAAGAAAAATAAGTACTCTAATTAATCCTTACTATTATGTATATGTAATTACCATTTAAAAATTTATCTTAGAACGGCATTTCTTTTTCATTACTAATGTTTCATTGAGAATTATTCAAACAAAGTGTATTACTATTTAACTTTACAACAAAATTTGTAACGATGTAACTGTACAACAAAACGAATATTTTAGGTAATTGTATATTTTATAGTATTATCTATACATTGTTTGCTTCCAACTTGTAATACTTTTAACTTAGTATTTAAAATCTCTAATTGTCAGAGAATAATTTAATACAATATGGAGGATTACTTTGTGGTAAATTTATTGTGAGTTTTGTATTACAATGTAAAGCTTATTTTTTTGTAATTACAATAAGATTTACAAATTCTCAGTTAGAGAGATAACACATTTATTAACCATTTTCCTCCTAAATATTCCCAGAGAAAGAGATACATAAACAAGAAAATTTGTATGTACTACCAGTTAAAAATCAATGTTAAAATTCAAAAAGCGAATGTAAGATTAAGTTTTTCAGATGCGGTTCAGATTATTTTGAATAAGAAATAATGTTTCACTGAAAATTTTCATATCTTTTGTCTTCATTTCTGGTGAACTATTATTTGTTAATAGTTCCAGCAAATACTTATTAGTCTTTGAGCAGAAACAAATATTTTGTATGCTTAAAAGCCATTTAGTTCTTAAAGAAAATTCCTAGATCAAACAAAACCAAAATATTATAAACAGAATAATTTTGCAAAAATCAGAAATCTAATATAAGATCAAGTATATTAATTAAAATTCTTCAATATAAGATTAAGTTTTTTAGGTATGGGCAATAAGATATTTACATCACTGTTTATAATATTTTTATTTATATGGATAATATTTAGTTTTATATACACAACAGAACCATTTTGATGTAAATTATTTTGAATGAGTATTATCGTTTAATTAAAATTATAATAATTTTTTCTTCATTTCCGATTAATCATTAACAAACAATAAATGCAACACATATTTATTAATCTTTGAGCATAAACAAATATTATGTATTGCATAAAAGTCATTTTAATACTGAAAGAAAAATCTTCAGTCCAATCAAAATAAAATTATTATAAGCAGAATAATTTTTAAAACTTATCTTATTTATTAAATATAAAACAATAAATGAAATAATAAATAAATAATAAATGCAAACAATAAATAAATAATAAACAATAAATATAAACAATAAATGCAAATAAATACTTATTTGTCTTTGAACAGAAACAAATACTCTGCATGAGTGAGAACCATTTAGTAAATAAAGAAGATTCTCCAGGCCAATTGAAACCATAACATTATAAACAGAATAATTTTTAAAATTTTATTTATTAAAATTTTTTTCATAAATTGATATTTTTAGTATTCCTATGACGACTCATCTGGATTTATTTAAAAAAATTTGTTATACATTTTAATAATAAAACTAGAAACTGCTTTTTATTTTTCTACTAGTTCTATGTATAAAAGAATGGCGAAACAATTCGTCTGATATAATATTTAAGCGCTACAATAACTCTAATCAATATTCAGTTTTTATTCCTCCAAAAATAGAAATAAAAATTAACAGTCTAGACCATGACATATTTCAACCTATTATCTTTTATCGTATCTCGTTTTTTCAGATATTATTGGGAGAAAAAAATCACAAAGGAAAGTTATACATACATTTTTTTATTTTATATATATTTTTTGTCTGTGAAAAATATCGCGTCTCTTCTCTGTCGATAAAATCATCTTTAAATAGAAATGGAAATGAAATGAAAAAAGAAATCAAAAGCGTCGGTATTAAAACTTGTCTTTTTAATTTTTGAATCTGTGAAATCAATATTTAACGTGAATTGACTTTTGTTATTTGATTCTTATCTCTTTTTGTCGATACTACAAAAGAATCGTATTTTTATGGTATAAAAATAAATACATATAAATTGGAAATTGTAAAAAGTAGAATAAGTGAATAAAACGAAAAGGAGAATATTTTTTTTGTAAATTACTATGAATGCATCATTTAAAAAAGAATAATTATGTTTCACAAAAATGTTGTATTTAATAAGTCATTCTTTAATCTTACAAATGATATTGTAACAAAAGAATGTGAAGGTTGAGTGGTAAATTAAAACTAAATTATGATAAATAAATTTCTCTTGTAAAATTTTACGAAAAATTTGCCAAAATAAAATATATTTATATTGTAGGAAAAATGTGTCTTTAAAAATAAAATATATTCAAATATTGTGTTAAAAATATCTTATGGTATTATTATATAATAAAAATGCTTTAATGTTAAGATAGAAAAATGAGTATAATAATATACTTTTTTATAAATATACTAATATAAAAATATATATATATGTATATGTATGGTCTTATGGTATTATCATAAAATACAAATGATTTAGTGTTAGGATAAAAAAAAATAGACTAAAAATCTTAAACATTTACTGTTTTTAAATCCAAAAAATCGTTATTAATTGTCTTTACATTTATCTTTATCTTTCTGAAATTATAGCTTTCAGAAATACGTGCGGGAAATAATACAAATTTTTAAAAAAATAGTTTTTTCAAAATGCCTTATTTATTTGTAAAGTTTATCTTTTCAATTCTAAAATGAAGAAAAAATTATTCATAAGGAATTTATTTCTTCCAAAGTCAAAATAATATTTTTTCTTTATTTTTGAGAAAAATTTTTATATTAAAGAGTCTATAAAGTTTTTAAATTAACATTAGGTAAATTTAAAAACTTTAAAGTCTATTCAAATTTTAAATATATCTGAAAATAAAACACAATCATTGGTCTATTATTAATTTTTTCTGTATCATATTCTTTTATAATACTCATTCTCCCTAATGATTTTGTTTTGAAAAATAAATGGCACAGTTTGGACGACATGAAAAGATTTTTGAAAGAAACAACATATATTTTGAAAGAATCCATGATAAATCTTCATTTTCTATATTTAAATTTGCAAAATCAATAAATTTCCTTTATTTTGCGACAACATTTCCTTTCGAAAAACAATTCATTTCATCATTAATCATTACAAGAATTTGAATGTCTCAAACTTATGTTTGTGTTCATTAAAACAAGAAAATGATTTGAATTTCACTAAAACTCTTATACACTAATAGTGCCTAACAAACAATTCTATTTTGAAAACATGAATAATGAAATATGGGTTGAACTTTAGAATTTAGAAACATTTTAACAATCTGAAGTAGGTTAACAACACACCATATATTTCAGAAAATATTAAATAACAAAATAACAATCTAATCTCCAGTTCCTGGAATGCAAAAAAGTATAAACTGAATGTTTTGTGTAAAACAGATAAAATTTAATTTAAATTCGTGATTAAAATTTTGAATTGCTTAACTTTCAATGCAATTCTTTCTCTAGCGGATAAGCTTTGTAAAACTGAGTATTTCATCAGAAATAATTCTGATTTTTTTTCATAAAATTTAAATTTTTCTTTCGTATATGAGTGATATTTTCAAATTGCTAGAAAGATAAAATTTTATATTAGACTAACTGTTTCATTTTTATAATATAAATAAAAAATAAAATAATACAAATAAATAAAAATAATAAAATATAAATAAATTTAAAATTACACTGAACATTTTTAATTTATTTTCCAGATGATAATATTAGTACTAATAAAAATAAGAGTACTATTAGTTTTGTGACGTCATTTCTATGTACGATTTTGAAATTGTTTTATAGTTTTCAAGTTATTTATCGATTTTAATATTTTTATGTTGTTGTTACCTATGGTTTTAATAGAACTGAATCCGTACAAATTTGCCCACTTACAGTAGTAACAAAAAGAACAAATAGAGATAAAAAAAATAGAAAAGATCAGACAGACATTCATAGCAAAAAAAAAAAACCCAAAAGGTCGTAAAAAGTTAAAACAAGTTAAATGTTCTAAGGATAAAAATTTTAAAAAGTTAGAAGCTCCATAATAAAACTACGTGTTATCCGGGCGTGCTTTCTCTGGCCCTCCAGTAAAGAATACACAAATCACCATTCTTTTGTAAGTTACAGTCCAGTCCCAAGCAAATAAATAGATGGGCTTTATTCATTGGCATTATTTATTAATGGGCATTATTATTATTTATTATAAATAGATGGGCTTTATTTGGGTGACCAATAGTTCGACCAGGCATTCGTGCCTAATTATAAAAAAAATATTATATATAATAGTCTATATTATTCTAAAATTGGCAACAGCCTCTTTTACCATTATTTTTTTTCCAGTCATCCGCAATTATCTCCCTGACTTTTCCCTTAATTTATACTCTTTATACTCTTTATACCTGACTTTTCCCTTTTTTTGTTAGATAATTAATTATTCACTAATATACAATGACTTAATTTTGTTCAGTATAATTATCCTAAGTGAGTCAAGAGGGTTAGGAAACTGTCCAGGAAATTCTTCTGTTTCCTTTTCTGCCAGAAAATATGTCCTTTCTTTCCATCAATTTCAATATGTGATGGAATCCACCGGAAAAATCATGTATTTGCCATTTTCCTTAAGGAACTTGATATATTGTTTTACTTTTTTATTTTCTGTAATATTTACCTCAAGGATTACCAGAAAATTAGCATCCCTCTCCACAAATCTTTTTAATTTTTTAAAATTTAGAGCCAGACAGGCCACTAGCAATCCAATGTAGTATATTCAATTTAAAGTGTGGATTGTGTAGTCATTTTTCCGAGGCAAGTAGACATAGCCTCTAGACGTTACACATTTAGCACCACTCAGAACTTATTTGAGACTGAAGGCTGTCACGGACGCGAGTATCATTAGCTCCCTTTTTTTCTTATGTGTATCTCACTATTCATCAGGGATTCTGATTGGTTCCTGAATTGTTGCCAAAAATTAATTTAAAGTTACAAAAGTTTATTAAGAAAAAAGGTTCATTTTAATTTAATAACGACAAGTAATTTACTTTCATTTTTTTAAATTTACTTTTTAAGTCAATTTTGATGCTTCTAAAAATGAAAGAATATTCTTTCAAGAAATCTAATTTAATCTATATTTTACAGTTCCTTTTTTAATATTCTTTTAAGTAACGTTTGGCACTCCATTTTGACGAAAACAAATTATGCAATCCATGTAATCTATTACGTCAGATTGCTTAAAAAATGTGCAATTTTCATCACATAAATACAAAAAAATATCAAAAGTATATCAGTTTCAAAATTTTGAATGGACAAGATATTTCATTGTTTCAATAGAAAAATGATGCTTACCCGAATGTTTATTTTCCCTCTATACCAGTTTTAAGATTTTGCAATTTTGCTGGGTGGTTGTATTGCTTTACGAATGAGTTATGATGTTCTATACACCATAATATCTTTCAGCTAAATTAATATTAAGTTGTTTTTGATATACAACAATACCCTCCTGAACGTATTAAATTTAATGCCTGTCATTTGAGTTAAAGAAATTATTTTGCACACCAAACAGTTTTTACAGTAGATACAGCCTCAGTTTTCTCATAGATTGTTTCACTGATCGTATAAGAGAGTGGGTGGAAATATTTAGGGTTGTTATCAAATTTTTAACATAATTTTTTTATGTTTTCAGATATATTAAAATGTTTAAATATCTGATATTTTTAGAAAATTCAAAAGAAAGAAAATATTTAAATTAGCCCCCAATGCAATTAATTCTCCAAATTTTAAACTAATACCATTTATATCTGTTTGAAGTTAACATACATTAAAATTACGTAAATATTGTAAATGTTATATAAAAAATATTAAATGTTACAATTTTTAATGAAATGTAAGTAATTTTTTATTTGATTTATTGGTAACAAAATAAAAATAATATTGAAAATTTACTCCATACATATTGACAATTTATACTCATTTTGCAAACATAACTCACAATATTTAATCCAAATAATTAATTTACAGATACTATCAAAGATTTGTGGTTATTATTTTACTAATTATTTACCATCGTTAATATATATTTATGTAGCTTTGTAATGCTGTAAATTCTTTATGCTTGTAAATATAACAATAGAAAACAAATTTACAATTATCATCTTTTATACGAGGTAATTTCATGTTTAATTTCTTGTAATTAAGTCTTTCTTTGATTAGTTTAATATCAAGCAACTAATAGTTTTAAAATATCAAGCAACTAATAATTTTAAAATATCAAGCAACTTCCATTTTTAAAATTTTACTTATTCAGTTATTGTTAAAAAAATTAAAAAATTCACTTAAATTTTTTTTCGCAGAACATTTTTAAAGGTATATTACTAAGTTCGGAATGAAGTTAAAATTTTCTTGCCTAATGTAAACATATTCGTAACGTAAACATTAAAATGGAATAATAGTAATAAGGTAAATTATTAAATTTAATTAAAATAATGTAACAACTAATGTAAAACATTTCTACCGACAGATGGAAGCACTTGCTCAAGTGCTTCAAAATTCTTTTAGAATATTTTACGATATTGACAAAATATTCAAACAGACATTTTCCTTCAAAAATGTAATTTTTTTTTATGAACTAAAATATTTATTAATTTCAACATATTTGTGAAAAAATACAAGAATCATCGCACTAAATATATTTTATTATTATTTTTAACACATACAATATTTTATTCTCACACATTTTCACAAATGATTGCATTTTTCGAAAAAAAAAAAAAAAAAAATAACAACAGATGCTTAAATTAATTAATACAACAAAAGGAAAGTTTAAAAAAGTTTCCAAAAGTTAAGAAATTTTCAACTATTTTTACCTATGAATTTTATTAAAGTAATTTCATTTTATTCAAATTTACTAGTTTGGATTATTTTTCTGGATTTTTAGTTTTTTTAATTTCATAATACTAAAATATGAAATTTATCAATTATTAGTACACAATTTAATAATTTATTCTATTCATTCTAAAACCATTAAAAATTTTTTTTTAAATATTGAAAATTGAATGAATTTCTGTAGAAATTTTGTATACAATTTGCAATTTTACAGTTATGACAATTATACTTTATTTTTTACAAACAATTATTTAATTAATTGCTTATTAATTATTTTTTCTTTACTGAACTGATTCAAACAAATTGGTAGGCGAATAAATTTTAATAGCCATGATTGTTCATTTATACGATTATGGTATTTAATGAAAGAGGCATGTCACAAATAAAGTGGTACAAGAGTTATTTCCATTAAAATAGGATTACAGAATTAAATTAGCTTTCTACACAGTTGCATAACATTAGTGCAGAGTGACTCATCGCCAACACACCTTTTCGAAACCAAAACCGAAAACCTGTGTTCCTTAATGCTCCCTCATAACTTCAAAAAATAGTCAAATACAGCGTAGTAAGTAGAGAGCCAGGACCACTGCAGCTAAGATTTATTGTTCATTATTATAACGCCTCGGCCTACACTAGACCTATAACGGCTTCAAGAAGCCACTTTCAGATCCTTGGAAACCTAATTTTAACTTAAAAGCATTATATATACATATATACGTTCTAATCGATCTGGTCTGTGGCAGACCTTAGTTATCACACGACGTGATACACAAAACAGCAAGGAGTTCACTTTGTAAACAAGCGGAAACTCCGGCCTGTTCAATCACTAAAAAAAAAGACAACATTTCTTGTCGACTAGTTGCAAAACTCTCTTTTCTCCTTCTCCAAAAACCTCCCTTTAGGGGTTAGCTCCCTTCACTTTTATTGGAGTCGACACTTTCTCTGCCCATCGTCTATTACCAATCAAACTGCTACAAATCATGCCGTAGTCCATATTTCATCTGTAATTGTTTCGACTTGTGAAGGTCGAACAGACAATCGCTAATATCCAGAGTTTCATTATCCATAACACTGATTATCAGCTATCAGATTTGAGTGCAGGTTGTCCTCAATAGTACTAATACATGTAATATAAATATCCACAACACTGCTTATCTTCTGTCAAACTTCAGTTATGGGTTGTTATTATGTACTTGTTAAAGAAACGAAATACTGCAACTCTACTCGTGGAAGAAATGTTACACTAGAAAAAAAAAATTGTGTTGAAGTCAAAGCTACACTTCAGACAAAATAAAGATCAATCTGTACAAATACACATTCAGAGTGAATGCATAGTGGTGAAGAATTATCACTGCAAAACACAATTCATTTTGTTAGTGTAAATTTCGTTGTTTCACTAACCTAATTTCAAGAATTATGAATACTCTTACAACATTTAACTAATTTAGAAAATGATTCAATCTTTAAAATTCAAATTTTTTTTTTTTGCAATTATAAATATCATATGAACTAGTACGACTGAAGATAAAACATTTTTTTTTCTTACTATAATGTTTGCCAAATTTTAACATGATTATATCTAAGGACTATTTTCTTTCTTATCATTTTATAAAAAAATTCAATTCATTTGCTTATTTTAATAAATTACTATATTTTTGGTAAAATATCTTGTTAAAATAAATACAAGGTTTGTAATTTTAGTTGACAAATGTTGATAATAGTACAAATTTGTTTATGTTGAGTTGAGAATTTTCTTCTTCAAATGTTATTTTGAGTGATTACTGAATATATGGTTTTTAAAAAAAAAAAAAAAAAAAAAAAAAATAAAAAATTAAGCACAGTTGAAAATTTTCATTATATTAAGAAAATTATAAAATAAATAAATATTTTTTGTTCCCAACTCAATCAGTTATTCATTTTATCCAAACTGAAAAATTCATTACATTTTTGAACATTTTTTTCAGTGAAAAATCAGATTCGCAATATTATTGGGCATATATTAGAAGATGTAAGCTAAAATTAATTTTAAAGTATTATTGTACATAATAAGTCTCTTGTTCTACTATAATTTGACACACGCAGATCAGCAATTGATGAGTAGAAATAATGCGTTTTAAACGGAATAGTAAAAAAAATATTATTGTATTATTGTAAAATATTTCGTGCTGCCATCTAGTGTGTATTCATTGAATATAACATAAGAATTAAAAATAATAATAATAATATATTCTTTAATTCGAGACTCATTTATAATATCTCAAATTAAATCTATTAGTTAAAACTTTATGTTCATTAGTACAAAAAAAAATCTTTATATTTAAAAAAAAATTTTAAAATGAAAATATATTTTTTTTAAATTTTATTATGTAGTTTTAAAACTTTTATTAAACTAACATGCTGCAGCTAATTTTATTTCATTATTTCATTGTACAAATAAACAAATTATAATAAAAAAATATGAGTCAAATTAAATATTTAATATTTCATTTTATTCTGCTACTCTTTCGAACATACTCAGAACCTCATGGTTCGTTATTTGTGCTGCCATCTGTCAGTAATATTATAAACTGTTTGTAATTTTAATTAAAAAATTTATTTGGAAGTTATGCTTAATATTTTTAAACTAATTAATTGCCTCATAATAAGTTTTATTTTAGTTTAATACACAATAAATCATCACACTATAACATCATAATTTTATATTCATAAATATTTTTAATTAGCGCAGATTATTTCGTTACAAAATTATTTAATGAAAATTATAAACGAACGATTATCTTTATTAATATTATATAAATTTATGCTTGAAATTCGCTATTTAAATTACTCGATATAATCAATAATTCCATTTCATGTTTTAAAAGAGTATTTTTTGGAAGGCAATAAAATAGCGTATATCTCAAATTTTTATTGCTTCAGCAAATTTCATTTCTATATAAATATATCATTTATTATTACTGTCTTTTTTTTATTGCTAAATATGAGGACATTAAATGCAGATGTTAATAAATTCAAATGTTATTTATTATTAAATATATTTACAAAAAATATCCAATCAAAATATTATTGATAAGAAAATATATATTTTAATCTTTTGTTTTTAATTAGTTAATTATCACTTACAATACATATCTTAAATGATAAAACAATCCATAGAACTTCGAATTGTATAGTTAAAATATATGACGATTCATATTCAACATATAAATAACTATATACTATAAGTCTTATTATTTCGTCAATTTTCTGCTTTTGAGAATAAATATATTTTATAATACATTTCTCTTTTTAATATATTTTTATTAAGTAGAAAACAAAAAATATAACTGTTTAACAGAGTTCGGCCCAGAAAATGTAAATTTAATGGGGTTTTTTTTTTTTTTTTTTTTTTTCAAATTTAATGTCCATTTTAAGCTGTAATTTACTATCTTACTGCTGTCCTAATTAACTTACACATATAATTTTAATATTTATAATCATATTTTTAAAGGTATTTCTTTTTTTAAATTTAAAATACCTATAAATGTGCATTTTAGAACATTATTCAGGCGAATTTTAAATAATATTAAAAAAAATATATAAAATTAACAAAATTATAAAAAAAAAATTTTATTTATTTTAATTTTAGTGAATGCTGATTGCTTGCAAAATGTTCGGTTTATTTCTAAAAAACATTTAATTGGGAAAATAAAAATAATGCAACATAAAAATTTATTATTTTATTTAATGAGTAACATTTGAAGAAGATTTTTTATATATTTCTGTTTAATTTTATATATGAATAAAAATATTTAAAAAATTACACAAATTATTAGATGGAATAAATAGTCGTATGAAAAGGAAAATAGGGTTAATTATAATGGGCCCAAGTTAAGTAACAAATATTTAATTACTAGTTACATATGGACAAACATCAAAAATTAATAAAATAGGGTCTGATTTTAAACCACACTGGACACTACTGAGAAAGTTAAATCATAATAAAGAGAACGTTCTGTTGACTTGTAATAGAAATTGCCAGGTATATGGCCGAAATTAAATTCGTTGTCACTGGCTCCACAGACGTCTCGGCAAGGAGCCAGAAATAAAAGACGTTGCATCAATTTTAGCTTTTGGCTTTTTGAATGAATGTGCGTGACACCACACAAAGTTTTGGTAGACAACCGCTCTTTCTGAGAGGGAAAACTGGTAACAATTCACTGTCTCTGAAAGGTGTCAGTAAAGAAGAGTTATATGTCGTTATTGGTTCTGATAATCATTTGTCATTATATTTAGGTATACGAGTGACTTTTGAGTGAGGATCAATGGTTTCTGTGGTCATATCGCTTTGGCATCAATTTTAAAGGATTTTTTATTTTATTTTATTTATTTTTTTAATTCTGATGAGATGTAAAGTGACCAAATTTTGTCGCATAGACTATTAAATACTTGTCGCCTTTTTTTTGTCTAATTACCGCTTTTTTTATCTTGTTTCAGTTCAATTCGTTCTCTTATTTCATTTGTGACAGTTGCGACTCATTTGACTCATTTTAGGTGAAGAAAGATTTCTTTTACACAGTGTCGTTTTCCACTACAGCGTTGAAATCTTGAATGACTTCGTCCATTTGAAATCTCGAATGACTTCGTCCATTTGAAATCTTGAATTCTCTTTAAAATTATAAGAATGGTGGTAACACAGAGGCGTGTGGTATAGCAGATGGTCGTATTCATAAAAAAACGAATAACTTTAAATTTTGAATGCCAGTCGTTGTGTTCATCTTCTATAAGGATTGCTAGACTGGGTTGGATATATCGGCTTTTGATACTACTTGATTATTTTTCGGAAAATAAACTGGTATTAAATTTTGACAAATGTTTAAGATAAAAAAATTTGCAGAAGAACAGGGTTATGAAATGGGTTCCATTGTCTTTGATTATTTTTCTAAGTTTATCATACTGTAAGAAGATCTTCGATTAGAGTATGTTACTTTCACGTGTTGTGGCTTCAGAAAGTGGAAAAACCCAATCTTTGGAATGGAGCAATCTTCTACAATGGAGATCCATTGGTATCTTACTACAAATTTGGGCAATGGGTAATAAAGTGAGTTAGGCAAAGAATTGTACATAAATTATCTCAAACTGCTATGAGTAGCCATGGATTCTAATCAAATAGAAAGGTTTTTGATTTGTAGCCGTGCAGTGGGTGCATTCAAGACTAGCGATTTTATTGAATGTATTCTCTTCTGCATAGGATTCAGATTTAGAATCAATATGATATGCTTTTGCATGATTGATTTAGTAATATGGGTCTGAATGATAAATTGTGTTTCTTCCGAGTCAGTGAGAGATACATATTGGTGTAGTACTCCTTGTTTCATGACAAAAACTCGTTTTGTTCAGTTGACATAGTCAGCCGTTTTTTAAGTATCTTAAAAGCATTCAACAATTATGTTCACATTTTCATATTTAAGCTGGTATTCCCGAAAGTCTTTTGAAATTCTAGAAGGCATGTCAGCAGCAATTATGTTAAAAACTTCAAATGGGGAAACTTCTTCACATGCAGAGTGGCAGAGCATGTCGGTAATGACAAAGGCTTTTCCAGGAATATGTTTTACATTTACTTTGATGATATTAATTTGGATGATTATCTTTGCAAGTAACCGATTGGAGACTTGAGGTTGAAAAGTCAACTAAATGACTTGGTGGTCGGTCACAATTACTTATTTTCCATGAAATTTCTTCAAATTTCTGCAATGATTTCTCTCCTCGTCGTGGAATAATGGCGTTCTGCTGGAAAGAACAATTGACATGTAAATTCAGTAGGATTTCCCCTTTGATCCTTATTTTTGGAGCAAAACGGAACTGAAAGCTTAACTATTTGCATTGGTTCATATAATATATGACTTATTTAGATCAGATGGTTTAATATGGAAGTGCTATTGAGACAATTTTTAAGAGTTTCAAATGACTTTTGTTAGTCTCATCCTCATTTCCACTGAAACTATTCCATGGTAATTCTCAGTAGTCTTGATTTTTCTGCGATGTTCTGTATGTATCTGCGAAATCATGAACATGTTTGAAGGAACGACTGTATCTATTTAACAATTTTTTTTCGTGGAATTTCTGAATAGAAGGTACCTTATTTGGTTCAACTTCGATGTCTTGCTAAGTGATCGAGAACCTCAATTTTAATACAAGAAGAAATAAAATGGCATTTTTCTCTGTTTGCTTGAAGATTGAATGTTTTCCTCTGCTTACTTAAAGCTTGAATTTCTTACTTTTTTTTGCAGGATGATCATCAATATTAATCTAATGTTCGATTAAAGGAGTAGATTCTTCTTCAGGTTAAAATTATTTTTCGCATTTTATTAGAAAGAACGTCATGTTGATGTTCAAAAGAGAGATGTATATCTTCACTTCTGCGATGTTCACATAAATGTTTTCTAGTTTTCACTGCCAAAAGAGCATTAACTTCATTTAGTATTTTTATAAGTTGTATATTTTATTTGAAAGGATTCAGAGAAATAAAATTGTTCTCTAGGAAGAACTGAATGACTCATGCTGCCCTGAGAAATCTATGACTATATGTATAAGATTTTGTTTAGCATTTTCCAGTTCAATGATTTATGTTGCATGGTTTATGCTTATGGTTTATGATTTTTTTTTCGGACGTTAATGTTCACAACTGCAGGGAGCATCTAAGTTCTTTGAATTTGTTCGTCTGCAAATATAACGTCAACAGTTTTATTAAAGAAAGATAAATTATTTACTTTTAGAATTATATTTTTTCTCCAGCCACCAAATCTGTAGCGCTAACATCAATATACATTGCTGCCTATGTATAACAAGCGGATATTTCGATGACGCTCGTTGGCTGACCTTCTGTGAAGAAACTGTAGCAGTTCATTTTGCTTCTGAATTCGATCTTATCTAATTATATTTATGACTTATAATAAGCCATATTAATGATTTCTTTAATTAAGCAGTATTATGAAAACGTTATATTTTATAGATTAATATAAGTTTATGTTGTAAATTATCAACAATTTAAACACAATTTTTTTTTTTAATGAAGGTATATGAAAACTCTTAAATAATACATTATAACATATTCTTTGAATGTAAAGTAATTACGATTTATGCTTCCTAAGTAAAAGAGTGATAATTCAAGAAACATAAATCAATTAATATAACAATAAGTAATATCAAGATTTATTACGTCACTTCTATTTAAAATGGAAAGAAAAAATACTATTTGTTTTTACAAGAATTTGTAATTTCAGTTATAATAGCAAAGCAAAAACAAATGAGTTTTTCTTTCCTATGATATTCCTACAGTGACATTGGTTACAGAGGTTATCCAACTATTTGAAATGGGGGCTCATGTAAAATTCAATAAATACTTGTAGATCCACTATATACAAATTTCTGAGAAATATGTTATAATACTCAAGTCAAATATTCGAAAAAGTAATGGGACGAAAAAATAAAATGAAACGTACCTTAAGTTTATTTATTCTTGTATTTATGAAAAACAAGAGCCTGAAGTGTCCTAGCGATTTTTTAATCTTTGGTCATATCGTGTACATATTGGGAAAGCAAATTTTCATTTTACACTCAATATATTAAAGATTTCCTCTATTTTTACACTTAATTGTGGGAGAGAAGAAAATTGTAATTCATATAAATAATATATGTTCAAATTTATAAAATTGTAGTAAGCCATTCAAATTTTTTTGATATTTGCACTCTTTTAAAGAATGTTTCAAAGGGCAATTCCTTTTATTTAACATTTAATCCACTATCAGTAGATTAATACTAGTTCTTCTTCAGTTGCAGTGAAAATATTTTAAACAATGAAAATCGCATAGACGCCAACACTTCTAGTAGCCAACCATGGAAATTACCGCTCCTAGGTTCTGGGATACATTGTTTGGAGCCTTATCTCTGTTTGGCACTTTTTGCATCAATAAAAGAAGAAAAAAAGGTAATAAAAAAGTTAGTTGTTTATAATGAAAGATGTCTTTGAATGTAAATGCTGACAAGAAAAAAGTTATATTTAGTTTTATATGAGAACGTATTTTTTGAATACCACAGGGTGCATTTGAAAATCTTCCAGGGCTTACCACCCCCTGAGAATCACTGATTTAATAACAATGCTGGAGATCACGAACCAACATTGTGTTGAAGAAAAAAGAAATTTATAAATTTAAAAAAAATATTATTAAGCAGTGATGAAGATATATATATATATATATATTATTTTTACCTGAAATTAATTGAAGACGTTGGGTGACAGTGTGAAGAAAAATAGGGTTAATTATGATTGACTCACACTATGTAACAATTATATTATAATAAAGAAGCATATACGTTATGTAATAATTATATAGTAATTAAAGAAGCATATATGTTATGTAATGATTATATAGTAATTAAAGAAGCATATATGTTATGTAATAATTATATAGTAATTAAAGAAACAAGTTAGTTCTGTAAGAGAAAGTTAAAAAATAACGTTATAATTGCATATCTTTACCAAAATTTTCATGTGTTTCTAAGTAAATGTATATTTTTTACACTTTGCCTTATTCTCAGAGAGGTAATTATTTTAATTTAATTATTCACCATTATTTAAAATTAATTAAAAATAAATTATAGATGTCACTTTTTTTGAAATTTGTCTTTTCAATGAAAAATGTCGAGGTTAGAAAAAGAATTTCCGTCATTTTAATAATCCTTAACTATGATTTACATTTTGCTGTTTTTAAAAAATAAAGAAACAGTTTTTTTTTTATTTAAGAAGATAAATTTTATAAAAACAATAAGTTGATTTTGAATATTTTAAATAGTTTTCAGTATTTTGCATAATACAACAGGCTTATTTACTAATATTTCGAGAAGTATTAAATTGTGTGAAACCATATAAAAATGAATAGGGATAAATGGAAGGGTGCTGGTAATTATGGACGAATTTTCAGTGTTTTCTAAAGTATCTATAGTTGCTTAATTTTTGAAATTTTACCTTTTTAAAATCATAATTAATTGTAATCAACGACGATAATATCAAATTTAATGCAACTGATAGATGGATCAAATAAATTAACATACATGTAATGCAGATTTTTCAAGATTTTTTTTTTTTTATAATACGAACTTCAGTGCAACTTAAATAGGATATTATTATCAAATTCTTTATTTATTTAAACACAATAAAAAACGCAGATATAAAAACTACATCAGATATATATAGAATAATCTACAATTAGAATGGAATAGTCAGACAATTCGTAAAAGTTTACATAGTAATTAGAAAATTCAGTTAGAATAATCTTACAATTAGAATAATAATTAGAATCAGAAAATAATAATTACAATTAAAATAATCTTGTATAGTAAAATTTATAAAATATTTCTTATTTGAATCGCTCAAGACCATAAAAAGTTTTTCCGAGATACTGAAAAAAGTGGAATTTAATTCTTTTAATTTTCAGAAAAAAAAAAGTTTAAAATAAAAATTTAATACATAACTTTTCGTTAAAATATTTTATTAATGATATATACATAGTTTAAAAACTATGACAACTATTTGAGATTTATGCTAATTGTAGTTTCAAAAATAAATTACATTAAGATATGGTGTATTTTTTGTTATAATATAAATATACATAACTACTTTGTCGATAATTAGAATGAATATTTAACCATTTGTTTTTAAATGATGAAGAATAAATTAACTGCACTTCTCGAATATTTTTTTCTATACAATCTCTGATTTAATAAGAATACTTAATTTTATTGTATAATGCTTAGCAGCTTTACTATTTAAGAAAAGCTGAATAACATAATTTTAATGTAATCAGTGGTATATATATCTCTCTCTCTATATATAGACAAATATACAAACCTGTATTTTTTAATCTAATTTTAACTCATTTTTATTATAGTTCCATTTTGTAGGAAAATAAGGCGAATTCATATTATTTTTATGTTAGCATTTTCTACAATAAAACATTTTAAAATAAATCACACATTCTCAATATATATGTACGTCTATTTTTCTCAGCATCAAAAAGACATATAATGTAAAAAATGTGAAACATTCTAAATCTTTATAACTAATGAATATCAATACAGAATCTTCAGTTCTTAATCCACATTTAGATCGTTTTCAATGAAAATAGTGCTAATTCTATTGCAATTTTGTTAATGTGGTATTTTTTCTTATTTTATACTTATTTAACATAAATATAAAAAAAAGACAAACCATTAAAACAACATTAAAAAAAAAATATTTCATCCCATACAAGGTAATGCACGAAAGTAGCGTTTATTAAATTTGTGGATTTATAGAGCTATTATTCGTATTATAGCTCAATTACAAATATTTCTCTTAGGATCAATGAAGAGTTTAGTGTATGGTATCATGTAAACAAGATAATCGAAATATTATAAGCATTTATCATCTTGCAGGATTACAGATATTGATTATGTTGCTATTATAATTTTTAAATAAAATATAAATATCTGAATATTTTATCACATATGTGACAGAAAAATATGAATATGGTTACCCAGGTCTTTGAATGAAAAGGCTTAAAAAAATGAACACATTACATAATAATATCGTTATGTAGGCTGGTTTATTCAAGAATGTTTTAAAATACATCTGTAAATTTGATGGTTAAGAAAAAAAGAAATATTAGCATTTATCACGATGGATTGTTTAGTTCACATTAGCACTATGCACACTATAAACAGTCTACTCTTGCTGTATTGGTGGATTTGGTTTGGTTTGTTGCTCTACGGTCAGATTGTGCTCAGAAAAGGAACTGCAGTTTAACGTGGATTCTGAACCACTAACAAACACCGCCAGCCACCGAACTACTAACAGCCACCTGCCAGGATTCATACCTGAAGCCTGTCGTACCAGCAGTCAGAGCGCTAGCAAATTGGCCATCAGGCCGCTGTATTGGCAGAAGAAGGCACAATAATGATTGTGACAAAGGTATTTGTCAGTTACAGGTATATTGCCACTTTAGATGGAATATATATGATATAATCAGATGTAGGTAAATGATGGAATCACAGAAAGATTTTTTGCCATTCCATGATCTCTTGTTGAGGTGTCCCAGTTTCGCACGATACCAAATTAGCAATTTGTTATGACAGCAATTTTGAATTTATTATTTGATATACAAGAATCCCGGGTTCTACTAAGTATGCTTTAAAGTATCAACGAACAGGAATAGGGATATTGCACACTTCAGAAAAACTTTTAATGGTAATTCCCACGATTGAAGTATTGTACGGGGCATAAGGAAAACTTGCAACAGGCAGCTTAACTGACGTTGTGAGATACACAGTAATGTGATTCCACATTTCTAAAACAGTTATTGTAATGCACACCATCAGTGATTCACACTTATGTTACTCTTCCTTATACCGTGACACGTTAGGAAATGCTTTTTTTTTTCCTAAAATGTGTTATATAAATGTGAAGAAATTTTTATCATTGACATTTGATACATAAATTCGTTGGGCAATTTCTTGTGCGATGAGGAAATTTAATTTTTAACTTAACCAATTTTATATAAAAATCCATAAAACGCGCTTTGGTAAAATTATATCTCCTCATAATAAATCAAGAAAGCATCTTTGTAATTGCAACACAACCGTTATTAAGATGAATCTAAACAATTTGATACGTTCTGGGACAATAAAACTAATGACCATAGGAGAGACTTTGTTAAAAGGACCTTTCGCATTCTTATTATGGTGTCTTAAAGCTTCCCTGGAGTATTAAGATCACAGGAAGGGTGCAATTTGTCAAAAGAGCAAGACTTCCGAGATAAAGCTTACTGAACTCAAAAATTCGAAGGCACACTCCAACACCCTTGGTAGTGCTTTCCCATGACAGGCAATTTATTCGGGTTCCTACAATGTAGGTGCTTCAGTATTTCCTAGCGATTACACTTGCTTTGAACTTAATTGTGTCAACAGTGAAGCATTCAAAATGATTTGCATATTTATTATAACAGGACCGCTTATTCATGAAAAGGATTTGGGGGTATTAAACATTCCACATAAAGTTTTAAATTTATAAATTGGTATTATATGTCTATAAAAGATTCTATTTGTTTTGTTTATAATTCTTGGGGGGGCAATATAACTTCTAGAAATGCATTCTTTCATTTAAAACATTAGGTGAAACAGTTGTGATATATAAATCTTCCACTTCCATATTCGTTTAATTTAAAAAAAGAACAGAAGTTTATTAAAAAAAAATTCTTAATTGAAGCATTTTGTTTGTTTATTTCAATATATTTTTAATATCATTAAAAGTAACTATTGAAATTATGGAGTTTTAGTAAAAGCTCGGAATTTTTTCTTCTTACTATAGTGCTCACCTTAGTGATATAAATTTTTAATTTTATCACATATTTATTGTTTATTTTTTTAATTTTTGCATAAAAATAATTTTTACGTTTCTTCATTGGTTATTATTAATTTATTGATAAGGAATTAATATTAATGTATATAATCATGATTTTTATAAAATAATATCTTTAGCTTCGCATTGAAACTTTTGATAGTTTCCCTTCGAAAACATTTTAAATATTGCTAATTATTATTTTTAATGTTACTTTTTTTTAACAATAACTAATGATACCAATACCTAGGGCAATATATCTAGTGAACAATAAGTAGAGATATCAATATCTAGAATAGCATACCAAGTGAACAATACGTAGGGATAAGATACCTAGTGAACAATAAGTAGGGATACAATGTAAGGGATGTTGTTTGGAAACTCGACAAGTAATGTCAAGCTAAAACTTTCTGAAATTCCGTAGCTTAGAGTAGTACTTCCTTCTGTTGAGTTCCAAGACCCGTAGCGAGAGTACAAGACCTTAAAATGTTTCTGTTTCGATGTTTGTTCCAACTTCTATTTGTCAAAATTAGCGTGTAATGTAACAAGTCTCTCATAATTCCCTTTAGGTAATGCTGAATAAACTCTGTCTTTAACATTGTATTGTCAAATAATCACAGTTTAAAAACCCAGCTTGAAAATCAACAACTGTTTTATCAGTAATTAACTTTTATAAAAAAATACCTTACATGTGCATCTTAAATATTATTTTGGGATACATTATAATATTGTTAATGCGTATCAATTATTGCTAATTCCTTTCATATATACTTCTCTTCAAAAACTAATATATTTCAATATTTTTAATAAAACACAACAGTGCATCTTTTAAACATCTTAAAACAACATCAACAACATCCCTGGAATTTAATTGTAAAATCTTCCTTTAAATGTTGACAATTTTCAGAACTTGGCAATTACTTTCGAAGAATTTCCATCACGGAAAATTTAGAAACAATTACCAATGTGCTTTCCCGATTATCTCTTTTCTCCCAGAAATCTCATATAATTGAAATCAAAAGTGCCTAATTCCGCTCCCTAAATACCCTAAACCTAATCTCAACTTCTCTAACACTGACTGAATCTCCCCCATCTCCAAAATACAAACACAGAACCATCTCCTCCCTGACCGAAGTATAACTTTGGTTTTCATCGCAGCTAAAATTTCAATTTCATTTGGTGGAGTGCAGAAACGGCAGATATCATTTCCATTTCTCCGGTGATAATGAAATGCTGACTGCGTCTTGTGATATTTTCCCGTGGGTCGTTAAGAGCATTCGCTGGAATATTAGCGGGACATTTAATTGTAATTCAACCTCTTCGGAGTTCTAGTCTGCCTGGAGACAAACCATTAGTCGTACCACGCATTCCTCACTGAATGGGGTGCTTGTGATTCTCCAACAGGCTCAGAGTGTCGGTTTCGATTCAAGAACTCTTAACGAATTCTTATATTGTGGGCATCAATATAGTCTTATTTTTTTCTTATATATGTTGCATTAAATATAATTATGGCCATTTAAGCATTATATTGCATCTTTCAGTTATTTCATATTATTATGTATAGTTTTAATATGTCAAATTCTAAGTTCTCAACTATTTTTGCATTATTCGTTAGCTTAAACTATATAATGCATTCGTACTAATATTGCTGAAGTCATGTTTTAAAGTATATAGAATAAACAATTACGATTTATAGTTTGATTATGTGAAATTATAATCCTACTAGATATATTCCTATTAACCTATGGGGAAATCTTGCATATGTACTTAAGAATTGTGTATCTTAAGGACAATAGATATGAATTGATTCAAGAAATATTTTGTACATGTTTCTAATTCAACCTCTTCGGAGTTCTAGTCTGCCTGGAGACAAACCATTATTCGTATCACGCTTTCCTCACTGAATGGGGTGCTTGTGATTCTCCAACAGGCTCAAAGTGTTGGTTTCGATTCAAGAACTCTTATGTAGACTCATATTTCGGGCATCAGTATAGTAATTTACTTTTTTATACATGTTGCATGGAATACAATTATGACCATTTAAGCATTTTATTGCATCTTTAATTTATTTCATATCATTATGTGTAATTTTAATATAAGTTCTCAACCATAGTTGCATTATTCGTTATCAGAAATTATATAATAAATTCGTACTAAAATTGTTAAAGTACAATATAAAGTCACGCTTTGAAGTATATACAATATAAAACTGCGTTTTATAGTTTGATTATGTAAAATTATAATCCCACTAAGTATATTCCTATTAACCTATGGGGAATTCTTACAATGAAAGCAGTTGCATAAGTTTCTCCAGTTTAGTCACTTTGAATCAGTTAGATCTAAGAATAATTTTGTACATTTAAATTCAAAAAATATTTTCCTGAATTCAGAAAAACACCTCTGAATTCAAGAACAATTTTGTACACATATACATTCAAAAATATTTGGTACCATTCATTCATTGTCAAATGAGGATGGTTGCAGTCAATTTTTTCCAAGACCAGGAAAGACTTTTGCACACTTCTGAATTTAAGAAATATTTTGTTCCATTCATGAATCGGTGAGCGTGGATATGTACTTAAGTGATGTTTATCTTAAAGCCAATAGATATGGTTTGATTCAAGAAATATTTTTCTCACATTTGTAAGTCAACTGCTTTGGAGCTCTAATCTGCCTGGAGACAAACCGTTAGTCATATCACGCATTCCTCACAGAATGGGGTGCTTGTGATACCCCAAGAGGCTCAAAGTGTTGGTTTCGATACAATAATTCTTAACGAATTATTATGTAGACTCATATTTTGGAGCATCAAAATAGCATTTAGTATTTTTTATATATATTGCGTTGCATAAAATTATGTCATTTAAGCATTATATTGCTTATTCAAGTTATTTCATATAATTATGTACAATTTTAATATATCAAATATTAAGTTCTCAACTATACTTGCATTATTCGTTATCGTAAACTATATAATAAATACACTGAAGTGACAAAAGTCATGGGATAGCAATATGCAAATTTTCAGATGGCAGTAGCATCGCGTAGAACAGGTATAAATGCGCAGTGCTTTCGCAGAGCTTTCATTTCTGTTCAAGTTATTCAAGTGAAGAGGTTTTGACGTGATGATGACCGCACGACGGGAATTAACAGACTTTGAACGTGGAATGTTAGTTGGAGCTAGACGCATGGGTCATGCCATTTCGGAAATCGTTAGGGAATTCAACATTCCCAGATCCACTGTGTCAAGAGTGTGCCGAGAGTATGAAATTTCAGGCATAACATCCCACCATGGACAGCGCAGTGGTCGACCGCCTGCACTTAACGACCGAGACCGGCGACATCTGCAAAGAGTTGTAAATTCTAACAGACAAGCAACACTGCGTCAAATAATCGCAGAAATCAATGTGGGACGTACAAGGGACTTGTCTGTCAGAACTGTGCGGAGAAATTTGGCTTTCTTGGGCTATTCCAGCAGAAGACCGACTCAAGTGCCTTTTCTGACAGAACGACATCGCTTGCAGCGACTCTCGTGGGCACGTGAGCATATCGGTTGGTTCCTAGATGAATGGAAAACCGTGGCCTGGTCCGATGATTAACGATTTCAGTTGGTAAGAGCTGATGGTAGGTTTCGAGTGTGGCGCAGACCTCACGAAGCCATGGACCCAAACTGTCAGCAAGGCACTGTTCAAGCTGGTGGTGGCTCCGTAATGGTGTGGGCTGTTTTCTCATGGCATGGACTTGGTCCTCTGGTGCGACTGGACTGAACATTGACTGGAAATGCTTATGTTCAGCTACTTGGAGATCACTTGCAGCCATTCATGGACTTCGTGTACCCAAACAACGATGGGATTTTTATGGATGATAATGCGCCATGTCACCGGGCCACAACTGTTGGCGATTGGTTTGAAGAACATTCTGGACAATTCCAATGAATGATCTGGCCACCTAGATCGCCCGACATGAATCCCATCGAGCATTTATGGGACATCATCGAGAGGTCTGTTCGTGCCCAAAATCCTGCACCATCTACGCTTTCACAATTATGGACGTCTATCGAGACAGCATGGCTCAATATTCCTGCAGAAGACTTCCAACGACTTGTTGAGTCCATGCCACGTCGATTTGCTGCACTTCGCCGGGCGAAAGGAGGGCCGACACGATATTAAGAGGTATCCCATGACTTTTGTCACTTCAGTGTACATTCATACTAATATTGTACACAATAAGTACATTATAAAGTTATGCTTTGAAGTATATTGAATAAACAATTACGATTTATAGTTTGTGAAATTATGATCCTATTAAGTATATTTCTATTAACAAAAAGGAAAATCTTGCAATGAAAACAGTCACATAAGTTGCTCCAACAGTCATTGGGTTTGCACACCTGAATTCAAAGAATATTTTCCTGAATTCAGAGAAACACATCTGAATTCAAGAAAACATTTTACATATCTGTGTTCAAAAAATATTTGGTGAAACGTGCCGCTCATTTATTGTCTAACGGGGTTGGTTGCACTCAGCCTTTCCAAAAAACAAGGAAAAGCTTTGCACACTTCTAAATTCAAGAAATATTTTGTACCTGTCATGTATCGGCGAACGATAAATTATGCAAATATATTCCCAAAACCTAATCTACTATTTTTTTTTTTAATTTTAAGTAGTTTATTATACAATGTATTCATTTTGTAATTTATTTTTTAAGAAGATCATAATAATGATTTGCGACTAACTTTAAAACGGTAAAATTAAAAAAAAAAAAAAATCCTATATAATTTAAATTTTGTTTTATTCTTATTTAGTGAAATGTTTAATATTTAATGAGGCTAACGAATAACTGTTTTCTTTCTTTTCCTTTTTCTTTCTCTCTGTCGGTATATATATATATATATATATATATATTCAGTTATTAATACTTCTTGACCTGTACAGTAATTCAAAATAATATCTGACAAAAGGCAATGAAAGTTACCTCAATTTTAATTATTTGCCATAAAGAATTTTTTATATGCAGTTATTTATTTAATTGATTTTCTAAAATTGCTAAACATGTTATTCCTTTAAAACAATGATTAAAAAAAGGAATATAATAGGAAATAACTGTCTCATCAATATTTAAGATACAATTTTTTGATTTATTAGAATTTTATAAAATAGTTTTTGGTAATTTTTTTAAATAACCAAATTTTCAACAAGGAACCTGGAAAGTCCAAATGACATTCATGAATTACAAATTAAAATGAAATATATACAAAATCTATCACCATTTATTATATATATGAACGTTTTTGTTTCAAGACTAAATTAAGTCCCATTTAATCGATAGTAAATTATATAATTAGTTTGAAATAATGCTATATAAGAAATTTTCTTTTTATGCCTTTGACTTATATGCTTCTTTCTTTTTTACTTCTTATAAATTCATTAATTCATTTCATAAAATTTCGTTTAATGGTAAATGTTTTGATAAATCTCCATTCTTTTATATTCAAGAATAAATAAAATATTATTTTTATATTCCCTTTTATTTTATTAGTTTTAGTATGCATGTTATTGCTGTAAGCTTATTAAAAACATTGCTTTGAAAGTATGCATTTTTTAGACAGACCAATCTATTTTAATTATACATGGACTTTTTATTCTTTTACAAATATATATCTCGGACAAAATTAATTCTAGAAGGGGCTTTAAGAATGCAAAGTCCCTCCTAGAATTAAATTTGTTCAGAAGTATTCAGAGGTTACTGCCTCACATTATCATATCATATAGAAGAAAATGATGAATTATATAACTAAACAGTCCATACGTCATGTAAATGCTAACAATTGTATGCCCTGCCACAAATGCTATCCAGTCCCCTATTTTCTAAATTAATGACTACATCATACGATGATAAATAATTCAAGCATGAGACTACCTAAATGTTAATGCATGCATTAAATATTGATCACAAGTCAGGTAGGTATTCTAAATGTTATGATAATAAATAAAATTATTTTTGAATGAAACATTTGTCTATTAATCGATTGCTTTGAGTATTCATTTTTTTCGAAATAAAGACATTAAATATTTTATCTACATTTTTTACTTAAGCATATATTTTGAATTTGCATTATGGAATGTAAGTTTAAGGTTAATAAAACAAAAATAAGGTATTTTTCCTTTACACTCAAAATTTTGTAAAAAATAATTAAAGGGAATCTATGACAATATAAATTTATTCAGTTCATCACATTGATGAAAACTTATATATTTAAAATATATGCGATAGCTTCCTTTGTAAATTTGTTTTAGGATTGTTTCAAATTACATTTTTCGTTAAGGTCTTATAAAAATTTTGTGTTATTTAAGCTTTGATAAGTGATATATTTTTAAAGTTCTTTTCAGATCCACTCGACATTTTTAACTTTATTTAAAAACACTTTTTTCTAATTAATTAATTTGATGGATTAGTTTAAAATTACTGCTTAGATTTTTATAATAAGCCTAAACATGTAAAATAGGCTGATATCTCAGCAAATCTATCTACTTTGCTCACTTACGTGTATGTGTCTGCCTATGAATATACAGAATTTACATACAAATTTCACCAAAAGTGGCAGGAATACTTCTAATATAAAAAATTAAACAAATTCAATAACTAAAAAAAATATACTTCAGAGACTTCAACTTACAAAAAATAAAATTACGCCTATTCGGCTATGTTTCTAGGTTGACGAATTTCTCATAGTTGATGTTATTTTTTTGTGACTTTGAACAGTTCAGAGATAAGCCAACGCAAGATAAATAAATATTATAAAAATATTACCGATGATTTGCAACAACAAAAAATTTTGTTTGAAAGAATGAGAAAAACAAATTTTTGCATTCTGATTTTACAAAAAAAAAAAAATAAATAAAAAAAAAAAAAAATATTTCGACCAAATTACAGTTGAGGGTACAAAAAAAATATGGAGATATTTTGCTGTTGCCGAACGGAAGATTATGGTTGATAGTGAATGAATAAGGAAATAGACAGGTAACTTTCCCGTTAACTTCCTGTCAATAAGGCATCCTTAAGATTAGAAATATAATATCTATAGTGATGAGTTTAGGAGAGGGAAGAAAGTAAGTATTTATAGAGAAGAACCAGTTGCTCAATTTCACATTAATTTTATTATTAAATTTACATTGTCCCAACGAATGGAAAACTATTCAAACAAGTGCCATAGTCGAATAAAGCGAAGATGTTGCCTTGAACAGACATTAATCTAAATAAAAGGGTTTATAAATTTTATTTTCTGAAACAGTGCAAAGCCGTGTTATATGCACTAGTATATAAATATGTTAAAAATATGTAGATTAGTTCACGAGTACACATATAAATATCTATATTTCTCTATATCTCTCTCTCTCTCTCTCTCTCTATATATATATATATATATGTAATATATATATCCGTCGTATTGATGAAAAACGAGTTTGTCTGCTTATTAGTTGTTATTTTTTAACATAGTGCCTACATATGTTATATTATATTACTGAACACACACACCTTATATATATATATATAAGGTCACATCAGCTCTAGCAAATCGTTCAACAAATTCTTTTTTATAAACTACCCAAATAGTCTGCTTTAAAAATTGTTATAAAATAAAAAAATACACCTCGATGACCAAATAGAGATTTTTATGACAACCCCATTCCCGCTAGCTTCCATTCACTCTAAAAACTGAATCTAAAAATATCATGAAATTATATTTAGCATCCAGTAAACGTTACTCTATCATAAAAACACCACGGCTCTCACAGTGAGAGTATCTCTCCTGTCTCATTTAGAATCTGAAAAGGACGTGAAAACATCGTTGTAGAGCACATTAAATTTCATAAAAACATCACTTTCCTTGATCGCCTCCCAGATATAGTTTTTTTTCTTCCCTGTTATCATGGTTACTGCACTCATTCTCTCCTAGCAAACATTTAATGAATTAAAGATGAACAGGCGTGATTTAAAATAGTGGATGGGAGTATTTTCCTTAAAGAAAATAGAGAAAAGTGCCAGGTTATATTTCTAAGCTTTTTTTATATGTAATATTTCACTAAACAAGTAAGGAAAAAGAAAGCAAAAAAATGTCTGAATCCATTAAAGGAAAAAAAATTAATTTAAAGGGAAAAAAAATTACGCCATAAATTGTAATGTATTTATTTTCATTTTTAAACAACACAATTTTTATTTTTAGAATAGGTAAAAATGAGAAAACTACATCATAAAAATATTATATATAAAGATTTGAAAATGCACGTGATGTACAAAAATATGAAAGGAAATTTAATTTTTACTGTTATTTATCTGTTTCGTAAGATTATTAATTCCTAGTTAAATTTCATTCATATTTTTTACATCACAGGTATTAAAAGTATCAAAAAATTAACTAATATTTTTTTAATTAACCGATACACATAACAGAAGGAATAATAATCTCTTATAGTAAATTTCCATCATATTTCGATAATATAAATTTCATTTAAAAGCCAATGAATACCCTTAAAAAACTTCAAATATTTATCACAATTAGCGTTAAAATTGCATTTCATTGAAACTCATTTTGTACTATTAATACTATTTAATAAGAAATTTTTCAGTATTTGTTCATTAATCGATTCTAAAACTTGTTATCAATCTTCACAAAAATAAATAAATTACTTTTAGCCTAAATAAATGATGATGTAAAATATTTTAGGAGATATGTAGAAAGAGGAATTTTTAGAATATGTAGAATCTGGCTTATAACCAGTTAATAAATACATTTTATTTCACTAGCAAATAAAATGTAATTATCAACTGGTTATAAGCATTATTAAATAGATGTATAAGCATAAAAGTAGTAATATATTATTAAAAGATTTATAAACCTAAAGATTACATTACTACAAAAAAGTTAATTAGTTATAAAATTGTGTTAAATGTAAAATTGCATTACATATAAACTATATATCATTGATGATGAATGTATTAGGCAAAAAATAAGAATGTATTATATGTATGGATAATAATACATAGTTCTTCGACTTCAAAAACAATTTAAAACATAGCTCAAACAAATTTGTTGATGTTGCAAGATCCTTTTCTTCAACGTAATTCCAATGATTAATTTGTTTACCACCACGTTTCCACCAATCTAGAACTCGACACCTATTCAATATATATAGTAGATTAGGTTAAAAGTCTTCATTATACCTCTGTTGTTCCCAAGTTCTTGTTTGTTTGTAGGAGAAAAGATGTGCAAGATAGAAGATGTAAAGATGTACAACAAGTAAAAATTTACAATTAAAATAGTAAGAATAGAAACAAACTTATAATAAACAGTGACCCATTATTTTAGAAATTTATTTATTAAAAGAAAAATTAAAAACCAATAAAATGAATAATAAAAAAAAAAAATTTTAGATAACTAAGCAAGCAAATTATGCAAGATATTTTAGTTTCTAGTAATATAAAATAAATTTTTGCTTTTGATTTAAAAAAAATATATATATATTTAAAAAGATTTTGCCTGTAAAATGTTTGTTTTTAAATGTTTGTCTTCCCACTAAATTCGATTAAATTTTTCAATATGGTATGCATAAAAATTACAAAAAGTTTGTTTCACACGATAAAAGGAGCCTTACCATTAACTTTACGTAGGAAGTTTTCCATTTTACTTTTAAGTTTCGATATATAGTTAGCGTGACTAGACTTTTTTAAATAGTACATCTATTGATTTTAAATACTAGTAAATATAGTAAGTAATAGCAAGTATACTCAAGAAGAACGTATTTCCTTATAGTTTTAATTTATTAATGAAAAGAACAGAAATGAATACGTAAAAATAATTAATTCATGTGGTCTTGTAATTTTCCCAAGAATAAATAATTCTAAGTATTTTGATGTTGAATTTGAGTATGTAATTATTGGCAGGATTTCTTTTTTAATTTGGTAATTAACTTTGCTTTAATAATTGAGGCTTTCAACTTTGATTTATTAAGCCATCTAGACTTATTCATAAGGGAAAAGATCCTGTCTACAGGAATATTAATGCCTAAAGACATAAATAAATTCAATAATAATACGAAATTCATACGACTCAAATTAGTGGTGTGAAAATATTTGAACGAATCCACCAAACGAGTTTGGCTTTATACGTTCCTAGCGTTCATCCAGTCCCTTTTTGTTGTATAATGTAATTACAAATAAGTTTATGTTCATTAAATGTTCTATATAATTGTTAAAATTAATAAATTGCTTTTAAAACAATTCATTCATTTCACTTTGAATTTCTTCCCATGTAATTATTTTGTTTAAATTGAGATATTTCTAATTTTTTGAAGAACAAAGCTCACTTTTCTAAATATTCTTTCATTGTATTATAGAACTAAGTACCTAAAAGTTTCAAATATAGTTTTTTCTCACCAAATCATTTTGTAACAATTTTCAGAGATCTCGGAGAGAAGAATGTGTGCGCTTACAGACTTTTGACCGACTTGCATATATAAAGCGTATTGAGCAATTCCGCATGCCATTTTCATCGCACAACTAAAGGCAATCGTCGGATCTTCTTGATTTTAATTCATTTTATTTTTAGTGCTAATTATGGTTTGATCTCTTCCTGAAAACGAGAGATTTTGGTGACAATAAATAAATAATATAATTTGATATAAAAATACTATTCCATTAGATATTAGATACATTAAGATAGTAGCATCTAGAAAGATCTCTTTCAAATACTATCTTATTGTTAATTCTAAAGCTAATAAGATTTTTCAGAAGTTGGTTAAATCATTATTATAATTTATCATGTTGTATTTGTTGATGAATTGCATCCGAATGATATCCTTTCAACTTAGTAAACAAATTGAATTTCTCAACTTTGAAAGCAATTATTTCCCTTAATTTTCTTTCTAGTCTGTGATTTAAATAATGTATAGATTAATAATGATATATTATACTAATCTAAGGTAAAAATTAATCTTTTTGGCATACCATTATGCAAAATTTCATAACAAAACTCCATTTAATGTTTTCTTTTATTAATTCATCTTATATGTTTCGCACATTTTTAAACTTAATCCTCTGCTGTAAAATATTATGAAACTTTAAAAATTTTATTCGTGAAAAATAAGATGTATCTAAATAACCTCATAAATATTATATGGAAATTTTCCGTTGTTGTATTATTCATTAGCTATAGCATCTAAAATATTCAATATAAAGATTAGGTTTGAAATCTTTATTATACCTCTGTTGAGCTCAAGTTTTTGTTTGTATTTATGTTTGTAAGAGAAAAGATCATTACTACAAGTAAGAATTGATACAAAATAATAATAAATAGTGAGTCATTATGTTAGAAACTTATAAAATAAAAATAAAAAAGCAAATAAAATAAATAATAAAAAACGTCAACATTTTATTCAAGTATTTTTTCCATATTTTAATTTCTAGCAGCATATAATAAATTTTTTCTTTTAAAATTTCTGCTCTGTAAATGTTTAAAAAATGTTTTTAAATATTTATCTCTCAATTGAAAAATTGTTTTTTTTTCTTTTCAATATGTTATGCATAAAAATTTCAAAAAGTTTGTTTCAAAAGATAAACTTTATGTACGAAGCTTTCTACTTTACTTTTAAGTTTCGAGATATAGTTAACTTGATTAAATTTACCTTAAAAAGTGTACGTATATTCATTTTAAGTAATTGTATGCATATTCAAAAAGATCGTATTTCGTTATAGTTTTAATTTATTAGTTAAAAGCGCAGAAATGAACACGTAAAAATTAATAATTCATGTGATCTTATAATTTTCTCAAGAATAAATAATTCTATGTATTTTGGTGTTGATTTTGAATATTAATAATATTATTGGTAGGATTTCATTTTTAATTTGGTAATTAATATTTCTTTAATAATTGAGGCCTTCAACTTTGTTACATAAAGCCATTCAAACTTATAAGGGAAATTATCTTTCTGAAAGAATATTAATGTCTGGAGACATAAGTATATTCAATAATCATACGAAATTCATATGATTTAAGTTATACGAGTGAAAATATTTGAACAATTCCAACAAACCAGTTTCGCCTAAAACATTCGTAGTGTTCATTCTGTCATTTTTTGTGATATAATGTAATTAGAAATACTTCTATATAGATGGTAAAATTAATAAATCAATTCATGCGTTACACTTCGAATTTCTTCCCATGTAAGTATTTTGTTTTAATTCGACCATTCAGATATTTCTAATGTTTAAAGAACAAGTTCACTGCTCTATATATTCTTAATTTATATTATGGAATTAAGTACTTGCAGTATTCAAATATTGTTTATTCACACCAAGCCCTTTTGTCACAATTTTCAAAGAACATGGAGAGAAGAATGAGGGAGCTGACAGGCTTCTGACCGATTTGCAAATAAGTAAAGCATATTGAGCAATTCCACATGCCATTAACGTACCACAACTAAACGCCATCTTCAAATGTTCCACGTTTTAATTTTAATTTTTTTATTCTTAATGGTAACCGTGATTTGATCTCTTCCTGTAAACAGACAAAGGCAAAGGTAGTGTGATTATGGAGTGCCTGGGGACAGGATCCCCCTACCTCCCTTGCATAAATAAGAGAAATTAAAATTAACATTACGAAAGAAAACATAAGAGAGATATTTTGTGTAAGGAATGTTGTAAAATAGAGTGTGGAATTATGATGAGCCATAGCTCAGGAGTAAAAATATAAAAAGTGTATATTGGGATAAAAAGAAAAGTAACAACAATGTAAAAACGGGGCATATTATTTCATTTGATATTAGATCCATTAAGATTACATATCTACTATACATTAGTATCGTAAATACATTTATAGTATATACATTAAATAGATATAATAGTATAATAGTAGTATACAGTATAATATAGTACTATAGTATAATATACGTCTAGAAGGATCTTGTCAAATGTTATCTTATTCTTAAGCAAGCTACTTCTAAAGTTAGTTAAATCATTATTAGATTTTTCATGTTGTATTTGTTTAACATTGCACCTGAATGATCTCCTTTCCGGTAAGTAAACAAATTGGATTGATTACTCAACTTTTAAAACCTCTATTTCTCTTAATTTCCTTTCTGGTCTGTGATTTAAATGATGTAATAAATGACGTGATGCAATCTAGGGTAAGCATTAACCTTTTAGGAATACCATTATGCGAAATTTCGTAACAAAACTCCTTTTAATATTTTCTTTTATTAATTCGCTTATATGTTGGGCATATATTTTACCTTAAGCCTGTGTTGTAAAATATTATGCAACATTTAAAATTTTATTCATACAAAATAAGACGTGCTTAAATAATCTCGTAAATATTATGTAGAATTTTTCAATTCTTGTATAATTCATTAGCTATAGCGTCTAAAATATGCTATGTAAAAGAAAATGTGATGTCTGAGAGAAAATATATATCAGGAAAGAATGTTGTTTCACTTCATTTTCGAAACACTGTTATACTTCTGATTTTCATAAATATATATATATTTATTTTGTAAATGGTTCTAATAGAGTTATATTTTCAACCACAATGCTATTATAAATGCCAAAGTAAAAAATATTAACTTTGCACATTTATTATTCAGAAGTAATAATACTGATATTTATATTTAAAATGTTTAAATATAAAATTTTTTTCTTAAATTAAGCAGTATTTTTTTTTTTTTTTTCGAAAACAATATAAAATTTTTGAAAATAAAGTACATTTTTCCTGTTATATTTTTTAAAAAAATGTATGATCCTTTAATATGTAGAGGAGCAAATTAGAATGTGCTACTTTAATACGTACAAAAATGCATATATTGATATATGAAACACAAACCATTTCTAGATTTATCCTTTTAATGTCAAAAAACATTTCTTATCATAAACAAACCGCACAAATTACTGGCTTCCGAAATTAAAGAAAAAAATCAGAAAAACTGTGGTCAAGAAGTTTCTGCTCACTGGAAAGCATTGAAATTTCATAAAATTTCTAATCTATAAACAACAATATTATTAAAAATAAGATTATTTTTTTATCTTGAAAATAAACAAAATGGCATAAAATTAAAAATAACAGAATCTGAATTTAATGGTTATTAACTTCAATATGCAAGGTGATCGCATTAACCCCTGCACAAGCACAACAGGATGTTCTATTTCAAAACGATTGTATTTATTAAAGCTGTTGTCAGAAAATCTCATTTATATGTTAATAGAAAACAGAGGTCGAAATTGCATAGAATTACAGCAACATGTTTCCCTTGAACATTCCAAACATCCTTATCTGGCAAAACTGTACTGGCCAACTCATTATCTCAATAAAATCATGAATGTTTTTCTCCTTCTAGTGAACACTGATATTTCTATAGGATAAAGGTCACTTCTTATAAGTCATCAATTGCATCAGTGTAAGGAGAAAAACTTAATTAAGAATGGTCACTTTGCAAACAATATATGAACTCATCGCTAATGAGCAGACCTCCATTGACCTACACTCCAATAAACATGTGTGCTTGCCCAAATACGACTTTGAAGTGCGAGGCGTATACACAATGATGTACATATTGCATAAAGATTGTTTGCTTTTAGAAATCTTCAAAACATAGTTGATCTGGATATCTATCGTCCGGTGGCTGCTACAAAAAAAGATGGAGTGGTACAAGGCCGCAAAGATACAAATACTGGCTGCAGGTGTGTGACGTCACGCACATATGGTAAAGCATTCACAACGATAAACTAACATAAACATATGGTTTTTAACAGAATGAAATTGATTTTAGTATTATTTATAACAAATTTTTTTTTTAAATAATTTTTCGGCCATATTATATAATCTAGAATTTTAAGTACCTTTTAATGATAATTATCTAGAATTTAATTTATTTACTTTTTAATTTTATTAATGTTTTAAAATGTTTCAACATTAAATTTACAAACTGAAGTTTGAGAAATTCTACATTGACATTCTTAATTTCATTTAATTATCTGTTTTTGTAAAGCATTTATTACACATAACTGAACATATATAAACCGTATTAGAAAGGATGAAAATAGTTTAAAAAATATTCGAGGTTGCAGAAATATTTTTCCGAGATAAACTCAAAAATGAATGATACGATAGCAAATGTAAAAAAAGGAAAAAAAAAACTTTTAACCAAATCGTTACCATTTGCAGCTCGTTAGTCATATGTGTGTAAAGTCATAGATCTTTCCCACTTCAGCAGCCATGCGTTGTGCATCTTCAGAGACTTTGGTTGGTGTAGCGGTTATATACGTCTTTATATTTATTTGCAAATAAAGGGTATCTGCAGCATTTATAGCTCTGCAACTTTTTCGGATGTATCTTATAAAAGCTGACTCTGTTCTTAGAAAGACATTCCACAATCTATGAATTACAGGAGGTCTCACATTCAATCATATTCCTACTTAGAAGTGGCTTTGGACTAGCCTTATTCTATCGATGTCATCATAAATCTTCAGATAAAAGACGTCATTTCATGCTCCGTCATAAAACAAGAATATATTTATGTATCATATCAGGCAATGTGGCAAAAATATAAGTTTATTTTGTAAAAATTAATGCAATGGTCAATAAACTGTAACATAAGTCCTTATATTTATCCTATGTACATTAACATCGTACGAATTATTTGTAGGAACTTTATAAAAAAATTTTTTTCGTTTTTTTGAACTATACAAAGAATGATACATTTTGATTTTTATTGTCTCGAAAATTCTTAATTTCTTTCTCCAATTTTATATCATATAAATAACTGCATATTCTTTATTCAAAATTTAGACTTTTTTATTGTTTTTGAAAGAAGTAAATAATCCGTATTTTTAGATTAAACATGTCAAATAGAATTTTCTGCATACTCATCTCATGGTCCTTCTGTAAGTATTCAGCAGGGCTTAAACTGCTGGCGGCGTTGAATCCACGGAGTATTTGCTACATTAGCTGCTTTCAGAAATGGAGAGACTCAAAGCAATCTGGGAATTTTCTGAATTTTCTCACGTATGTATAAATTACCTTAAAAAGTTTTTCTGTAAAGCAACGTCCTTCCTTCTCCACCATCTATAAATTAAGGGAAACACACAAGACCGAATGTCGAATAAAATAATATATGATGCAAAAGCTGATATTTCTCTATTAATGTTTTTATTATTTTGGGGCTTTCATGATTCAAGCCATATGTTGCCATCAATCACGTAAATCTTAATAAATCTGACGTAAATATGTGTTCTAATCTTTACTCTCTTTCTAAATTATCTGGAGTGTTATTTATATTTATTAACTTTATTAATAAATATTTCACATAATATTCATCAATAATAAATTCGACTATCAATTTGCTATTTTAACGTTACAAATATTTTATCTAAATCATAAAGACGTTGATATACTGAATAAAATTAAAGTATTTCCATTTACGTAGAATAAATCATGTACATCCTAATTTATTTTGAGAATCCCAAATTTATATTGAATTCCACTCACTGGTGGAAAATGGATTCTTCAACCTTAAGAGATCAACTTATTATACGAGATTAATTCGAAAACACTTGCACGTTGAAATCAACTAAGTTTTATTCTCTAGTGGATTAAATTTAAATCGTAATTTATTCTCGTAGATTCCCGTGATTAGATTTAGATTTATAGAATACTCATTGCATTTTAATGTCAAGGAATGACAATTATTAACTTATACTTTATCCGATAGTTTATTATTTAAAAAAAAAACCTTTCCTATTTTCTTAAAGGTGATTATTAGTTTTTTTAAAAATTCCTCTTATTAGCTAACACTCTCCCTATATATATCTTGTTCAAATTTTCAATCGTCAATAAAATATATTTTATTCATCCACTCAACTTCAAATAAATATTTTTTGAACTTGCAGAGGATGACACTGGATGTTAATACAATTTTTTCAAATATTAATTCATTAATTAAATTTAATTAATTAATTTTAGTTTTATATGGGAGAAATATTCATATATTAAAGCTGCTCTTTCTTCTCATTTGCTCTTCATTAATTAATTAGTAATTAGTTAATAATCTTTTTTTTTCTCATAACTAATTATTAATTAATGATTACTAATTATTTTATTCATTCAATTATTAATTATTAACTATTATTATTTTATTATCAAATATTTTTATTATTCATTTAATATATATTATTCAATTTTTAAAATAATGTAACTACAAATTGGAAATAATGTAAAAAAAATCGTTTGATTTTAATTTATTCATTTAATTATTAATTATTTTTATTTTATTATCAAATATTTTTATTATTCATTTAATATATATTGTTCAATTTTTAAAATAATGAAACTACAAATTGGCAATAATATAAAATATCGTCTGATTTTAATTTAGCTTATTTTTCTAGATACTATCATTCTTAATTTTTTACGTTTGAAATTTGAAACGAACGTGTTTGACTATTCTTGTTAATGTATTCTATATTTTGCAATTTTAAATGATCAAAAAGTTTTTAATTAAATTTGAAATATTTAATTTTTTTTTTTTTTTTTCATTTCCTTCTATTACCTCACACTCTACCTATATATATCTTGTTCAAATTTTCAATCGTTAGTAAAATACTTTTTATTCATCCACTCAAGTTCAAATACATTTTTTTGAACTTGTAGTGGATGACACTGGATGTTAATGCATTTTTTTCAAATATTAATTCAGTAATTAAATTTAATTACATAATTTCAGTCTTTTTTCGATTTAAGTTGCATATATCTATCAATAGATGGGTCCAGATAAACTTAAAAAAAATGAATGAAAATTATTTATAAAGCGAATTATTTGCAGTGAAGTGAAAAAAAAGAAGGAATTGACTTTAAAAAATTTGTTTTTATATTACTTGTTTTATTTTTTCTTTCATTTTATGTAAATGAAAAAAAATATTTTTTATCTGTCTTTGATGCATTAAATACTATTCATTCTGTACAATTAAGATTACCTTTGCTCTTAAGTCATATAAATTTAATAAAGATAGTGTACTGTTTTATTTAGATATGTTATAATTTAAATGGACATAGAAACAATCTAATGCATTTTAACCTCTGTGGCACCACTGTATTGTTTGTTGGAGAAATAAAAACGATATCGTTTAATTTATAGCGATGCAAGTCATTCAAACCCTTTCACTTGTTATTTGCAATATATGTCACCATATCAATTTTTTCTGTACCTGGAGTTAAAACTTTAAATTATCCCTTTTTAAATTTTAAAAGTAATTGGATTCCATATTAAGTAAATTGATTCATATATGGAATTTAATAAATTTAATCAAAGAATTTGTTTATTAGAACTATAGTAGAAACAAAAGAAATGTTGTTACAAGAAGTATTCCATGGAAATTAGTTAAATAATGCAAGGACATTTTTAGGTGATATTAATTAAAAACAATTAAATTACGAATTACTTTTAAACAAATAGTTCAATATGGAACAAATTTAAGAAAATAATCTCCAATATAGCTTTGCCATGTAGATTAAAAGTAATACAAAAACAATCATAGTTGATTCCATGCTATAGATTAACAATATTGAAAAAAATGCCAAAAATGTTTCAATTAAGTATATTTCCTAAATTTATCTACGCCCAAACTTTCTATAGATAACAAGGTTCAAAAGGTTTTATTTTTTTAATTTTTTGTATCGAATCAGAAACGAAAGCAATATGCTGGAAAAATTTAAAAGAACTATTGCGTTCAGACTACGGCGTTAGCAGAAAATCTGCCTCAATAGTATGAGTTATTATCAAAAAGATAAATGGAAGAAAACAAATCACTACAGGAATATTTCCTAATGATGAAACATATCGTTAGGGCAATATTGAGTATCGTGCAATGATGCATTACGTGATGAAAGAAATTCACAATTCTGTTCTCTACAAAATTATTTTATATGATCATAAAGCACTAAAAAGTTTAAAGAAAAATAAAATGTGCATGGAAATATTAAAACAGAAAGATAAAAAGTAAATATATTAAACTTATTATCTTAATATTGATACTAAAGAGCAAATGCAAAAGTAATAAGTTTATATTCTTAAGCTAAAGGTGAAATATAAATGAATACATTTCCATACGGAAAGATGTGGCATGTTTCTATGAAGTGCCTTGATAAATCAAAAGCTTTAAAATGTTTTAAACGTAGAAACTGTCTCGAATACCTCAATACTAACTTTACTAAACATCAATACAACATTCAGTAGAAGCTATATGATAAAGAAACCGAACTTTATGTTAAAATTGTTGAAATCATTGCGTAAATCCAGACACAACATAAGCAACAAGCACTGGAATGGAAATCTCATTTTTCCCCTCAAGGCCAAAATATATGGCGGACATATTAAATATTCATAACTATTCCAGAACTGTTACGAAATTTCTGAAATGCACCATATCACAGATAATAGAATCTTAAATTTCTATTCCTTATGGTGTCAGTGTATAATAGATTAGGTAGATTTATCGCATATAGGCATGATGTATTGGAATAGTTAAGAATTGTAAACCAAATAAACAACCTAATAAGCATGCTAAACGGAATATAATTTTTTATGACAAAATTATCATTCATCAATGTCCACAGAAATTATCTTGATATTTTTTAATCACAAATTACCAATAATTAATCAAATAATTAATTAATCGTTCATTTATCTAATTAATTGATCGTTCATTTATCTAATTAATTGATCGTTCATTTATCTAATTAATTAATCAATATTACAAATTTTTGAAAAGATTAGATCAATGGTTCTCAAAGGATGGGCACTGATGCTCACTTGAAAAGAACTTGGTATGGTTTGGTTCATCGTTCTATGGCCATATAATGCACACTTTAGGCTAATTAAACTGGGATCGACAGTTTAACGTGGATTCCGAACCACTAACAAACATCCACGTCACCGCCAGGATTTGAACCTGAAGGCTGTGGTACCACAGTGCTAGCCATTTGGTCATTAGGTCGCAGAAGATTAACTGTGTGTGTCCTGCGGTGTTTCAATGAAATATGTGTCCAGAAATAATATATATTGTTATATATATATATATTACTATTTTTCTTGCCAGTTTTACCGTTCAAAGACAGTATTCTTTACATACAACTAAACTCGTACCTTTTTTTTTTCTTCCTTCACATAAAAAGTCACCAAACAGCGATAATACTTAAGAAGGTTTCCGAGAAAGTAGGAGAAGAAACTTTCCTGGTTGGCTACTAGGAGCACTAGGGACTATGTGCTTTTCAATGGTAAAAAATTTTCATGCATCATATGTGACTTCTCTATAAGTAAGTAGTAGTCTGCGAAGTTAACCATCTGAATATATCAACACCATTTGCTGACCATCTGAATATATGAGGCTTTGGTATTGGATGTGGTATTTTTGTTGTGTGTATTACTTATTTTTAAAGTGTTGGAAGTGAATGTTATGTGCATGGTATTTTCAGAAAGATACATCCAAACAAAATGGATAGATTTCTGAAAAAGCAACAGAACATTGAAGAATCAGATTCTAAAATTGAAGAGAAATTAGTTAAGAAAATAAAATTGCAGTTTACTGGAAATTATTTCCAAGTGTACTGAAAATTAAATATAATAACAGTTATTATTTTGTGCAAACATGATGATGCCCTGATAAGAATATCCAGGAGGCCTCTCTAAAAAAGTGTAGACATAAAAAGTGAAGCAAAAAATAATAAATAAATAAGTGAAGTATAAATTATTGTTTAAAACAGATTAATCTCCTCGTGTAAGATAAGAAACTTTCATTTCAAAAATTGTATTTAAAATAAAAGCTGATTTTAACGTGATTTTATTTATGTGTGCTTTAAAACTGGCATTAAATAAATTAGTGAAATATAACGACTGACCAACATCAAGTCAAGATCTTTTTTGCAGTTAATAAAATCAAAAATCTAAATAAAATGAACATTATAAATTATTTTTTTGATTCACTGTAAAATTATTTATTCATTCATTAATATTTGTATTTCTTTCTTTCTTCATATTTATCTATCAATGTTGATGCTGTTTATCAGTGTTGATATTTTGTTTTCATCAGTTTTGATGCCATTTATCTATATTGAAGAAAGGAAGACTTTCGAAATATTTTTGCTGAAAAGGCACACATCGAATTTCTTCGAGATGTGAGGTAACCAAACGCGACGTGATTGAAGCACAGGACAAATTTCATTACCTTCCACCGAGCTTAAGATCAACAAAAAAATAAGAATAAAAAAAAAAAAATAAAGTGCAGAATGAAATGATTTCATTGCAGCCTGGCCGTTAGAATTGAATCTATAAACGCTGACATGACGAAACGGCGGAGCGATGAGAGAAAGTAAAAAAAAAAAAAAAAAAAAAAAAAAA
>BPLQ01001044.1:60522-86346 GCA_021605075.1 Caerostris darwini | reverse complement strand
TTTTTTTTTTTTTTTTTTACATCTTCTATTTGAAGAATATATATTAAAACGAAATATTTCAATTCATTTGAAATTCTATTTGTAATGAATATCACTATCATTTGCGTAAAAACTGTTTGTAATAAAGATTATTTTTTGTTTTATTTTGTAAAAATTTTAACAATTTATTAAAAACATTAAAATAAATATTGCTGAATTGCTTAAAATGAACTAAATTTTAACCTGGAAACTTTTTAAAAAACTTTGTATTTTTCTTTTACATGCCTTTTTATTTAATTTATGTATTAAAGATTATTTATTTAAAGATAAAAATACAGTCCCTATGATATTTAATAGTTTAAACAAAGATTGATAAGTACTTCAACCACATCTATTTTTATAAAAGTGTGTCAAAAGCAAATTGAAACTAATTGAATCACAATGTTCATTAATTAAACATTATTTAATTCTGAAATATATTTGATAAAACTTACTTATTTTAATTAAATTAAAAGTGTAAGAGTTTTTTTTTATTAATTGAAAGCAAATTTATCGTTTCATAATTACATTTAAAATTTGCCCAATGCAAATAAGTATCATTCGAGTAGTTTTTTATGAGTATTCAAATATGATATGGTTCATGTAAATATTTAATAAGTGTATTTTTTAATCTAATTAATTTCGCACCTTGCTAGTTTTTTAAGATTTTCGCTGATGTATTCAATTTTAATATTTAAACTAAAAGTTTATTTTTATGAATATTATTGACGAAACTTATTTTAATTTAATTATTATAATTCACTCTTTTTTAACATTTAATATCCATAATAGAATAATAATGTGAAATAATTAGATATACATATAGCTAATTACATATAAATTCTTTAATTACAACAAAATGCTTTTGAATGTTGTTGCCATATGATTAGCAAAATAGAGCTCTTAAATATTTAAAAGAGTGTAAGATGGTGTGAAACAAATACCACCATTAACAATATATTAATTCATATTATTTTGTTAAGGTATAGTATTTATTCCTAAATAAAATAAATTACTTGTTGAGGGACTTGTGTTTTTGAGATTATTTGGGTTATTTTTCTTTTTTCTACGTTATAAATTTGCTTCTTAGCATTGCTTTTCATATCTTTAATCTCTCATCAAATCTGCAATCTATATTAAAGAATTCTAATATGTGATTTCTAAATTAATGTATTTTAAAACCGAATTTGTTTATAAAAACATTCGGAATTTCAATCTGTATTACGCAATTATTCTGCTGTGTTCTAGTTTTAAGCATTCCAGTGAAATTTGTTTGAGTTCCTGATTTACTTTTGCTGCATATTATAAATGTAAACAAGTGAGTTTCAAAGATAAATTTAACAGTGTTTCTATATACTGTCAATTCAAAAAGTAAAATTTTGTATACGACCATAACATTTGTGAGAATCAATCTATACTTATTATATTATCATAATTATTATCTGATTAGCTTATGCATTTTCAAAGGCAATTAGTTAAGATATGTGCTTCAATCGTAGCAAAATAAGAAATTAAACACTGTTTGCATATACTATCGATTCAATGGCATAATATTTTGTATACGACCATAACATTTGTGAGAATCAATCTATATTTATTCTATTATCATAATTATTATCTGATTAGCTTATGCATTGTCAAAGGCAATTAGTTAAAATCTGTGCATGAATCCCAGCAAAATAAGAAATTTAACACTATTTGCATATATTATCGATTCAATGGAATAATATTTTGTACACGACCATAAAATATGTGATAATCAATCTATATTTATCGTATCATTTTAATTATTATCAGATTAACTTACGTATTTTCAAATCCAATTAGTTAAGATCTGTGATTGAATCGCAGCAAAATAAGAAATTTAACACTGATTGCATATACTATCGATTCAATGGATTAATATTTTGTATACGACCATAAAATCTGGGAGAATAAATCTATATTTATCATATCATAATTATTATTATCTGATTAGTTTATGTATTTTCAAATGCAATTAGTTAAGATCTGTGCATGAATCGTAGCAAAATAGCCCTTAAAGAATCTTTGAATCTGTGCTTATTTACATGGAAAAACATCACCCGCAATCGGTTTACGTGATGTTCGTAAATACCAAAGCATGATTATGCATACACTACATCCTCTTAAGACTATTTACACATTTACATATCTATCCCACCGAATCCTTCCACATTGCACGGACATCCATTGCTGGTACACGGAATGCATCTCTAAACAACAACCGGCTGAATTTGATTAAGTAACTTAATCTTTAACCCTCGGTCCATTTGGTGCACAATGTGTGGCAGGCCCTACTTGCTACTTGATAGGGGTAAAAGGAACAGGGGGAAGTTAGGGGGTGATCGATCCCTCTTCATCTTCCTCCTGTCCCTCCCCCATCCTTCCAGCGGTTGTATCGGAAAACGTTTAAGGATCCCCCAGTTAGACATCACTCTCCTCTTCCGCCAGACTTGGCACTCGTCTAATTAAGTCATTTTTAACCTCTTCAAGTGGTCTTTGAAGGCAGGGGTAGGGTCCCGAGTGTTCGTGACTTAAATGTTACTCAAATGCAATGGCTTCTCTTCTTATTGTTTAAAGACTTTGAATTCCATTAAGAAAAGCATAATGGTGGCTTTGGAGGCGTGTAAGGATCCCGTATAAAATCGGTTGTAATGAATTGAAATTTATGCGCTTGATTTGAATTATAAGCATTTGCAAAATCTATAGGTTTAGTATATTTGGAAAATAATTATAATTAATTTTGTTTCATAATATAAAGTTAAGAACTTGATAAACAAGTATGAAAACAGTTCATGTTTAATTATCTTAAAATACCTAATCTATGTAACCATTATAAAGACACTATATATTTTATTCTGGGTGAGCTATTTAAATAATTTTAAAACTTTTCAAGATAATTAACTAAACTAGTACGAAAGTCTTTTATTTTTATTTGGAATGTTTTATTATTTTAAAATGCGTAAACTCTGTAACTATTAGAAAGATACTTTGTATTTTATTCTAGGTTGGCTATTTAAATGATTTTAAAATTTTTCAAGTAGTTTTTGAAGCTGAGTATTCATGACTAAGTACATCTCAAATTGAATTGTTTCATTTCATAGTGTTTTAGAACTGAAAGAAATTTTAATGATAATTATTTATAACAATTATTTTACTAATATCATTAATAAAATAAATGGTTTTCTATAAGCGTATAAATACTATTTTAATGGTTTAAAATTTAACGGCTAAATAGGAATTAGAAATATTTTCCCATCTATTAAATAAACCTATTAGTGTTCGTGACTTAAATGTTACTCCAATGGAATGGGTTCTCTTCTTATTGTTTAAAAACTTTGAATTCCATTAAGAAAAGCATAATGGATTGGGCCTGATTGGATAAAAAATGGGAGCCTGAATGGCCGAGTGTCTAGCGCTCTGGCGCTCGGTGCCACAGGTTTCGGGTTTGAGTCCTGGCGGTGCCATGGATGTTTGTAGTGATTCGGAATCCCCTTTACGCTGTAGGTCCCGGTCATATATATGACTGTAAGAACGTCACGGAGCAAAAGTCAGGCTTCTACCTACGGGTGCTCCATCACAACAGAAGTTGCTTCCTTCCCCTTCAATCATGAGTACGTATGGGCTCGTGGGCTTGGCCAGCCAAGTGGGATAAGAAACAACAACAAGCAACATAATGGGGCTTTGAAGGTGTGTAAGGATCCCGTATAAAATCGGTTTTAATGAATTGAAATTTATGCACTTGATTTGAATTATAAGAATTTTCAAAATCTATAGGTTTTAGTACATTAGGAAAATAATTATAATTAATTTGTTAATGTTGTTGCATAATATAAAGTTGGGAAAATTTAAAAATTCCTTAAAATTGTTTGGCGAAAAGCAACTCGAAACGCAGTTTGCATTTCTTTATTATTGGAATTATCAATTTTGATGAAATCAAAGTATGTCGAAAACTAACATGATAAACTAAAATAATAATAATAATTGAACCTAAATGGTAGCTACAAATGCTGTTGATTGATATTGAGATTTTAAAATTAAGACATATACATTAAAAGCATATGCAAAGACCTAGTAGTACTAACCAAACTAAAACTAGTACGAAAACAGTTTTTGTTTGCTTAAGCTAAACTACAAAATCTATATAACTATCAGAAAGTCACTATCTATTTTATTCTGGGTGGGCTATTTAAATCGTTTTAAGATTTTTCAAATAGTTTTTGAAGCTCAGTATTCAGACTTAACTATATCTCACATTGAATTATTTTATTTCATAGTATTTTAGAACTTAAATATTTTTTAATATCAATTATTTATAACAACTATTATCTTGATCTTAATAAAAAATAATTGTTATTCTTTGAACTTATAAATACTATTTCAATGGTTTAAAATTTAAAGAATGAATAGGAATAAGAAACAATTTCCCAACTATCAAATAAACCCCCATCGAACTACAAGTCATTTAACATATTGTTGAAATACTTATATGACATGCATTAGAAAGTTTCATTATACATAAACTGTTTTATATTTAAATATTATCAAAATTTATTCTTTTTATTGTAAAAAGGTAATAATTTTTGCGTCTAATTATTAATTTACTGTATTTATTTTGTCTTTTTTTTCAAGGTGGTATATTAGTATGGAGTGCGTGAAGCCCACAAAATTGTGAAACAAATAATTTACAACAGCAAAAATTATTAAGAATAGTAATTAATCGCTTTTCATACCATATAAATTCTTTAAAAAAATTATTGTTTTAAAATGAATATTAATTTGCCACGTGATTTCATATGCCAGTAACATAATTTTATATGTAACATTTGTTTCTATGTGTTCCGTTATATATCAATATCAAGTCATGTGCTTCGTTTCGACTGGCTTCTAGTGTAAATAATATGGGAATTACTATTATATTTTAATTGATAAATAATTGTGCATTTTAATTTATTTACTTTAAATTGTTATGTTTATAAATGGTATTTTTGTTAAAAATAAATTCTTTTAAATGGTTTGGCGAAAAACAACTTGAAACGCAGTTTGCAATACATTATTATTGATCTCACAGAATATCGATAGTTAACATAATGGCCTAAAATAAAATATTAATAATTGAAACTAGATGGCAGCTACAAACGCGGTATAATGATATTGAGAGTTTAAATACTAGAAAATATGAGTTAAGTCATAAGAGTTCAACAATGATTCATTACTCTCTATATAATATTTTTTGTTGTAGAATGTTTGAAATTGACATTAAAAATTGAAGAATAAAATCTGAATTAAAATATGAAGTCATTCTAACTGCTGTTGCGTGCAAATGATTTTCTTTTCCAAAAACTCGATTTTCCTTATTTTCATCAAAATGTTTAATAATATGCGTTCTTCTACATTTATGTAATTTCTTTTCATTTCAGATTCATTTGGAATATAACTGCTACCTTTATTTGATATTGTCATTACTACATTTAATTTTTTTCTCGTCATACAATATAGTTGATATGGCTTTTTTATCATTTCTAAATAATCTTATCAGGTACATATTTAAAAAAATACCTTAGATATAATGAAATATTCATAAAATTTTCTTTTTTGAAATTTTTCAACTCATTCAGGTTAACATTGAACTGAAATTTTAAATCCAAATAAAAATGAATGTGTAATGAAGTATTAAAAATAAGAATGCAATCTCAATCATATTCAGTCAATTTAAAAATGCATATTTTATTGAGACGTATTACTATTTAAGTAAAAATCACATTGGTAATATTCTTATTGCAAAATGCATCCTTTTGGTCATTCATACGAAATACATCCTTCATATGTAATGAAGCAAACACAGTTTTTTTAATGTGTATTTTATTTTCACACACATAAACACGATATTTATAAAAAATATCCTTTCGTTTTCCATCTTTACATCATCCTTTACACAGCCACACACCGACCGAAATATTCTGCAATGCAATTCATACGGAGAAATACATCTAAGTGAAAGTGACTTGATGTCATCCTTTGTTCGGCAATAAATGCACGCTCGAAATTTCTATGGGCGTCTCTGCAATAACTCAATTCCACAAAGAAGGCTTGTACACTAATATATGACGCTACACCAGACAATACATCTTTGGGGCTTATAATTTTATAGCATTGATCAAACATTTTATTTCTTTGAAGTTTTCTATTATTTAGTTTCATGAAGAAAAACACATTAAATTGAGTTTAACTAAACAAATTTTTGATCTTCATAATATTGCGTCAAAAAATATTTTTCAAAAAACAGCACGAGATTAAATCGAAAAATTAACTTTTTTACTGTGTTTACATGTGATTATATCTCATATGTCAGACATATAACTATTACTATAGTATGAATATGTTATTGAACAATTTATAGCTTTACTAATTAAAATTTTTTATATATTATTATCCATTTAAACCATGCAAAAATTTTCAAATTTTTCAAGGCATAAATTTAAGGAGCTCTTCCAGATGGCCGCTAAGTAACTGATTCTTGCTACATCTAACTTTCAAAGATTTACTTTATGTCAATATCATAATAAATTCTTCGTATTAATATTTTGTAAATTTCACGCCCAGCACATATCATAAAACAAGACCATCTATTTAAAGGTTTTTAATGGTAAACCAAATTATTCTAGGGTGGGACAATGTTTGTTACTTTAAATTATTCTTACACATTTTGAATGAAACACTGTTACATTCATGCTATTTATAGTGCAAGTATAGAAAAAGGGGACATTAAACAAGCATGAACAGCTATGAGTAATTTCGGTTTATTGCATAAACTAATTTGTACATAATTTATGTGCATAATACAAACACGCCCATTCCATGTCAATTCTCCAAGTAGGGTTACTATAGATGTTATGCAGTGCTTGTCCACATTGTTATGTATTTTTGTTGCAGTTATACTGATCAAAAACTGAATAATACACATTTAAGTTTTAGTAAAATAATTTGATTATGTTAACTTCATCTTTGTAACGTAATTAAGAAGATAAGGGTAAGGGAAGGGAAGATATTTCATTTTCAATGAAATGGTTGTTAAAATCTAAACAGAGTAATTAAAATAATAATAAAATCTAGAATTATTAATTTGAATCATTATTTTTAATAATACATTAAAAAAATATTGAATTTATTGAATTATTATTGATATTATTTAAAAATTATTTTATTAAAGTTTCAAATTAAATAAATCAAATTTAAGTTACTAACTTTGTTAATGTTATTTATACATACATAATATAGAACACTATTTTCCGTTAAAATACAATTTCTATATTTTTATCCGAATTTTCTGTATGTTTGAAATTTAGACAATAAAATAAATCTTAATTTTATGTATATCACAAAAATTTCGGAAATAGTATTACTTTAAAAAAAAAAAATCGAAATAAATAACATTTTAAAATGATTATAACAATTTTTTTTTCAATTTATTCCAAATAATATAGTGTTGTTTTATATGAAGTAATATTTTTAGTATTGTGAAACAAAAACATAAAAAAAATATCTTTGATGATAAATAAATCTCACAAAAGTTTTCCTATACGATTTTTTACGATTATTCCTCATATAGATTACAGAGTGAAAACATAAGCATTTGAATAACTGAATAAATATTTTTAAGCATAGATATAAATCACAAACATATGATAATATATATTAATAAAATAAAATTATAAGCTTATAATATTTAATTGTTTTTACCTATTATGTATCCATGATTAGATTGGTCAAGAAAGAAAATGTTTTTGGTTAGGAATTTGAAAATTAATTATTCATTGGTTCTCCGGAATATATTATACTGTTATAAAAATTCTTAAAATACGATAATTTCCAATCGTTTGCGTATCACGTAGAAGAAATTTCGGTAAATTCCTTACAGCCAATTTGATTGTTTATGTGAGGTACTTACAATAGTTGTACTAATCACCACTGAATGTCATTCTATCTGTAAGCAATGACTGTAATCAACCAATCCGAACCTGAGTCCTCCTGCATATTTACTCTGGACCAGAAGTTGGGTTCTATTGTATACTAGGGCATGGTTTTGGAATTGGAAGACACCTCAGTTCACACTCCAACAAACGAACCTAGAATTAAACTCCTGCGTCTATGCCAAGAATTATCGCCATAGTTTTTTTGACCATAAATGCATTCTATTAGGATAGAGGATATGAAAGAAAGAATATTCTCCTACCTTCATCTCATATAGTCCTCTTCGAGAAATGCTTTCCAAATTGTAGTAATTGAATCTCACGCACTACAGCACAACATTGTATTTCGGCTCAAGCAAATTATTTTATACATTTGATGTTCTTCACAACTATTTCATATGATTTTAAGAACTGAAAACAATAGAACAAAAGTAAATTCATTTTAATATCTTTGAGCAAATTTGCGAAAAATAATTAAACGCGATTTATATGATTGATGTGATTAATTTAAATAGTTTTGAAAAAAATTATCAATTATTATTCAGAAAAATTACAAATGAGGTAAGCTCCGTTGTTATAAAATGTACAAAAAAAGGTACTTTTAATTAAGAACTAAAATCTAAAATGTCGATATTAATAGCACTAAATACACTACTTTTAATGCATCTGGTTTTTTTTTTCTATTTTGAATCAGAGGCTAATGCCCTTTCTAATCTCAAATTAATACTTTATGATCTCGGAAGAGTAGGAAAAAGAATCATTTAAAGATAATTAGCCAATTAAACCCAGGGCCATGTTTGCAATGGTGCTTCAATCCAATTAGCATTTTTTTTTTATTCTGATCATCTTTATTTACAGTTAACTTTTATTTTTAATTCTATTTACAAAAGCAATTAATTCAATTTTGCATGGATCTAATTGTGATACCGTGTTGTCTTTGCAAATTCAGAATTAAAATATAAGTAAATTCCGAATGTATTTTTAAAATCCAGAATTAAGAATCTTTTACAGGTTTTAATAAGCTTAAAAACGCATTTCGTTTTTCGATTCCCAAAAGTTTTATACAATTAAAAACTAATTATATTTAAAGCAACGAAATCCGTTGTAATACGAATTAATAATTCAAAATGTGACTGCTACTTTTTGACATAATTCGTAATGGTTTCTGTATTATTTTTCTATAATTTAATTTCAAAAAAAGATAATTTAGCATATTATTTCATTTTAATTTTAAAGAACAATCGTTTCAGCTGTATTTAACCTTTTAGAATGATTAATGTTAAACCTTTTAAATGGATTCAATATTAACACTGAAATAATAATTGATGTAATTTTTTGGAATCCTTTTAGAATTTAATATCTGGAAACATCTAGCATAGTTATGATGTTTAATAACTTTTTATTTGTAATTATGTTAAATTTATATTGTTATTAGATATTTCATTGAAATTTTTATAAAACATATTTAATATATAATCTTACTAGAATTATTTCAACACAAACTGATTGAAAAATGTTTTAATAAGTCAGTACACTCAATGCTAAAATTTTCATAAATAGATCCAATACAACAATGGTACGTACATTGCAACAACTTCATTAAACAGACCCAATTTATCATTGCAATTATATTCCTATAACAATTTCTTATTTAAAATTTGATTTTCGCTTATTTATATACTTATTTATTTCACATAACATTTACCGGAATTTAAAATTTTGTAGTACATATATATACATTTATACATAGTGAGAAATATATATGGAATTTTGTCGTGTCAGCATGTATTTGAAAATAGTTTAAATGTATGGTATAAAATTATTAATAGTTCTCATGTTTTATGTGCGAGAGGTGATATACAATGTATATATATTTGTATGTTTTAAAATGAAAATGTTTCATTTGAATGTTTTGTACATCTAAATTTCTAATCCCATTAGCTCAGATCAATGAGGTAAAGTTTCCGGTGGGAACAGTTCCTGGCCTAAGCTACGAATTTTTGTTTTTCACCGAAAATAGAGAGTACGTTAATTTTCCCTTTTGATCTATTTAACTAGAGATCCTTTCGAGAATGCAAAGTGCAGAGGGACATATTGCATTGTAGATGTAGATGATGCTTTTCAACGATCAAAAAAAGACATTAGATGATGAAGTGAATCATATGGTCAAGTGAACATACGGCAATATTTACGAGAAGGGTTTTTCCTAATGCCTTTTGAAAAGAATAAATTTGCCCTCGACTTTAAAAACATTCGCCGTAATTTAATGGTGTTGTTTGTTGCTCAAGGTATCTTAAGAAAAACAACCCTTGTCCACCGAAAAAGCACCTCGCACCACATGGTCGGTATTAAATGACAAAATCCCCTAAAACGAATAACAGTCTTAGAGCAGTACCTGAATGTTTGTTGTGGCCAATGAGGCCAATATAAAAGAACAAAAACAGTGAGACATTCGGTGGAAGAGATCTAAGGCGCAAAAAAGTGGTAATAGAAAGAAAGATGGATGAATAAAATGGACAATCAAGAAGTCCAAAAGAAGTGCTAAAGAAATATGTGAAAAGTGGCAATACTAGAAAAAGAAAAATGAAGTGAAAAAGAAAAGATTCAGAGACGTATTGCTGTGGTACATGCCTATACGAGCTATTTAGCGAGATCAAGAGAAGAGGTTGTCTCTCCATAACAGAAACGATGGAGCCGATAAAATGTAAGCATATCTTTCTGGATGAATGGACATCTGATTCCAGAAAGAGGAGGCCTCTTAACAGAAAGGTTTAACTGGATGGCGTAGAATGATTATTGTCATTCAATATGGTACTTATTAAATTCCTTCTATTAACTCACACTCTCCCAATACATATCTTATACAAATTTTTAATCGTTAATAAAATACTTTTTATTCATCCACTCCAAATACATTTTCTTTGAACTTGTAGTGGATGACAGTTGATGTTAATACAGTCTATTCAAATATTAATTCAGTAATTAAATTAAATTAATTAATTTTAGTTTTTTTTTTAGATTTAAGTTGCGTATATTTACCAATAGATGGCGCCAGATAAACATAAAAAAATGAATGAAAATTATTTATAAAGGACTTTCTGCAATAGAGTGAAAAAAAAGTTGGAATTGGCTTATTTTTTTTTATATTACTTGTTTTATAATGACTAAAATACATTCAAGTTCCCAATATTATTATTGCCTTGTTGGGCAAAGTTTCACTGTGCTTGGAAGTATGCTTTGACCGCCTCGGGCTATTAGTATATATTTTATTTATTTGTGTAATAGGAATTAACATGATTATTGTAGGAAAGTTGAATGTCAGCAAATATAACAACTGAATATGTTAATATAAATAAATATACCTTGCATGTTATTTTTAATGCTAATTATCTTGAATATAATTAAATCATCAGCTCCTTTTAAAAATTGGTTTCCAACCTTTATTTCATATGAATGTAGTTTATCTCTTCTTATTTGTAAACTCCGAAATCTTTTTGAATCTTATTAAATAATTTGGCTTTGTGTTGATAATTTAAAGGATTAACGAGGATTACACTGTAAGAGATTCCGTTTAAATTGTTTTGATGCATTTAATGTGATATAAAATGGAATAATTGCAAAATTTTAGTTAGCATTGTGATTTGAGAATTAAATTTCTTTTAGGTATAAGATAAAACACCGTAATTTTTAAATGAAACATACCAAAAGTAATGAGCCCCATTGAGGACAGCACAAGATACAATCCTCCATACCATTTCTTAACGGCTAATTGAGGTATAGCCTTCAGATCCTTCTGAATTTTATTTTATGGTGCCCTATCGTGTCCCAATCCTTGTGAAATAATATTGCCCTAACTCGAAGTGATTATTTTAAGTTCGGAAACAGAAAAAAATCATGTGGGGCTTGGCCAATGTCACTCATTGAGTTGTTGGAGAAAAAGTCATGCACAATAATTCTTTTGTTCTAAGGTGCATTATCATAGTATAAATCTATGATCTGTCCTTCTACAAATCTGGTCCTTTTAAACGTATTTTGACGTGCAATATTTAGCATACGTTTTCTGCAAAATGCTTAGTGATTCGGTGCACGAAATTTTGTTTGAAAGACACTCTTTGTTCCCCCAATTTTCTCATTGTAAAAATCACAGAGCACTCAAAATGTTTCATTACAAAAATAGCTGTCGTCAACACACTAAAGGGGAATTCGCGCTGAAATTCGGTAATTCAGTACAGTGTTACCAACCTAAGAGAAATTGTAGCCATATCTTTTACACGTGTACGTGCTTCTTTTACAAATAAATTATAAGTTCGGGATACATTTTACACTGAATAATTATATTCAATCAGTCACAAAGTTTAACACTTACTCACAAAAAGAGCATAGATAATTTTATAAGCTGAAATCTGCAATATTTTTATTTTGAGATACATGTTGCTCAAAATAAATAGTTTAATAATAAATTAAGTTTTTTTTATTTTTTACATAAATCATACTATATTTATGTAAAAATTTAAAAAACAAATTAAAGTTGGTAAGTGAAAAATAATACATTTAAAAAAAAATTTCAGAATATATTGGTGTACATAGAATACACGGAATATCAAAAATTAGTAAATGTTATGCAATTGAAACTAATTTAATATCGTGTAACGTTACTTTGTGGCATAATGATGATTTGCAATTTTCTAAGCATTGAAGCAATAATATTTCATGCGAGATTTAATGTAATTTGAGACTACGCTGCAACATCAACAATGGAGTTTTTAAGAATCTTAATGTATGCTCTATGTTTTCCGCCAACTTCACTGCATATGCAAGATAGGCATATTAAATCTGGTGACTAAATAGAGGTATTTTAAATCATTGGCATACTGAAAAATCCACTGAATTCCAAGCTGTGAACTGCCAAACAGATGTCTGCTTATTATCTTGTAATATCTTGAAGTATTTAAAACGATCCATCGTAATTTCAAAGAAGATTTATTTCGTAACACCTGTAGCCGACATTGACCCCTTCTTCCCAAACTACAACTCCCCCACCACCATTGTTGGAACGACATTTATGAAATACAACGACATTTAGGAATTACAATTCTTTGTCTGTTGAAAGATACATTTTGCAGCATCCATCACTTGCGAAAATATTATATTTACTCTCACTAAAAAGGACAGTTTTCCAAAAATCCAAATCCTTACGGATATAATCTTTCTTTGACTCTCTTGATATGAGATAATTTTTTCGTGGAGCATTGCCATGAAATCATTCAGATCGAAGGGTTCTTCGAAGCGTTTTCGAATTAACCCTTACTAGATTTCGCAGCAACATACTCAGTTAATTAAGGAGTAGAACATTTCAGATTTCTCACTTTTGTCATCACAGTTCAAGCATATCGATCAGTGAAAATCCTTAGCCTACCATTACGAGGTTTGTTAAAGATATGTTCCAATTGTTATGGATTTCCTTGTAATAGTTTTGGGGTATAGACCGTATCCTTGTAATAACTACTGAATTTTCTGAGAGAGAATTTCTGTTTCTTCTTAATTTAACTTAATGACAAATGTCAATATCAATTTTCTATCTTGGAGACATTTTAGTTGCAACAATAACAACACAAATTGCTCAATGTATAATCAAGCCTCCATTTTAAATAACGACTTCCACTGTTTGTTCCCACCTCCTGAAATAAAGGTGAAATTCTATGACGTTCTACAAAATCACACCATTTTATAAAATATTGTTTAATTTATAAAATGTAACGTAGTCATAAATATAATTCGTTTAAAATATTATGATTTCTTCAATACCATTAGTTTAATAAGTGTATATTCTTTGCTACTGATAAACTGTATTTGTATTTTAAAATATTATATGTATTATTAATATATTATATGTATTTATTATGTGTATTATTTTGATAGATTTATATGTAAACATACAATTAAGAGAATGTTTAGAAAAAAAATATATATTTTTCAATGCCACTTTAAATATAAATTAATCTCAAATGCTATACTTCCGTAAAAACATCAATAAAAAAATATAAGATAACGGAAATTGAAATAAATTTTTATTTTTATAAAATAATAATGGGAGAATTATATAAAATGCATGGGAGAATTATATAAAAAATTCTAGTTAACATCTGGGAAAATACAAAATGCAAATTTATGTTTTTTGCAAATTTTCACAAATTAGAAAATATTTTAACTACTTACCTATAAGATTTTATATTTTAAGACTTTTAATTAGAACTTTACTAATAATTGTTAAAAGGCTGTGGCAATAGTTTCTAGCTAAAAGTAAGTTCACAACTATTGCCATGAAATTATTATAAAGACAAAAAAAAGAAAAAAAAATAGTTTTTTTTTTTTGCTGATAAAGGCAAAACATATGCTTGATATGTTTTGAAGTCCTAAAATCAAAAAATTCTTTTATTGATATAATATGCTTAAAAATATTTTAGAAGACGAAATAATCTATTCTTCAAATTTGTTTGAAACATTTAACAAACTGATTTCTTGGAAGCTACATTTTCAGTTTCATTTATGCTATTTAGGATTTATAGTTTAAATCAAATATAAAGGAAAAAAATCTAAAATGCAAGTGAATTATATTTCCATCAAACTTTTCTTCCATAAAATCTTTGATAAAATATTCCCATTATCTGTCAGAAATAAATTATTGATTTCTTAAAAGACCATAATGAAATATTGAAAAAAAATAATAATAAATTTCCTTGAAATTAAGAGGCCATGGCAAATAAATAACTTCATAAAAACTACTAATGTTTGAAAATAGTTTTTCTTTGTAATGAAATTTTTTTTCCAAGTAAATGACAATACTGTTTTGTTAATTCTCCGTTATGGCTGCAAAAATCTTTACAGCATGACAGGCACCTAACAGCTACTGCTAATTCAGAAAATAAAGTGTCGATAGAATCTTTTTGGAAAATTTTTCTCTAACATACTTTCTATAGAAGATACAAAAGTAAATCAATTTCATTTTTCTTGTTTTTTTTCATATAAGATGTCACAAAAATATCTAGCAAGAGTTCGATAAAAAGTACCAAGTAAAATAACACAACCTATGAGATTATTTTTACAGTAAAATTGAATCGAAAGCTACTTTGTGTCACACAAAAAAAAAATAATTGTTTTACTTCCGTTTTTAGTAGTCTGTATTGTTTTATTTTTCATTTGCTATATTTTCTTGATTGATTTGATCGATGATATATTGTTTATATTGGCTAATAGAAGTCTATATTAAAAATGTGTTAGATTTTCATAAAAAAAATTCAGAATTTCTTTAATTGTAAAAGGACATTTGGTATTAAAATATTGGTTTAAAAATTGAAGTAATCTAATTAAAACTGATTAAATCTGTAAATTAATAGACTTTAGACACGTCTTGATTGGTAATTATTATATGGTTGATACAAATATAGTTATACAAACGAAATGTAACCATTTAATATGGTAAATGCTTAAATACAAAAAAAGGCCTGCATTTCTTTCAAATTATAGCATAATAATATACCTTTTTCAATCAAAATATGTATTATTAGTATTTATTTGAAACAAACTAATATACTATTCTCGAAATAACTATTCATAAATTATTTAATTTTAAGTATAGTATTTCATAAATAAATAGTTCTCTGGACATGTGGAATAGGAATGCCAGTCCATGTTGCATCCACACATTTTGAATTTCATATAGTGCCATCAAGTAGACTATATCGAAGCAATTTTTAACAATTGCTTAACACAAACGTATTTGATTAGTTACTAACCTGATGAATGGTCCATTCCATAGAAATGATAAAATTGTGTGTAATGTATTATTAAGCAGTTCAAACCACAAGATGTCGATTAACAAGAGATTTTGAAACCGACAATCATCGAGTGTTGTATGTACCGATATACCTCACTGGAAAATTGTGGAGTTGAATCCATTGGCATCCCTACCACATTGTAAAGTGAAGCCATTGTATTACATATACTTTTAAATCTGATCGCTGATATGGTAACAAACTGGAATGAGACAATCGCCATACTTCAGAAAAAATCGCGATTCGTCACAAAACATTATACCATGCCCATTCATTGTATTTGGTTGGTTTTATGGTATTCTTTTGTATTTTGTTGTCTCAGCCTATACCAGACCTATAGTGCCGTCAAGAAGAGCACCACTTAAGTGGTTCAGGTTCTGTACATATAAGTATATATATATACACTCAAAGGTCAGAAATATACGACGAATCTATTTCACCAGGTTTGCTGCAGACCTTAATTATCACACGGCGTGATACGTGAAACCACAAAGGGCCCACTTTGAAAACAGGCTGAAACTACGACTTATTCAGTCACTTCAGAGAAAACGACGACACTTCTATCGACAAGTCGCAAGAGCTCTTCATTTTCTTCCCCAAAAACTTGACTTTAAGAAAATCAGCTAAGTCAGCTTCCTTCGATTTTCTTTGGAGTCGATACTTCTTCAACCTATGATCTATCACCAATCCCGATGCAGCAAAGCATCTAATCCATGCCTCGTCTGTAATTGTTTCGACTTATGAAGATCGAGCAGCCAATCGCTAATTTCATGTGGTCTTATTATCTATGACACTGATTATTTGCTATCAGATTTGAGTTAAAAGTCGTTCTCATTAATACAAAACATTAATTGCATGTAGTAATATAAGTATCCACAACACTGCTTATCTGCTGGGAAATTTTCTTACACAAGCAATAAAATAAAAATTTTCAAATTAGAATCTCGAATGAATTAAATTTCCTAAAATATTCAGAATTTTTTTGATTAAACATTTGAAATGTAAATAAGATATATGCAGGAAAAATATGAATATATGTTGATATGATATAAATTTTAACATTGCACATGAACAATCAAATTCAAGCATAGTTGCGTGGAATTTTATTTTTTTTATTAAACGATTTGTTTAATTTTGTTGATTAATAATGGTCACCAAATTTAACAAAAATAACAATAGTTACATTGTCGACTTAAGTTATTGTTGTTATTAAGTTATTGTTGTTAATTGTACGGGTACATGGCTAAGGGTAATATGCAGTTTTACTTTTAGCGAGGAATCACGGGGGCTGAAGATTCACTAAGCCTCAAGATAACGATCTACGATTATATTAGACAGGGACCTACGGTCCAAAGTGGATTCCGAACCCTTACATGCATCCATGGTGCTGCCGCGACTCGAACCTGATACATGCGGCACAGTTATGTAATCGGACATTCACGCCATCGACGTAAATTATCATTTACAATGTGAATATTAACCTTATAGTGAAATTACGAGAAGAGTAATATTATGAAATTATTTGGAACAACAATATTGAATAATTCCTCTTTTTTCATCAGAACTTATTTTTTAAGAAAATATGATAATTGCCTTACAAATACGATAATAATAAAACTTTTTTCAAACTTATTTAATTAATACTTCAAAAAGCAGCGAAACAAAACAGCATGTAGTACATATGCTATTTCGAATACTGATACTTAGAAGTACGGATTGATGATGATTTCTTGGTAACATGGCTTTCCTTTCCTTGAATTGGATTTTCTCGTAAATGAAGAAATTTCCTGTTACAAGGAGGTCGCTCTACTTCTACATTCTCCAGACAAAATTTGTTCTTTTCCCCAGTTAGTGAGATCTGCCGTACGATTGAATAAACACTGAGTATGTCTTTCTAATAACTTTCTCACTTTTTTTTTCATATCCTTTTCTTCTCATTCATTTTTCAAACCACACAGTGGAGGCTGTTAATATATATTCACTGTCATATTATACAGCAACAGCGAATTTTTTTGTAACGAAGCAAGGCAATTACCATTTCTTTTATTAGAGCAAATTATGAAAATAAATCTTTTGAGCAAGCTTAAAAGAATCCCTTTATAAGGTGTTGACTATTCATGATTGTGCCGTTTAGAGGTGATAACTTCAACTCCTTCTCTTTGGAATCAATTTGCATAATTTCTAGCTAATTGCCCAGAAGCAAAAAAAACTCCGGAAAGGGGAGAAATGATAAGTTAAAGAATTGGTAAATGTTTTATTTGGCTTTTGTGGTAAATTTATTTTATGTTCATGGGTAATAAGAAAGTCTTTCGATTCTGCAAATTCATGAATATTCATGCAATGATAGCAAATTGTCTCTAGTACAAAGCGAACGCCTCAGTTTCATTGATTTTAATTTTTACAGTAAACATGTCATGTGTAGCTGTGGATCCATAAATCTCAGTGAATGATATTAAATATTTAAATTGAGTTCATCCTTATAAGCACTGTGAAAGGTAAGTGTTCCACAAGGTAAATGCAAATCTACGTAACCCTATGTAAAGCTAAGAAGAATAATGTTTATAATTTCCTATATTTAAATAGGTTAGTGTTATTTCGAATGTTGGACAATACATTTTGTGGTAATTGAATTTAGAATTAAAACACTTTCAACGTTTCCCAGAAGGGAAGAAGATGTCACTTCAATTGGGAACGAAAACAACAGAGCAGCATTTGCGGATGTAAGTGTTTTGTAACTTTCTCCTCTCTTCTTTAATTCCTTAAATTCGTCCTTCCTCTCCAACAAATGTATTATGATCTTCCCTGGTTTGGATAAAGAATTATTCAGTTCGACTTCCTTTATCGAGTTTCGAACCAGAATATGTTCTATGTAATCATGTGTACTATCCATATTATATCCGTACAGCTTAGGATCTTGCTTTAAAAAAATAAATCATAGATTTTTAAATTCTTCTAATCAGCAATACTTACGGGTTTATTAATAAAAATACATCTAAAATATGAATTTTAACTTATAAATAATTATATGCTTTAATGAATTAAGACATATTAAACATTTAAAAAGCTAATTAAAATGGTAGAGTTTTTAATTCTTTACCTTTTATCTCCTTCTTGAGCAACAGTTCCATGGTGGGCTCAATGGCGACTGCATACGAAAAGAAGTATTTACGTAGACTTCTTGTTGAAGTTCAAACTAATGATGTTTCTGATGATTTCTTTTAGAAGATAATTTTTAAGATCATGAAACATTTGGCGAACATGATATTTCTGGAAATAAAGTAGTGAATAACAATTTCTTCAACTTCTTCTTTTTATGTGTTCATCAAAAAATGTCGTACATTGGAGAAAAAAAAATTCAGACAGAATGATCATAATTCTTCTTCTTCAATGGCACAACAGCCCCATGATGTGCAAAGACCGTCTGCCTGCTGGCAGATTTCGAGATAATATTTTTTTTTTTTTACTGGGTATGACTGTCAGTCCTATGTCCAACACTCTACAATCATATTAGACCAGAATCTACTGTTTAATGTGGATTCCAAGCAACTATAAACATATATGTCACCACCTGACTCGACCCCGAAACCTTGGTACGGAGCCCCAGAGCACTAGTCACGCATCCAACATGCTCCAATCGTTCACCTTTACAATTACCTTTTAATATTGTTACTCAATAGCTTCAGTACAATATAAGAAATATATTTCACAATACATACTTCATTTATCATCTTTAAATAAACCTTGAATTACGAAATTCAATTAAAGGATTTGAATGATACGATACTTAAGTTATTAATTATAAGTAAGCAGCGTTCTATATATATTTGCCATGTAACTAAAAATAGATCAGAGACTAAAATTTCCCCTTTACACGTATCACAGATCAAAGCGGAACTGTATAATAGAGCCTATGTAATGATGCTCGTACGCTCTTAGTATAAGTTCGCATTTACAACAGAATACATACATTCTTAGATTACTTTCTATGACTTTCGCTTATTTCACGACGTTTTAAGCTTAAAACTCGTAATATCTCCAAGAAATTATTCACTTATAATTGTATTTATACCGTTTTTCAATTTTATGTTACTATATTACGTTGTCATATGTTGTTATGCCACTATGTTGAGTTGTTATAACTCTGTTGCATTTATACGTACATAAGTAAAACACTACTAAGTAGTGAGTAAAGTATTTATTATATTATACTGTTAAGTATTTAACAGTAAAATCTAACACATACTATATTAACAGTATTACTATATTATGCTATTAAGTAAGTATTTATTATACTGTTTAAAAAAATTTCAAGAATATAGCAAAATATAGTGATTTATCGATAAGTAATTCTGAAGGAAAATTATTGTTTATAGATTAAAAATTTTTAATTTAAACTATCGAAATAAGAAATTTCAGATTTTTAGATAGCATATATATGTTTTTATTTTATATTATTATTTTTTATTATTTATACGTGACCTCTCGTTACCTGGGACGTCTTGCTTCTTATACTCGTATTTCCATATGAAATATATTTCTACTCAAATGAGTCTTCATTGCATGATCGCCCATTGCTCTATTCCATAAATGATTATCTATCTGATAGAAAATTTAATTACATGCATAACTTTGTAATCAAGTATAGTTTATACTTTTATTTCAATATTTCTCTTTAAATCAAATTTTAAAACATTTTTACTTCAATGAAACAATGATTAGTTTTTTTCACAAATACAATTTTACTTTATTGCAAGTGCCAGTAATTTACCAAAAACATTTTAGATCCGTCTATGTTCTTTTCTACAATACAAATAAGACTTTTCTGATGCTCCATATACGCTCTATATAGTGAATTTTATTACTGCTATTATGTAGATGCTTCATTCTCCGAACACCACACAAACTTCAGTCAAACTTTATTTACTTCCATTAAAAGGGCTTTGAATAAAAGAACTGACCGTTGCATGGCTTCATTTCCATTCTTTATCCTTCGATCCAATTTGCTTCAGAGATATGTTGTGGCCTCGAGAAGCTCAAGGAAAATCAATAGATTTTCCTGTTTTCCTATATCGCACACGAAGGAAAAATTCCGGATTCGAATTTTTGCTTTCCATTACTGGTCGTTCATGCATGAACTCGAAACTGCCGAGCTGCTCAAACATTAAGAATCGATTGGTTTTTCTAGAATTTTTACCCTTCTCTAGATCTCTTTTTTTTTTACTTCTACTTAATCTTTCCTTCCTTTTTTTTAAATACATTCTTAATGTAAACAGTACAAAATGGAGCTATTGGCTGACCAATCTCTGAAGAATTGCGATTTACTTGCTAGATTGTGTGCTTGAGGAACACTTGGTTCTTCTTTTTTTTGCCATTTTTATTTTCTTCCTTCGCATAGATTTCATTTTATTTCCTCGACAATGCCATCGAAAAGTTAAATTAAGTTTAAATGAACAAAAAGGATTCTTATCTTAGGGTCTTTCGATTGTTGCACAAAACTATCTGAAGAGAGAGTAAATTACAGTGTCTGAGATAAGGTCACGTTTCCGCTATGCGATTAGATTGTAAAGCTCGTATTTTCTTGAACAAAATTGATTGCTCTTTTTCTGGAAAATAAATACAAAATTATATATGCTTTCAATTTATTTTTCTACTGGAAGTTATATACTTAAAAATCACGATTTATGCATCTCAGAAGTTTTTTATATAAGATTTTAGAAATTAAGTATCATTTGAACAAAATTTACAGAGTAATTCTTTCTGAAAAATACGAAATTTAAGTGCTTTAAACAACATTTTGTCCTTTTAAATAACCATTTATTGCAACACAACCGAAATTGTATATTCTTCAGAAATTTTCATCTTTCTGTTAATATAGAAATAAAAATGTTATTTTCATACAATAATTACAGTTTATTTCTTGGAATATAGACATAACATTAATTGTTTTAATATTCTTATGAAAAACTATCACTGAAACATTTCATGATAATTAAAAAGCATTTATACCTTTGTTATATTTCATAAATTTTTAAATTTCAGCCTGTATAAATGGATTCTTAATGGAAATAAGTTTTTAGTAATTCAATATTTCACACAAAATCAATTGTTTTTTCCCAGAAAAAGTTAATAAACCACATAATCTTTCTTTTTTTAAAAATATTTTCTTAATGTAAACATTACAAAATGAAGCTATTGGTTGAGCAATCTTTGAAGAATTGCGATTTACGTTTGAGGAACACTTGGTTCTTCTTTTTTTTTTGCCATTTTTATTTTCTTCTTTCGCATAGATTTCATTTTATTTCCTCGACAATGCCATCGAAAATTTAAATTAAGTTTAAATGAACAAAAAGAGTCTTATCTTAGGGTCTTCCGATTGTTGCAGAAAACTATCTGGAGAGAGAGTAAATTACAATGTCTGAGATAAGGTCACGTTTCCGTTCAGCGATTAGATTGTAAAGCTCGTATTTTCTTGAACAAAATTGATTGCTCTTTTTTCTGGAAATTAAATACAGAATTATATATGCTTTAAATTTTATTTTATCCAATTAAATGGACATGTACTGTAAGTTATGTACTTAAAATTAATGATTTATTCGTCTTATAAGCTTTTAATTTACATCATATATAAGGTTTTCGAAATTAAGTATCATTTGAAGACAGTTTATTGAAGTTTTTTCCTGGAATATAAAAAACTTTAAATAATATTTTATCCTTTTTAATAAATATGTATTACAATATTTCCAAAATCGTTATATTCTTCAGAAATTTTCGTCTTCCTATTAATATAGAAATAGAAATATACTTTTCATAAAATAATTACACTTGATTAAAATTCGTTATTTACTTCCTGGAAAATAAATATTATATGAATTGTTTACATTTTTTTAAATACCTCTCTATTAACTATTCATTTTAATTACACAATATATATTCCTATGTCACATATTCATAAATGTTAAAATTTCAGCCGGTATAAAAGGATTTTTAGTGCAAATAAGATTGTATTAATTCATTTATTTCATACAAAATTGATTGTTTTTTTCTAGAAAAACAATCAATTTTCTAGGAAAATTGCTGCTTTATTTGTTTTTAATTTTTTTTTAAATAACTATATTTAAACTATTTGTTTTAATTATAAATTCTGCATTCCTATATCTGATATTGATAAATTTTAGAATTTCAGCCTGTATAAATAGATTGCTAATGGAAATAAGTTTTCAGTAATTCCTTTATTTTACACAAAATCGATTGTTTTTTTCCTAAAAAAAATCAATAAACTGCATAATCTTTCTGTTTTTTAATGCATTCTTAATGTAAACAGTACAAAATGGAGCTATTGGCTGACCAATCTCTGAAGTTTGTCTGCTTGAAGAACACTTGGTTCTTCTTTTTTTTTACCATTGTTATTTTCTTCTTTCGCATAGATTTCATTTTGTTTCCTCGACAATGCCATCGGAAAGTTAAATTAAGTTTAAATTAACAAAAAGGGTCTTATCTTAGGGTCTTTCGATTGTTGCACAAAACTATCTGGAGAGAGAGTAAATTACAGTGTCTGAGATAAGATCACGTTTCCGCTTTGCGATTAGATTGTAAAGCTCGTGTTTTCTTGAACAAAATGTATTGCTCTTTTTCTAGAAAATAAATACAAAATTATATATCTTTTAAATTTATTTTTATCCAATTAAATGGACATCTACTGTAAGTTATGTATTTAAAAATCACCATCTTAGAAGCTTTTAATATAAGATTTTCGAAATTAAGTGTCATTTGAACTAACTTTATTGAGGATATCTTTCTGAAAAATAAAAGAAATGATATATCTTAAACAATATTTTATACTTTTAAATAACCATTTATTGCAACACTACAGAAATTGCATATTCTTCAGAAATTTTCATTTTCCTATTGATATAGAAATAGAATATAACTTTCATAAAATAATTACAAATTTTTTCCTGGGAAATAAATATAAGTTTGCTTTAATTCCTTTTTTGAAATAACTATCTATTAAACTTTTCATTTTAATTATAAATTATGCATTCCTATATTATTTATTCAGCAATTTTTAAATTTCAGCCAGTATAATTGGATTCTTAATGGAAATAATATTTTAGCAATTAATTTATTTTATACAAAATTGATGGTTTTTTCATAGAAAATCATTCAATTTTTTAGGAAAATTGTTATTTTACTTGTTTTAATTTTCTTAAAAATTAAAATGGATTTGGATAACTGAAATTTTAAAGTATATCTATTAAACTATTCGTTTTAATTACACAATTTACATTCATTTGAGGAATACTTCGTTGAACACATTCTTGTGGAACACTTGTTCTTTTTTTTTTTTTTTTTTTTTTGCCATTATTATTTTCTTCCTTCACATATATTTAATTTTATTTCCTCGAAAATGCCATCGAACAGTTAAATTAAGTTTAAATGAACAAAGAGGGTCTCATCTTAGGGTCTTTCAAATATTGCACAAAACTATCTGAAGAGAGAGTAAATTACAGTGTCTGTATTTACTCTCTCTGAGATAAGGTCACGTTTCTGCTCTGCGATTAGATTGTAAAGCTCCTGTTTTCTTGAACAAAATTGATTGCTCTTTTTCTGGAAAATAAGTACAAAATTATATATACCTTAAATTTCTTTTTAACCAATTAAATGGACATCTACTGTAAGTTATATATTTAAAAATCGCGATTTCTTCATCATAGAAGCTTTTAAACTCCACCATATATACGATTTTTCGAAATTAAGTATTATTTGAACAACGTTTATTGAGAATTTATTCATAAAAATTAAAAATGTATGTGTCTTAAACGATATTTTATCCTTGAAATTAACCATTTATTGCAAAATTTCGGAAATTGTTATATTCTTAAGAAATTTTCATTTTCCTATTAATATACAAAAATTAATATAATTTCCTTAAAATAATTACATTTGAACGATTTTATTCTTTTTTCCTGGAAAATAAATATAATTTTAATTGTTAATTTTTTTTAATAACTTTATATTAAACTTTTATTTTAATTACAAATTATGTATTCATTTGTCATATATCCATAAATTTTAAAATTCCAGGCAGTATAAAAGGATTCTTAATGGAAATAAGATTTTATTAATTCATTTCTTTTATATAAAATTTATGGTTTTACCTAGAAAATCAATCAATTTTCTACGAAAATTGTTACTTTATTTGTTTTAATTTTTTTAAATAATTATATAATAAAATATTAATTGTTGTCATATATTCATAAATTTTAAAATTTCAGCCATTATAAATAGATTTTTAATGGGAATAAGATTTTAGTAATTCATTTATTTTATACAAAATTGATTGTTTTTTCTTGAAAATAGAAACAAATAACTTGTTATTTTAAGTTTGAATTCGACCTTTAGAATAATTGTTACATTTTAAGCTTTGCCACGTCATTAATTTTTAATCTTTTCTTCAAACGAGCACAAAGACAAATTATTTTTATAATCAATTTTTAATGAAGTTATTCCATCTGTTCTAAAAATAAATTATTCAAATCTTCGCAGCTTTTAATTTTTTTTAACCAAATATATTTTTAAATTAAAATTTTTACTTTTAAGCTTATAATTTGTTTTCAGTCAATAAGTGAATATTAATATTATTTTCGTAACGATGGTTGCGTATTTATTTGAAAATAATAAGAAATATCTGTGTATATTTGGAAGAAATAATTATAAAAATTATCGGAAATGACGAAGTTTGTATTTAAGTTTTCATATAATGCAAAAAAGGAAAAATTAAATTTATAAATTATAAGTGTAAGATAAATTTTCAAAGCATATTTACATGCAAAAAAGAATGTTCTTATTATTATAATCATTGTAAAGAATAATTCAAACAAAGTTACTTAAACACTATTATTAAAAAAAAGTTAATTTGCTAATAAAAATACACTGAAGTGACAAAAGTCATGGGATACCTCTAAATATCGTGTCGGCCCTCC
>BPLQ01001044.1:47408-60122 GCA_021605075.1 Caerostris darwini | reverse complement strand
ATAACTTGAACAGAAATGAAAGCTCTGCGAAAGCACTGCGCATTTATACCTGTTCTACGCGATGCTACTGCCATCTGAAAATTTGCATATTGCTATCCCATGACTTTTGTCACTTCAGTGTATATACAGTGTATTTATTCGTGTTAGACAGAAACATACCATTTTTTTTTATTTTAATATTTTTATTATATAATCAAATTTAAATCTTCGAGAAAAGCTTTTTGAGTAAGTTTTATGCATTGTTGACAAAAATGCAATACCCTAAGAAGTAGTCCAGCTGTCGAATAACGTGCCATAATTTCCACTGTGTCTCTTTGATTCTTTAAAGTATTTAAGGATATCGTACCACTGTAAAAACTCTACAAACATTAAACCTATAACGTCTTCAAGAAGAGGGCCAATTTCAGATTCATGGGAATACTTTAATTTTTATTTACAATCATTAAATACATACAGATACAGAAATCTGGGTTATTATGCAGAGAAACGAAAATTTAAATTAAAAAATTATCCCAAGTGCATGATTAAATCACAAGTGCAGTTCATTTCAAGATCAGAATTTTTTTGGATTTCACGAATCTCCGTTGAATCTGATTGCCTGGTGGCAAAGCCCTAAAATATCACACGGCAACAATCCGATTTGACAAACGAAAACTGAAAAGTCCGAAACCGAAACTGACTGAGAAGTGTCTTCTCAGTCATGCTTCATGCTAGCTTCCGTCACTTCTCATTGGAATAGACATTTCTCAGCTCAAGATCTATCATCAATCACGATGGAGCTACTCATGGTGTAATCCATACTCAATCTGTAATTATTTTGACTTGTGAAAGACATTCACACAGATTTCCTGAGTTCCATTATATATGACACTGATTATCCGCTATCAGATTTGAGAGGCAGGAAGTTCTCATTTGTACAAAACACCAATTATATGTAATGTAACTACAAAAATAATGCTTGCTTGCTGTCAAATTTGAGTGATGGGTTGTTATTATGTACTTGTCAAATAACATACATTCCTTTCTCCTTGGAATGAAATGCCAAAATCCTTCCTGTGAGAAAAGTGCTACACTGCTAATGTAACTTTAACTTCTGTCTATTTTCTGGCTTGTTCGACAAATGAACCATGAGTGAAGTTTAAAAAGGATAAATCAACAAAGAAAAAACAGTATTTTAGTAGCAGTAGCAAGTGAATTATAAAATAATTTTTAAAATTCTATGAAACATACATTTTTTGCATTACGTATTGCAATATTTTTATTTTTATTATCAGCACCGTAAATAAAAACCTAGGAATTGTAAAATTCCGTTTTGTTCACGAAGTTGAAAAATTTTTTTAACTTTTTTTAAGTGAAATTTTAAAAAAATAAATAAGTAGGCAATTGTTTTTAAATTGATATACTATCTTTCATGAATTTAAAATTCGAGGTAAAGAAATCGATAAAAATTTGTTTGATACCAATTATTCATATTTCATTTCCGAAATATTCTGATGCTACGAATTATGATTTTTTTTTCTAAATGTAACATTTAATCATGCATATCAAGATAAAAAGAAATTTCAGAATGAAATATTTTTGCAGAAAAAAAAATCGAGATAATTATCTGTGATTTTTAATAAAAAGGGATTAGTTAAAACAATGAAACTGATCTTTATTAAAAAGAAAATTTTCATATTACAATTGAATATTCGGCATTTTTTTATTGTCCATTATTTTCAAAAATTAATTAATGACATTATTAACACTTTATGCTTTCGACTAAGATGTAAGGATTTCTTCTATTTTTAGCTTCTAATTAATGAAGAATGAAAACCGATGAAACATTTTTCAGAGAAAAGAAATATTTTCATATATAAAAAAAACATATTTTATTTTTAATGGCGCTATCGCAAAGAATAAATTTTATATATTGAAACGTATAATAAAGCAGAAGTGGACATCTTATAATCAGCATTTAGAAAGTAGCATTTATTTACAAGCAAATTAAAATTAAGAATTATTTCACGATTGAATTTTGTCACGAAAGCAACATTTATTTACAAGCAATTTAAAAGTAATAATTTTTCACTATTGAATTTTTTTCATGAAAATAACATTTATTTACAAAAAAATTCTTAATACAAAATTTACGAATCAGAGACAGAGAACAAATTCTTAATATCAAATTAAGAATTTTTTTTCGATTATTTCCTGTTTTTTACTTACATTTCTTTTTATATACTTTTGAATTTTGTTTTAATATTCAATTAAATACCTAAATTCTAATTTAATCTATGCATAATTATTTAAAAACCACCCAAACTTTCGAATGTAGTGATCATGTCATGATAAAACATTTTTTGTCATATTTATCATCAGTCTATTCAAAGATTCATTATTGTAAATTATTTCTTAAATCTAAGGGGGTGTTTTCTCCTATTTTTGGTGAAGTTGCCGTTTCGCTTTTACTCCCTTTCAAGATGCATTTCTAAACTATAATTTCGACTATATCCTACATCTGCATGCCTGGGAAAAAGTGTACTAACAATTTTTGCTACTATTTTTTTGTATTGCTTCTCCAAGAAGATGCTTAAATATAAATGCAGCAATTTTTTGTTGATTTTTCTAATATAAAAATTTATATTTTAAGTAAATTTTATAAACAAAAATTAAATTTCATTTAGGACCTATTTCCCTATAGATAACGAAATATGCTGTGCCTATTTGAATTTAGTACAAAAATTGCACATGTTTAACTTATTTTCGAAACTAATTTCAAAATATCTGTAGTTTGATGATGGGATACGCTTTTCTGATATTGTAGAGGAAACTGCCATCCAGATAACATGGAACCTGTTGAAAGCATAGACTTTAGCTTAACATTTTTTTAGAAAAATATTTTATAAAGATTAACATAAAAAAATAAACAATAATTATTTTTCGGGTGTAAGCAGCAATCACTTAATCAATATGATAAGTGATTACATTATGTAAATTCTTTAATAATTGCAGATAGGGCTCTCTATTATTACTTTATTGTCTAATTTAGTGATAGAATGACCTTGGATAAGGCGTCTAGTACTTGAAAACCACAAACAAAAATTACAATTCATCATAATCTAAAATTTCTTTTGTCTACTGTTAAAAATATTTCGCCACATTGTTTATAATCATGATAGAAATGTTTAAAAGCAAGTATCAATTTTGTTTGATTACATAGGAAATTATTTAGTTTTTTTAATAATATTAGTCTTATTTAACATCCACTTTAAACCGTAGGTCCTGATCTAACCGTAGGTCCTGAGCTGGCAACCCTACCGCGTAAAAAGAAAAGCACCTCTGTCTCGAAATTTATCAGTAGGCAGACGGCTTTGGCCCAGCATGGGGCTATTGCGCTAATGAAGAAGAAGAAGAATATCTAAAAATATTGAAAGTCAAACAATCTCAGTACCAATATTTTGTGAAAAGACATTTTGTTAAAGGAATTAATGAATAAACTTATAGGATAATCACAAATTTTTAGATTGGAAAAAAATGAGTTTTAGTTGATATTTGTAATAGAAATTTGCAAAATTAATTGTATTTGAAAAAAGGCTGACCCCTTTTACATTGTTTAGAAATTAAAATAATAAAATGCCTAATGTAATATATATATTAAATATATAAAATGCTTATCCCTGCTATTTGTCTAATGCAAAAAATTCTACTAAAACTATTACAAAGGTGGCTAAAGTAATAAGCATTTTGACTTAAAATTATGAAAGGTAAAATATCTATAATTGAAAAGCTAGTCAAAACAAATTTATATATTATTGGTACAATGGTATAGGAGGACATTTAATTTATATAAATATATTGTAGCGTATGTTTGGTTGTGCAACTCTGGATTGTAACTGAATGTGGTTGGGTTGAGACTTGAGACACAAGTTTGAGAACACACAGCTTTATTTACACATTCACAAACATCACACAACAATTACAGACATACAATGTTTAACACGTTTAAAAACATATAATTAAAGATTTGTGAAAAGTTCCTTTTTTAAGCCTAAAATAAAATTCTCAGGTAGCTGGATGCGTAAATTATACTTGCTCTCAAGCTGAGTGTCTGTAGGTCAAATATTACGCAGGGTTGCGTTGAATATATTTCCTCTTGAGATGAGAGATTACAAACTAAACGTTTCTGAACGACAACACGTGTTGTACTGTACTTCCTCTCGGGTGAGACTCTCGTGGCCTACTGACCATTTCTCCTGAACTCCACAAGCTACGCTCTTGCAGTGCATAGGAGGAAGCACGGTTACATTATCACTTATTTATTGTCACCATTGATTTCTTCATAACTCTTGTTAATAATTATTTAAACTTTCATTCTTCATTCAGATATAAAACATTTAGAATATAAGTGTGTAATTTAAAATTAAAATATTTGAAAATATTTTTTATTTCAAAATAAATTACATAAACCAAAAATCAATCTCATATTAAAATTTAGTCCGTGTATGATGAAATAAAATTAAAATTTTTAAAATGAAATGATACAGCTGATATGGATTAAATTTTCAAATTACTTGTCTGAATGGTTTTTATACATAAAATTTATTTTAACGAAAAACCTTTCAAAGGATTATTCACCATTACAAATTACATCCAATGAAAAAAAGAAATTTAATTAAAATTTTATAATTTAAAAAGTTATCTAACACAGCTGGAATTTAAAATAAGTTTGATGTAATTTAACAAAATCAATTTACAATATATTCTTTCGAAGAGAAAAAAAAATCCTTACCAACTTTTCATTTTTATTTTTATAGAACTTTTAAATTTTTTAATATAAACTTTTTAAAATTTATTTACAAATAGTAAAAATAAAATTATGCATTGAAAATAATATATTGAATGGATCTATTTACCCTTTTTTTAATACTTTAACCTTTTTAAATGGATCTATTTACTACTTTTTTAAATCTTTCTTACACATTCGTTACCCTTTTTAAATGGATCTACGTATTTACCCCTTTTTTTATTGTTTTTACACCTGTTTTATCCTTTTTAAGTGGATCTATTTTTTTATCTTTTTTACACCTTTTCTACCCTTTTTAAATGGATCTATTTACCCCCTTTTTTTACCTTTTTAATTGAATCTATTCACTCCTTTTTTTTTTTTATCTTTTTATAACTTTTTTTATCCTTTTTAAATTGATCTATTTATTCCTTTTTTGATCGTTTTATACCATTTTTATCCTTTTTAAATGGATCTATTCACCCCTTTTTTTCAGTTTTTACACTTTTTTTTTGCCTTTTTTAAATGAATCTATTTACTTTTTTCTTTATCTTTTGTACACCTTTTTTTCCTCTTTTAAAAAGATCTATTTACCCCTTATTTATCGTTTTTACCCTTTCTAAATGAATCTATTTACCCCTTTTTTATCGTTTTTACACCTTTGTTCACCGCTTTTTAAATATATCTGCCTCTTTATATTGTTTTTTTCTCTTTTTAAATGTATCTATTTATCCCTTTTACAATAAAAAATGGCTCAATTTGTTTCAAAGTAGTAAAATAAAGTTTAACTTTTATAGGATAAAAAAAAAACATTTTAAGTTAGAAAAAAAAATGGATTTTATTTTGTAATCTCTAGAGTAAAATCATCCTGTGGGGGGTTTACATACTCTAGGAGGAGGGTTCTAAACTCCGAAAACGAAGACAAATTGAAAGCTTTCGTTTATGGGCAGGGAATGGATATGATACATCCACCATTTGGGAGTTCTTCCTAACGGAGTTCGAGAAGTATATGGAAGGAGAAGGTGTGTTTCCCCATATATCACACCTGAGAGTGTACATAGCAAATTGTAGAGGAAAAGTATGGCTGTAGTGTAGCAGGTCTCAAATTATACACTCTGGGTAACGCTGAATATGCAAGACATCATCCAATCTGTTGTTGTTCTAATGCAGTGGGCAGTAAAGAGACAGTTAATCGTTTATGCCATAAGCAAGGGTTTCATAGCTGTTACTTATTCAGCATTACCCAGGAGCGTGTAGCTTGAAGATATGCTACGGACGCGAGTAATACTAACCCCACAACTCTCTACGGTCATATTAGACCGGGACATGCGGTTTAAAGTGGATTCCGAACCACTACAAACATCCATGGCACCGCCGGGATTCGAACCCAAAACCTGTTGCATCAAGGGCCAGAGCCATCGTCCATCAGGACCCCTCATCCAATCAATTAACGAATAATCCCGTGTCGAGTAAAATGAGATTACATTTTTCTTTGATGTGTGCCTGTCTGTAATACATCGATGGCATATAAATTCCTCTCAAGAAAAAAAATATTTTTTCATAATATTTAGTAGGTTTTCAAATATTTTAAGCATCAAAAGTAAACATTATGATCCATGTTTGTTCGCTATTTCAGTTTGAAGTGAAAGAATTGCTTGGAGTGAAGATAGCCGGGTATAAAGAAAGAGGAATTCTGAATACATCAAATTGTTTTTATCCCCGCATTTTGATAGCCTGAGGCTGAATTTGTGATACCCTGGATAAACATGCACAAAAATACCCTTTTTCCTTTTCTAAAAAGCCTATATCTCGGCATTATTGTTATCAAATTTTTATCTCTGCTTTCGACTGTATATCTACTGAATGAAACATGAGACCTCAATAGGCTGCAGTATATGGTTCAGATGTCTATGTAAACTTTAGGTTTTCTTTTTCTTTCAATATCTTGGAATTTTTGTTTTCCTTTGTCTTGTAAAGAGGGTAAAATACCATTTGAGCCTAAAGTTATATTTGGTTAATAATATTCTGAGACTGTTGAGAGACATTGAATTGAATTGAAAAACAGGATATAATTTTCAAAGTTATGATGGACTATCACTTGGAATACGTTCCAATCCTCTGGGAAATTTTCAGCGGAATCGCTATTTTAAGAATTTGTTTCTATTGAAAATTGAAAAGGGGAACATTAGAATCAAAATGTTTAAGAAAAGGATAAAGTGTTTAAAAGATTCAATTATGCAGTATTATTATGCAAATTACGTTTGTTTAAGTTTGTAACTTTGTTTGTTTTACTTATACATTTGTATATTGCATTTCTTTTTGGTCTATATTTGGCGCTTATCTTTTGATGATTATATGTATCATATGGTTATTATTGTTTTCGATGGATACTGCGTGATGAGATTTTGAATAAATTAATTTTTCTTTCTCTGTCTTTTTAAGTCATTTAACAGACCAACTAGGAAGCAAATAAAAATTATTTATGAATAGTGAAATTTGTATATTATAGCTGTATTATATATTATAACTGTATTATAAAATGAAAGGATATCTGAAAACTACATAAACCATACAGCTTTATTTTTTTTTTCTTTCATTTTACTTTTTCTGAAATATATTCCCTACACACACTCAGATATATATAAATATATAAACACAGAATATAGAATGTAATGAACACAGAATATCCATACAGAAAACAAAACAAAATCAACAAGAATAAACTAGTAACACAACAATTTTGCTTAACAAAAGCAGCAACAATATGTGCTACACATTATCCTGTGCGACTCCTATATCAAATTGTATAACAAAACCATAACATCATTCATTATACAAAAATAAACCAGAAATGACTCACTTTCAGTCCCCTCGATTTCCGAAATGTGCATAAGCGGCAAATAATATCATTAGATAAAAATATCTCAACATATCAAAAGAGTCAACGGTTAGAATTGTATCGGTAAATCAAAAGTAACACAAATATTTATACAAAGTGTACAATAGCTGGGTTAGAAGTAAGCATTCCATTTTTCAATTTAAATCTGCTAAAATCCTTATAAACTTAGCGCACTTTATCCCTCAATACTAAGTGGGCCTAAAATTGCTAGTCAATAGAAGACAACATTATTTTTAAGTTAAGGAATTAAATAAAAATTATACTTAAGCATCATTACTAAAATAATCCCACCCTAAACACTAAACAGTCGCATTCAATTATCTTCTGCCAATGAACAATTTATCCTCAGAGATTTTATTTCTTCGTCATTGAAAAAAATTCAGCAATCGTATGAGCTGAATTGGGTAAGAATCATTAGCCTGGTAAAGGCTGAGTAGTCACTTTCATAAGAAGGTTGTCACTTTGGCGATTCTAATAATATTCTAAAGAAGTGTAGGAATCAAAGCATGAAAGTGTGTTTGAGTACAGGAAGCGTATCTTAGGAGTGCTTAAGATGGATAATAATCTAGAGAACCCCTAATCATCTGCCAAGAATACACACAGTCAATTTCATCTTTGCTTAACATCTGCACACAGCCGACACCATCTGTACACGCCCTTGTGCAGGTCCGTAACATTAAGACTTCCCTATCCGACACGGTTTCATCATTTTGCTATCATTGTTTCCATTAAATGTGCTGCTTCTTCTCCCTTAATGTAGACCTATCCTATGGGGTGGTGTGTCGTTCTTCACGGTTTAAACTGTGATGGAGAGACAAATTAACTTCACTGACGAATAGTGATTCCCTTCGGGTTCTGATAACATAAGTGTTTAGAGCATCCTTGAGGAATGCTACAATGATGTCAGTACTGCAGACTGAACGTACTTCAGTACCAAAAGCTACTTCTTAGAACGAGTTTCCTAAAACATTTAAGACAGATTACTGCATAATCGCAAATGACAAGGTGAACATAAGACTTCCCCTTTAGTATAAGAACATTTCTTTGGCCTACCTGATTCCCAGATTTTTCACCAATTGAAAATATGTTGGATGTCTTGAGTCGAGAAGTTGTGCAACAGGAATGTGTTGTTGAACTAGAAGCATGTTTAAGACACTTGTGGAATAAAATATCACAGGACACAGCAATATGCTTATATGCATCAATACCAGTCCATAGTGTACTATGCATTCTAGTTAGAAGTGGACGATCTCATATTTCTTTGTAAAACCATGATAGTCTCTTTTTCAATATTATTTTGTACTTTAATGGTACAATTATTTACTTATATCACTATATAAAAGATCATCTTATACCTAGCCCAGGGATGTGGGGTGATATAGTAATAGTAGTAGTAGGTTGTCAACGTATAAAATTTCAATCATTTATGATAATTTCTTCTTGGTTAAATCATAAATATGTTTGTCTAAAAATTCCATTCTTTAAAACTATTTTAATTATGTATAAAGATATTTTGAAAATTCCAATTTAATCTCAAAAGTTTTAATTAAATATTTAAATAAAATATTCAAATTATCTTTTACCATAATACAAATCCAAAGAAATATATTATACATACATAAATACTAATTCCGATTTGCCATTTTATTTCATAAAAGAAATGATTTTACAAAAAATTTTCTTTGCCAATATATTTTAAAGGAAAAAACCGATTCATCATTTTCAAAAAGAAGAGGCGTATTTTTATCTTTCGTAGCTCGCAGAAAAAAAAACAGAATTAAATTCAACATTCAAAAGAAGATTCGATTTATTGAAAACGAATAAGTATTAGATGGTCGTGGTTAGAATAAAATAATATTCCATACCCATCAATCACATGTCGTCTTGGTATATTAGACAAAATACCGTGCGTAAGTTAATTTCGATACAATTTTTTATTTCAAAAAAAAAAATTATTTATTTTTTTAACAATCAGCACTAACAAAGGCCATCTAATAAAAAAATTTCCGTTATTGTTAACCATTTTCAAATGGTTTACTATAATTTAGTTTACTTTGCCAATGTTCTTACTATTACTATCTTCACAAGATGGCGCTGATGGTCAAAGATCGAAAAGATCTTACTTAAGAATCCGTTTTTGCCAATTAAATTAGCATTTTTAGCATCTCAATTACTTCCATAAGTAAAGAGCATTTAATTACTATGTACCATTTAATGAAACGCTTAATATTTTTTTTAGTTTTTTTAAATGAGAAACTGAAAGAAATTTAGAAAAATATGCTTTCATTTTTTTTTCTACCTCGCTTTACTTTTAAACCACTTAGAAATTGATTCCAATATATTTTTTTGTGACTTTCCTAAATGTTAAAGACAAGTTCAGCTTTAAATCTTAGGGGGTCATTCATTAAATAAAAACTGCAATTTACAGTTTGATTTCATATTGTGTTTAATGCCCTGAGTAATGTTTTTTTTGTAGATATTTCAGTGAGCTTACAGAAATTGATAAATGTAAAACATTCCCTTTAAAAAACTATTTTTTATGCAACGTAAATATTCAGATTAATCAGAACTACATATTTATCATATATTTTTTTCATATCAGGTTTTACGAATACATAGTTATTTACTAATATGAGTATATTTAGAATTTATATATATATATATATATATATATTTATATATTAAAGAATGAATTTACATATATATTAGGAAGAAAAGAAACAAAAAGGGAAATAAAAGTGTCACTTTGAGTGGAGAATTCTATAATATACAACTATTTTTACAAATTTTTATCACTTTAATAGTTTAAAATTAATAACCGTAGCCATATTATAAGTGAAATTTCCTAGAAAATCACTTTTCACGTATTTTCACCAAAACAATCTTCAATTTCTCTATTTTTAAGAACTAATTTTTCTTTATTAATAATTGAAAAGAACATAGTAGCATTTTGCTAATTCTAAACATTTTATTTTCAATACCAATAAGATGGGAGAAAAAGACATGCACTGGTTTAAACTACTAATTTCACCACCCATTAAAATCTGAATTTAGTGTGGATTAAATAATATTTTTTGAACTATACTTTGAATTTTAATTAACTTTAATCACCTAAATATAAAAAAAAGAAAAGATAAAGAGATAGTGTAATTATGAAAATTTAGAAGCTTAATAATTTATATTTTAATTAAAAATATTATTTTGGAAATTTAATATTTTCCCTCCAATTTTTTTGATGGATTTTTTTTATCATCCATGAAATTTGTTTTGAAGGGCGAGTTTTTTATGTCTTGCTTGACTTTCGATTTTAGAGACCTTTTCATTGAAGTCTGTGTTTTATTTTAATTTTTTTTTTTCACAAGTGTTTTAATCAATAATATTTATTTAAATTTCTTTCATCAATTTTTTAAGTGGCAATATTTATTTAAATTTATTTCATGAGCTTATAATTATATAATTAAATAACGTACAATGTTTGTAAAAGATCGTCTGGTGAAATAACAAACATTTTATTTCAAAGAAAAATACATAAGATTTTTCAAGAAAAGAAAACCCTTTGAAATTTTGCTTTTTCTTGGTTTAATTTTTTTGTTGTGCTCTTTTGTTCTTACATATACTACTGTGCCCAAAAAGTAAGACCAATTTTCAATTTAAATTTCTCGTGTATATGGTATTTCAATTTGTTTCTCTTTTTTAGGTTGTTGGTAATGGCTTTGATATCTGTATGAAATTTGACATCAAAATATTCATTTGTGCTTGAGTTACGCTTAGTTTTGTGAGACGCTAAAACTGATTCCAGGGATTTCTGAAATGTATCTTCAGTCAACTTAAAACGATGTCCCCTGTGAGGTCTGTTGAGTTTAGAGAGTAGCCAGAAGTAGCACGATGCTAAATCAAGTGAATACTGTGGTTGTGGAACGAAATTGATTTTTTTTGGCGGAAAAGAATCAATGCAGTGTCGGATGGCGCATTCAATGTTTTCAGTACCAATCAAGATTTGGCGCGTTTGAGGTCCAAAACATCTCTTAACCCCTTAACTGCCACCGGCGTATATATACGCCTCACTCAACCGATGCGTTCCCTGCCACCGGCGTATATATACGCCTTTCCGAAGTACGATCCTTTGTATTGCGCTGCTATAAAGAAAATTGCTCCCACGGTCTTGGAATGCCACAAAATGACCTTGACAATGTTTGAAAAGGATTTTATTATTTCAGAGAAAGGGGATAGGGTATTGGTAAAGGGGATGTTTGGGAAACGGTGAGTCATAGCTGTGCAATTTTTGCTTCTGTTTCTGTTTGAGTAGGTCGTGCTTTTTTTATTCTTCTTTTGCTTCCGTTTCGTCGTGAAACCAGCTATCAATGAAATGAATGTGAATTTGGTTTATGTGACTTGGTTTATAAAAAACAAGTTTAGACATTTTAAATAAATAGTTATTTCTCCTATCATATTTTACATATGAAACAATAAAGAATTCTTGTTTTAGGAAATATCACACAGCAAATAAGTTCTAACATCTGTTTTATTACACTGTTATTCTATACTTTAAATTTAGAATTTTTGTTTTTTTACATTTTATTTTTTCTGTGAAAGTAAAAAGGTTTTATGTTGCAAAACGCACCTCTTTTTTTCCTCCAATACATCGCATAACTACGTGCGCCTGTATGAAAAACGGTGGCACTGGGGAGCGCATCTCGTAAGTTTTCCTCGGCAGGTAAGGGGTTAAAATGGAATTTTGAAATTACAACATCCTCAGCAAGGTCTATAATTGTAAATCGACCGGTTTTGAAGCACCAAATATTTAATTTTTTGGACGTGAGCTTCGTCAATTGAGGTTGATGGTTGACCAGATGGCTCTTCGTCTTCAACGCGCTTTCTGGCTTCTTTGAATTGTTTTTACCACTCCTAAACAATTCTTTCCGATATAGAAATGCTCACCGAATGCCTTCTGCAACATTCTATACGTTTCAGTAAACAAAATTTAATGCAAGCTCTTTGCTCAATTAATTCAGACTTTTGAAAAATCGCCGAAATCAGTTTTAGCATTTCA
>BPLQ01001044.1:0-47398 GCA_021605075.1 Caerostris darwini | reverse complement strand
ATGTACATGCGCTATTTTTGCAAACTTTTACAGGATAATTTACTTACATACTTAAACATTGGTTACAAAGATTTTACAAAATCAACAATAAAGCCTTTCATCCATTTCTCTGTTACTATAAAAAAAGATAACATTCTGAATATCGGGATATGTTTATAGTAATTAGATGGACTACAGTGTTTTTAGACAATAATATTCATATTTCAGACAGCCATATTCGTATTTCATACAACAATATTTGTGCTTCAGACAATATGAATCATATTCATATAAAGGTAATCGTTTCACGTTTGGAAGAATAATATACTCTCACAATGAACATCAAAAATTATAAATGAAAAAGATGATATAAATAATTCATGAGAAGCAAAATCTTAGCTACTATGAAACTATTGCTGATTTATTATGAATAAAATTTCTTTTGATCTTGTTCTTTAAACTAAAATGCAATTGATGATGTTGAAGAACAATACTTTAGTCAGTGTAAGTGATACAAATCTACAAAAACCAGTTATATCTACAATCTTACAAGATTTGTTTAGTTCTTTCAAGATTTCATGTAAGAATAACTAACTTTGGTATATTTTTGATACAAGGAATAATAATAATCAGACCTTCAGAACTATACATAGTGACATGATCGCAATATCGAACAAAAAAAAAATGGCAGCATAGACAGAAATGTCAACATATTTTACATATTTGCAGCATTTATGAAGTATCTATCAATATTTTACTAAGTGTGCATATAGATGAAAACAGATAAAGTCACAAGTGTATTGCCTTTTGCAATGAACATAGAACACTTTTTAATTATTCTGTTATTTTGTTCTTCTTGATTAGCTCTCAAGTTTCAGAAAAGTCCATCTTTCATTATTTAATAGAAATTCTGACGATCTGGCATTGGACTGTGACAAATTTAATTATGTATAATACAAAATTTTCATATTTTTCCTTATGTAAGCAGAGACGATCAGGCTCATATTAGTTAAAAGCCATCAGTGTTATGATGTTTATATTTATCTCATCATCTTCGTATTTAGCTCAGCGTCCTGATGGCCAATAGACTAGCTCTCTGGCCTTTGATACCATAGACCTCATGTTCGAATCCTGGAGGTGGCAGGGATGTTTGTTAGTGGGCCCGATATAATTAGCCTCAGTTGTGCACAAAATGACCTTAGAACGACAAAAACAAACTAATGATATTTGGCTCGGCAGCTCATGATGAACCAAGGTCTTCTACCAGATTTCGAAAAACGATATTTTTTTTTATTTTACAGGGTAGTTTTGTTAGCCCATACACCCAACCCCCTAGTTTGTTACTATACGGTCATATTAGATCGGGAGCTACCGTTTAAAGTGGGTTCCGAACCACTACAGACATCCACGGCAACTCCAGTACTCGAATTCAAAACCTGTAGTACCGACCATCAGAGTGTTAATCACTTGGCCATCATGCCACTTATATTTATCTATTGAAAGTTTTTATCATTTGTATACAAACTGCCTAAAATCTCCATACAATAGCATGTCTACATCAGATACTTCTTTCACCTAATGAACATAGACCACTTTTCAAATGCGGATCTCTCAGTCATACACGACTTATTTTCCCCCCTCGATTCGCTATCAGGTTTCCGAAATGTCCGTCTTTTATCATTTCACAGCACATTTGCTGAATCGGGAACATGGCGGAGAGTGGGTACCTGAGAATCATTTTCAGGACACGGAACTGTGACGTCATTATTGTCCCGACGATTGCGGGAGGGGAGCCATTTCGGTAAGGGAAGATAAGGTAATAAAAGCTGTTTAAAGGAAATATTTAATGTAGAGGACGTTATTGGAGAACCGCGTGCTGTTACAACTGTGTTTAAACAAAGAGGACGTTCGAAGGGGGGTCGTGAATAAACTGCCAAAAGAACGTTCGTGTCCATGTGATACGTCAACTGTCTGCTAACTTTGTGCTTTAGTACCACATTTAGAAACGAAAGATTAAGTAATTACTTAGTTACCATCTCAGCCAAGATACAATTATAGCTCACTTCAGTTTTAAAACATTATATTGTTATACAAACAAATATATACTAAAAACATATGTGTTAAGAGTAAAGGATTTGTATATTTATGAGAATATTATTCCTAGCATCACAAATTTTGATTTAAAAAAATTATGTTGAATGTTACATCATGTTATGATTTTTATTTTTATTTTTATTTTTTTTTTAAATTATACATTTTGCTTAGGAAAATTGTATCGTTTTTTCGTGAGTTTTTAATTTAGATATATGAGAAATTTGTCATTTTATATTCGCTTATTTCTGTATTAACGAAGATTTATAACGATATTATTTTTAATTATTTGAGAAGATTTATAACTTATTTCTGTATAACGATTTTTTTGAGTGTCTCATGGCCGAGTGTCTGGAGCTCGGTACCACAGGTTTCGTGGTTTGGCATGTTTGTAGTGGTTCGGAATCCACTTTAAGCTGTCGGCCCCGGTCTAACATGATCGTAGAGAGTTGTGGGGACAGTGTTACTCTCGTCCGTTGCATATCTTCAAAATACACGTACCGTACACGTAGTGCTAAATGAGTAACAGCAATGCTACCATTGTCTGTGGCATAAAGGTTAACTGTCTATGTATTGACAGCTGCATTAGAACAACAACATATTCCCTTGTTTAGTATTTTTTAACAATTTTTAAATTAAATTTAAGAAGTATTAAAACTTAATGATATTAGCTTTATTTAAATCATTTCTACAGGCTAATGCTGAATATAAACTTACCACTTAAGACAATTACCAATGCAGTTTGTTATTAATAATTAAAACACTTGCAGATCTATTAATGAACCAATTTTTTAAAACAATATGCTCTGATAAACATTGCACCGGAAATAATTTCAAAATTGTAAATTATTCAATTAAGTCAAACTAATCAAACCAACATTACGAAACTGACCAGACAATTAATTTCTTAAACAAATTACCAATTAAACAAGTTCTGCATAATATTGAACCTGTAAAACTTTCTTAACTATATTTATTTTATTTTTTCTTAACTATATTTATTTTAATTTAGTTAGAGTCTCTCATTAGCCAATATAACGCACCAAACTAATCCATTTTTGATTTCCGCTTTCAAAATATACTTTAAATTTAAGAAAAAAGAAATAATTCCACAGTTAAATCTTGAGAATACAATCAGGTACAATTGCACCAAATACCTGCAAACATATAAAAATTAATTATATTGTCTTCGAAAGTAACACTAATGAGTGAATATCTGGGGGAAGAGCATTAAAGGAGGATCACCTAATGAGCAGACAAGCAAATCAAGTAACATAGTTGTTCCATTCTAAGAGAGATGTGTTCGGAGCTGTAATTGATTTCCAATCTCTAAAGAATTTAAAGCGCGTTTGTTATCCGACTCCAGAGTGCATGGATACTCATTAGTAACAAAATATTTATCCGCCCGCCATTAATCATTATTAAGTGATAATGTCTACATGCACGCTTTTAGAAAATTTCTATATATAGTCCTAGAATCGCGAATTGAAATTATAATAAGTTATTAGAGATTGTGGTTATCTTATCTGCCAAAATTAATTATTTCAATATTATCAATTTAATTTAAAGTACTAAAGCAACACAATTTTTAAGTTGTTATATTTTCACGGATATAAAAATCAGCAGAATGTTTTATACTGTAGAAACTATAATATTTTTTCCGTTACAAATTACAAGATCACTAGATTTAAATCTTGCGTCAATATATTATTATACTGCATTTTAAATAGTTTTAAATATATTATTTTTAATATATTGAAAGATTTCCGGTTTCAATCAAAGTGGTGTCATGGATGTTTGTAGTGCTTCGGAATCCCTTTTAAACCGTAGGTCCGGGTCAAATAGGATCGTAGAACTTCGGGGGGAGGGGGGTAGTGAGACTCGCGTCCGTAGCATACCTTCAAGCTACACGTGCTCCCTACGTAGTGCTAAAAGAGTAACAGCGCTACAGCCCTTACCTGTGGCATAAAGGTTAACTTTCTCTGTATTGTCAGCTGCATTAGAACAAAAATATATTCCCTTAGTTAGTGTTTTTAAAAAAAATTTATATTACATTTAAGAACTTTAATGTTATTCGCTTTATTTAAATCTTTTCTACAGGTTAATGCTCACTATAAACTTACCATTAAAGACAATTATCAATTCAGTTTGATATTGATAATTAAACACTTAAAATTCATTAACGAACTGATTTTAAAAATACATGCTGTGATAACCATTGAATCAAAAATAATTTCAAAACTTTAAATTATCTGATTAAGTCAAACTAATCAAACCAACATTACGAAACCAATAAGACAATTAATTTCTTAAACAAATTGCCAATTAAATAAGTTCAGAATACAATTGAATCTCAAAAAGTTTCTAAACTATATTTATCTTAATTGAAAATTAGTCTCTCATTAGAGACTATACTGCACCAAACTAATCCATTTTTGATTTCCGTGTTCAAAATATACTTTAAATTTAAGAAAAAAGAAATGATTCCACTGATAAATCTTGAGAACACAATCAGATACAAATGCACGAAATACCTGCAAACATATAAAATTTAATTATATTGTCTTCGAAACTAAAACTAATGAGTGAATCTCAGAGGAAAGAAGCGTTAAAAAAGGATCACCTAATGAGCAGACAAGCAAATCAAGTAACAGAGTTGTTCCATTCTGAGAGAGATGTGTTCGGAGCTGTAATTGATTTCCAATCTCTAAAGAATTTAAAGCGCGTTTGTTATCCGACTCCTTAGTGCATGGATACTCATTAGTAACAAAATATTTAGCCATCCGCCATTAATCATTATTCAGTGATAATGTCTACATGCACGCCTTTAGAAAATTCCTGTATGTTGATCGAGCATCGCAAGTAGTATCATAATAGGTTATTAGATAATGTGGTTATCTTAATTTCCATAATTATTTAATTTAACGTTATCATTTTATTTTAAAGCACTAATTTTCAGTTGTTACATTTTACAGGATATGAAAATCAGCCTAATTTTTTTATACTGTAGAAACTATAACGTTTTTTCCGATTTCAAATTACAAAGGCTCAATGAGTAAATCTTGTATTAATATGGGATTATAGTGCACTCTACATTTTTGTCAGTAGATTATTTATAATTTTAATAATATTAAATATTTAATAACATTATTTATAAGTCTTATTATAATTTAATAATTAATTTGAGAAATGTGATTGAAATCATATTCCTTTATATAAATACAGTTTCCAGAAAAATATCAATAAAATATTGATTATTGGTAAAGCGTAATAATAATTGTAATATTATTGTAATATTTAAGAAAATGTATAAAGCCTTTTAGCTTTTATAAAGGTTCTCTCTTTAAAAGAATACATTGTTTTTAAATATTGATTAACACGGGCTACTGAAACTTCTAGATATCAAGTATATATTTCGTTCAATATCGTTGAACATCATGTTTCACCAATATATAACACCAAAAGTGAGTCAACAGGCAATGAAGGAAGGGTATTGCCTACTGGGAAGACATTGAGCATTACTCACATCTGACTCAGTGTATGGCTCCAACTGTATGACACACGTTTACATTTTATATAGCAGAAAGCCTAGATAACCATAACTAGACAGCCTTAATATCAGTGCGAAATCAGTGTTAAATCGTGAGAACTTGAATATTATCAATGTAGTTTAATATTAATAATTAAACAATTAAAATGTATTACTCAACCAATTTAAATATTATACATGCAGGGATAACCATTGCATCGGGAGTAATTTCAAAATTATAAATTATCTGATTAAACGAAATTAAACAAACCAACATTACGAAACAAATAAGATAATTAATTTCTTAAACAAATTGCCAATTAAATAAGTTCAATACACAACTTAATCTGCAAAAGTTTCTTAACTATATTTCTTTTAATTTTGAAAATTAGTTAAGAGTCTCTCATTAGGGACTATACTACACCAAACTAATCCATTTTTGATTTCCGCTTTCAAAATATACTTTAAATTTAAGAAAAAGAAATGATTGCACTGTTAAATCTTGAGAATACAATCAGATACAATTGCACCAAATACCTGCAAACATATAAAAATTAATTACATTGTCTTCGAAACTATCACTAATGAGTGAATCTCTGGGGAAAGAGCGTTAAAGGAGGATCACCTAATGAGCAGACAAGCAAATCAAGTAACAGAGTTGTTCCATTCTGAGAGAGATGTGTCCGGAACTATAATTGATTTCCAATCTAAAGAATTTAAAGCGCGTTTGTTATCCGACTCCAGAGTGCATAGATACTCATTAGTAACAAAATAATTATCCATCCGACATTAATCATTATTAAGTGATAATGTCTACATGCACGCCTTTAGAAAATTCCTGTATGTTGATCTAACAGCTCAAAGTGTATTATAATAGGTTATTGGAGATTGTGGTTATTCCAGAATTAATTATTTCGACATTATTAATTTAATTTAAAGCATTAAAGCAAGAAATTTTATAAGTTGTTATATTTTGAAGGATATGATTTTTTTTATACTATAGATAGCATAATGTTTTTTTCCGATTTCCAATTACAAGTGATCAATGAATAAATCTTGTGACAATGTAATTATACTGTATTCTAAATTATTTAACTATATCATTTATAATTTTATTAATATTATTTATATTATAAAATTAATAAATTAGTGTAAAATCACATCCTTTTTTATAAAAGCACATTTCCAGGCAAAATATCAATAAATAATTGATTATTGATGAAGCTTAATAATAATTGTAACATTCACAATATGTAACACATTTAAGAAAATGTATGAAGCTTTTTTGATTTTATAAAGGTTATCTCTTTGAAAGAATACATTGTTTTTTTAATAGTGATTAACACGGCCTACAGAAACCTCTAGATAGCATACTTTTCGTTCAAAATCGTTGAACATCGTGTTTCACCTATGTATACCACAAACAATGAGTTAATGGACGATGAAGGAGGGTTATGACCTACCCGGAAAGCATTAAACACACCTGACTCAATATAGGACTCAAACTATATGACGCGCATTTACATTTCATAAAGTAGAAAACTTGGAAAACCTGCACTAGACAAGCATAATATCAATGCAAAACACTTTAAAATATTTTCACATTTGCCATTTCATTATCTTACTGAAAACATCATACTTCGCAGAAAACTATGAACATGAGAGCTCTTGCATGCCTAAAAAACATGCTGCTATTGGGCACGCTACTGCTGTTATCACTGAGTCAGGAGTAAGTATTACTTGGGCCAGCGAGATTCTTCATTCAGCACACTCTTCGGTCTTCAACGCAGATTTTGTGACAACATCGCTGGAGTCCTACTACCTCCAAAGTGAAGATGAACGGTTTTTCATTTTAGAAATAGTACTTCAACTCATAGATTTATTGAATCTACTTCCAATTGTTTTATACACAAAAGCATTAATTTTAATATAATTATAATTTTTTTTTTCTCATCTTAAATATGTTCTTATTTTATATATAAAGATCTTCCAAAGAATTTCTAGTCGCAGAAATTATAACTCTTAATAAAATTATTTATTCCTGTAAAATTAAGGACATACTTTATATAAGTAAATATATTCTTTATAGTTTGTTTGTATTTATTATTGAAAATTGTATGTGCATTTTTTTTTATTTGATGTATTAACCTTTTCTAGACGAAATTGCAAAATTTAACTAAACGAAATAAATAAAATTTAATTTAAATGATCTAAAATTAATTTTAATCCAAAAAAATTTTATTTGAATGTCAGTAAATATTTTAATATAAAAGTATAGTTACTATGAGACATCATTTAAACTCAATTAGAACACCATTTGTACGATAAAAATATTTTTTAATATTTATATTTAAGACATGAAAAGTTAGTTTAGTGAAAGGTTTTGGATATCCACATGTGTGCCAAAATATTTATAGTCAAACCAAACTATAGATTTGGGATATTATTCCTTTTAATTAATCTTATACATAATAATAATATGTAATCATTAATAATTAATATTCTAAATACTAAATAGTCAATCTAAAATATAATTAACTAAATAGTTTTTACTCTAATTCTAAAGCAAAGTACTTTCAAGTGTATGCATAATGAATTCTAAATGCATATTAATAAATTTTCTGATTGTCAAATATTTTTATTCTAAAGAAAATACATACACTGAAGTGACAAAAGTCATAGGATAGCAATATGCAAATTTTCAGATAGCATCGCGTAGAACAGGTATAAATGTGCAGTGCTTTCGCAGAGCTTTCATTTCTGTTCAAGTTATTCATGTGAAGAGGTTTTGACGCGATGATGACCGCACGACGGGAATTAACAGACTTTGAACGCGGAATGTTAGTTGGAGCTAGACGCATGGGTCATGCCATTTCGGAAATCGTTAGGGAATTCAACATTCCCAGATCCACTGTGTCAAGAGTGTGCCGAGAGTATGAAATTTCAGGCATAACATCCCACCATAGACAGCGCAGTGGTCGACCACCTGCACTTAACGACCGAGACCGGCGACGTCTGCAAAGAGTCGTAAATTCTAACAGACAAGCAACACTGCGTCAAATAACCACAGAAATCAATGTGGGACGTACAAGGGACTTGTCTGTTAGAACTGTGAGGAGAAATTTGGCTTTCTTGGGCTATTCCAGCAGAAGACCGACTCGAGTACCTTTACTGACAGAACGACATCGCTTGCAGCGACTCTCGTGGGCACGTGAGCAAATCGGTTGGTCCCTAGATGAATGGAAAATTGCCTGGTCCCTAGATGAATGGTCCCTAGATGAATGGCCTGGTCCGATGAGTCACGATTTCAGTTGGTAAGAGCTGATGGTAGGGTTCGAGTGTGGCGCAGACCCCACGAAGCCATGGACCCAAACTGTCAGCAAGACACTGTTCAAGCAGGTGGCGGCTCCGTAATGGTGTGGGCTGTTTTTTCACGGCATGGACTTGGTCCTCTGGTGCGACTGGACCGAACATTGACTGGAAATGTTTATGTTCAGCTACTTGGAGATCACTTGCAGCCATTCATGGACTTCATGTACCCAAACAACGATGGAATTTTTATGGATGACAATGCGCCATGTCACCGGGCCACAACTGTTCGCGATTGGTTTGAAGAACATTCTGGACAATTCCAACGAATGATCTGGCCACCTAGATCGCCCGACATGAATCCCATCGAGCATTTATGGGACATCATCGAGAGGTCTGTCCGTGCCCAAAATCCTGCACCATCAACGCTTTCACAATTATGGACGTCTATCGAGACAGCATGGCTCAATATTCTGCAGAAGACTTCCAACGACTTGTTGAGTCCATGCCACGTCGAGTTGCTGCACTTCGCCGGGCGAAAGGAGGGCCGACACGATATTAAAAGGTATCCCATGACTTTAGTCACTTCAGTGTATATATGGACTTACATACAAAATAAGTACAAAATATATTTAAATTAACACATTTTCGAACTGGCTACAAAACTCTTTCCATTATATTATTGAGAGGTTAAAGTTGACAATTTTCTTTTAATTTTGGTATTTTATTTATTTTTTTTTTCATTTCTTACCTTATCATAGATATTAATAAACATATTCAGATAAATGTTTTTTGAAAATTTCTGCATTAGATGTTTGATTTATACGCTATAAAAATATACCTTCTTATTTATGGCTAATAAGTTTTTAAAATATTATGCAAGTCTTCATAATGATGCTAAAAACAAATTTAGCGAGCCATTTTAAATTGCATCTGGTAAAAATACTTAAATATTCTTTAATATCACAATTATATGTTTCATATTCAAGATTTTTATTTGACATTAATAACTCTCCCCAAAGCACAATTAATTTTCTTTTAAATTTGCCTTTTTACAAAACCCCCTATATAAGTTAAAATGGTTTCCATACTTTTATTTACTTAGACACCATCACATGAACTAAATGTTTTATATAAAATATCTAAATATTACAAATATAATTTATTCAATTTAAATGGTATTAAAGATCTTAATTTGAATTCTCCTTTCATTTTTGATTACAGTTACATCCAAATAATTATTTTTCATTTACCTTCAATTCGGATTCATTCAACACACATGCTGACAAGATACATTGTGATTCCCCTGACATCTGTTGATACTGTCTAAATTGAATTTAATGAAAGTGTTTGGAATTTTTACTGCAAAAGATACTTAACTTATTTGTTTAAAACTGCAATTTATTAATTCTATTTACAATTCCATGGTAAAAGGAAGAGCAAAATGAATCTTTTTAATAAGATTACCACTTAGGAACTAACAATTCTTTTCGTTCTGGTAATGTATTGCCTGAAATAAGTTACATTTTCTCATGAGTAAGGCCATTTTAAAAACAACGCATTTTATGACTAATATTTTCTATTGTTTGTATTAGTCACAGTTCAATTTTAGACCTTTTTGAGGATATTAAACAGACTATTTTCCACCATTTTAGTATAAAATCTATAAGTATTGCTCTCTGATTTTTTTTTAACTTTATTTCAATTTTTTAAGCAGTTTTGTTTGTTTCATGAATCAAGTAAATGCAAATAAAAAACTTGTTTTTCAAATGAAGATGGATAAAGAAATTTTTTGTAATAATTTTAGTGCAATTTTTACAGTTGATTCTTTTTATTTATAAATAGCTTTTATCGATTAAATATTTTATGAATAAACTCCTGTAAAAGTTATTTAGATTAGGAAAATAAGGAATTTGGTCTTATGTTGTTTGCTTCATCCCATTATTTCTGTTATATTTTATTAAGTGCACAGTGCATAAAAAGAGAAGTAAACATATTTCTACTTATCTAATATTATATTACATATTTCTATTTATTATATTGTTAAGTGATTTAAATGAAAAGCGATTTAATTGTTTTTTTTAAAGGTCCTTAGAGGATTTGAATACAATGCATCAGACTAGCACTAACGTCACTAGCATTAATGCCATTATTTATGTTAGAACAGCATTTATGTGGTTATAAAAGCTCTACTAATAATAGTTTTCCAAACAGAATCATCAGCTATACCAGTAAACTAGATTTAGATGAAATATTAAGATTTATGAATAAAAGGCAACATTTTTTTCTCAATTTCCTTATGCAATTGAAAATTTTTCTTTGTTGTTGTTGTTGTTTCTTATCCCACTTGGCTGGCCAAGCCCACGAGCCCATATGGACTCATGATTGAAGGGGAAGGAAGCAGCTTCTGTTGTGATGGAGCACCCGTAGGTAGAAGCCTGACTTTTGCTTCTTGAGGCTCTTACAGTCATAGAAGACTGGGACCTACGGCTTAAAGTGGATTCCGAACCACTACAAACATCCATGGCACCGCCGGGATTCGAACCCGAAACCTGTGGCACCGAGCGCCAGAGCGCTACACACTCGGCCATTCAGGTCCCAAATTTGCCAACGGCACGCAGTGTTCCCAGGTGGTCACCCACCCAAGTACTGACCGCGCCCAATGATGCTTAACTTCGGTGATCTAACGAGAACCGGTATATTCAGCATGGTACGGCCGTTGGCATATTTTTTTTTCTTTAAATATGACATATGATTATTATTGTCGAGAATAGTTTTATTCTTAAATGGGTTAGATAGTTTTTAAGATATAACGATTGAAATAAAATTTAAAAAATATGAATTGTGAAACATTTTTTAAATTCCTTATTTTTCTTCTGTTTTCTAAAATTGTCAAGATGCTTTGTAGCATTGTTGAATTTGTCTGTAATGCAGATATTTCTTTCGTCATTGCCTCCAAGTTATTATCCAATGTTGATTCATCATGGCAAGCAGCCACAATCAAATTTCTGCGTAGTTTAAATTAAATATGTATGTGTGGAGTTTGCACATTACAAAGAATTACCTTGTAATTGTAAACAGAATATTCTTGCTTTATAAAGAGGAGCTCTTTAGAGCAATACATATGTAAACAATACATATGGCTTGACTGTGTCATTAAAAATTGATTTATAACACTACAATTACAAACTCAAATAATGATACAAGCAATATTATTGAGCAAGTTCAAATATTAGTATATGACATTCGAAACCAAATAATACTACTATACTCAGATCGCTAGCATATAAAATAACTGAACTACTACAACTTAAAAAGAAATATCTAGTCAAGAATTGACGCACGACTCGGTATTTATGGCAGGGTTAAGGCCTAATAGAAGATTGATTCATGTCGCTGGCCCCGGTAGTGCATTGGGTTTCTAAAACAAAGGACAGAGTTGGAAACTCGACAGTCGATGTTGAATGAAAAGATATTGTATTTATGCTGTAAGTGTGTGGGATAAATAAGTCCTTCCTTTTCGTTTAAGAAACAAAGTGGGAACTTTGGCCTACAGCACACAGCTCCCTTAGAGAGTTGATTCAAAGTTATGATTAAAAAATGTGACTGCAGTGTGGCAGAACCTACCAAAGTTAACACTGGGTAGAGGTGAACCTGAAAAGTATTTGCTGTTGCATTGATGAAAAACCTCAATTCGAGACACCTGGTATTTGAATATAACAAAAAATTTTAAAATACGTTTCTTTTTACATAATATATTATTTATTCTTTTACTTCGTTTATTCAGTATAATAATATGTTCATTAACAATTTTTCTTCATGTTATCATCAAAATTTGATTTTATATCATATCGCATTTGCAATTTATTTTTTTAAAATATCTAAACATACTCCTAATATAAAGACCTTCCCAATGATATATTATTAATAATTTCAGTTATTTCTACAAATATCACTAAACATACGTGGCAAATTATATCTGAATCTATAAAAATTACTAGCATACTATTGATAATATAGATCTAGTTTCTATCTCGTGCCTATGGTATTATACGGAAAATAAAAATAAAGTAATATGGTCTAATGGAAATTATGAACTTCACTTATAAACTACATTACAGTAAGACGAAATATATAAACTTGCACACTTTTTTTAATCAAATTTAATATTCTTATTCATTAGCTCTTATTGAATTTGAACAAAGAAATTAACGAAGATGCAGCCAAAACTCAATTTTCTTAATTTATGCCTGTATAACTTTTAATTATATTTTAATACTCATTTTCAACATAAAAATATATGGATAACATATCAAATTAAATGGAATAGAATACCACATTAGACCTAAAAATAAAAAATAATAATCACAAAAGCAAAAAATTTTAAAAAGCATGCAAATTCATAAGCATCAAGCATAGATTAAAAAAAATAAGCATAAAATTAAAAAAAAAAATAAACATAAAATTCATAAGCATAAACAAAAAAAAAAGCATACAAATTCATAAGCCTTAAGCATAAGCATAAATTTAAAAAAGAAAAATAAGCGCAGGTTTTCAGCATAATTATAGAAATTTTTCTTAAAATATATTTCATTTTAATAAAGACAAATTCTTAATACGATTTCATTGTAATAATTTATTTGTGAGAGAATAATTTTATTTTTAAAATAGGAATAAATTACATGAGAAAATTTAAATTTTAGTTTTAAAATTATATATTAGTCAATGAATTATATATAAATATATTAGTGGTATATATTATATTTATTAATTATATCTTAATCATATTGTTTTAATTAAACACTAAATGTTTGAGTTCAATTGTATCATTCTTTTTTTACTTATTATTTTATAAGTTATTATGCTTAACCAATAAATAGAAGACGTAACATATTTAATATTAAATACCATTACACATAAAAATATCAATCTCCATCTGGTATTAAAAAATTCTGTTGAAACTAAATTAGACGTAAAAAAAAATATTTCTCCTATAAATAGTTTTCGAGTCTCATTCAGTGGCGTAAACATCTTTCTCATATATAAAAGCCTCAGCCATTTTGGGGCGGAAATCTAATCTCTAGACTTGTCGGAAAATTTGAAGTTGAATCACATAGACCGGCAGACGAACTGTCAACAAAAGACGTCCCCATCACGGAATAGTTACAGGCGCAAACAGTTCAGCCTAATAGATAGCCGAATATCCACCTCAAGATGCGTCACATGTCGAGAACAGCTTTATGTTGCTATCCAATGATATATACAACGAGATCAGGCGTCTCTGAGATGTACTTTTTTTTCTTCCAGAAGTAGTTTCGTTTTACCTTTGCTGATTGGTTCCGTGTGTGCTGATAAGTCATTTGCAGCCTGCGGTGTTTGCCGAGGCATTAGATTTCACGCACAACAAATGGTATGCTTCTGGTGGAGTTCTGGTGGAAGGGCAAAGCTAAAATTTTATTGGAATTTGTGTGAAGATTGACATGTTTTAATATGGGAATCTCAAAATCTTACAACTTAATTACACTAGGTAATTTTAAAAATGGTACGTGGTAGTTATTGAAATGGATTTCAGTGTTAAATAGTTTACTTCAGCGATCCCGGTTTATGTCAATAAATATTTGCATGCAAATATGTAAATATAATCAGAGTTAATATATTTTTAAGTGATGTAAGAATAGTAATAATATCAATTATATACAGTTCCAAATTTGTTTAGAAAATGTTAATGTAAACAAAAAGTAAGTAAAATTGTTTAGCTAATTATTGATTTAAAGAAAACTTTTTTTTTAATATTGCAATTAAGTATTAATTTTGAATTCCTCTTCATAAAATACATAAACAAATCAAAAAATTAAAAATAGATAAATAAATAAATAAAAATAAATAAATAACAGAATATTTAACAAATAACATATAACAGTATACACAATTTTGGTACAAATAAAATTGGTACACAAAACTGTATATTATTATTTATTTTGGAATAATTATAAATTTAAATAACATATACTATTCATGTATGGAAAACTAATAATCATTATTTAAAATGCATACTTTTTATTTCATTTCCTACATTAATTTTGAATTAAATTAATTGCTATGCATCATTCGGAGTAAGATCCAATATAAATTAGTATGGTACTATGCACATCCATGTTCAAATCCACTTGAGTATGCGATATGCTTTACCTGATATTTTCTGATAATAAGAAGTAATATAAGAACGGAACATACAACAAATATAGTAACAATAAATTTAGTAATGTAACATAATTTTGAGTCTTAATAACGGAAATCTATATCAATAGATTTTCGTTAATAATTAATCAAACATTATATATTTGTTTATTCACACATTTCACATGAACGATAAAGTACATTTGTCATACATACACACTTTTCGCTTTAAAAACGTTGATTATAAACAAGATTGACTTAGTATGACTTCATTTTAGAGTTCAATTTATTAATTTTTCTTAAAATATATTTCATTTTAAAAAGTAAAAATTCTTAATCCCGATTTTATTGTAATATTTTATTTGTGAAATAAAATTTTATTTTTAATGTAGGAATGAATTACATGAGAAAATTTAAATCTTAGTTTTATAATTATATATTTGTCAATGAATTATATATATTGGGTATATATATATTAATGTTAATTAATTATATATTAGTCACATTGTTTTAGTTAGATACTAAAAGTGAGTTCAATTGTAAAATTTTTATTAAACTAAATTTTAAATTATTACGTATAATCAATCATAAACATAACTAATTTTATAAAAAATCGTAACATAAACATTTAATATTAAATACCATTCTAAATAAAAAAGAAATCAAAATTAATCTGGTATTAAAAAAAAAAAAAATCTGTTGAAACTAGTTTAGACAGAAAAGAAAATATTTCACCGATAACTAGTTCTCGAGTCTCATTCATCGGCGCAATCATCTTTCTCATATATAAAAGCCTCAGCCATTTTGGGGCTGAAACCTAATCACTAGACTTGTCAGAAAATGTGAAGTTGAATCACATAGACCGGCAGACGAACAGTCAACAAAAGACTAGTTACAGGCGCAAACAGCTCAGCCTAATAGATAGCCGAATATCCACCTCAAGATGCGTCACATGTCGAGAACAGCTTTATGTTGCTATCCTATGATATATACAACGAGATCAGGCTTCTCTGAGATGTACTTTTTTTTCTTCCAGAAGTAGTTTCTTTTTACCTCGGCTGATTGGTTCCGTGTGTGTTGATAAGTCACTTGCAGCCTGCGGTGTTTGCCGAAGCATTAGATTTCACGCACGACAAATGGTATGCTTTTGGTAGACTTCCGTTGGAATGGCAAAGCTAAAAGTTTATTGTAATTTGTGTGAAGATTGGCATGTCTTAATATGGGAATCTCAAAATTTTCTAACTTTTTAACTTGTGTATTTTAAAAAATTTTCGTAGTAGTTAATGAAATGGATTTCAGAGTTAAATGGTTTGCCTCAGCAACACCCAGGTTTAAAGTGAAGAAATATTGCATATAAATATAATTATTGATTTTTTTTTACATGATGTAAATATAATAGCAATATAAATATATAATTAAAAAACAAAAACAAATTTATCTCATGGAATTCCTTTATATATATATACATATAAGAATTAATTAAGATTTAATATATATATATAATACATTATTGTTAATATTAAAAGATTGATTTCAATTGTAAATTTCTTTATATATTAACAGAATCTGAAAATTAATATAACCAATTATAAATATAATAGATTTTATAAAAAACGTAACATAAACATTTAATATTAAATACCATTAAAACAAAAATATCAAAATTTATCTGGTATTAAAAAAAAAATCTGAATTTATAATGAAAAAAAAAAATGTGAAATAATGTAGACAGAAAAGAAAATTTGAGATATTTCAATTTGATTTAGTCAGAAAAAAAAATATTTCTACGATATCCAGTTTTCGAGTCTCTTTCACTGGTGTAAACGTCTTTCTCATATATAAAAGCCTCAGCCATTTTGGGGCTGAAACCTAATCTCTAGACTTGTTGGAAAATTTGAAGTTGAATCACATAGACCGGCAGACGAACAGTCAACAAAAGAGGTCCCCATCACGGAATAGTTACAGGCGCAAACAGCTCAGCCTGATAGATAGCCGAATATTCAACTCAAGATGCGTCATGTGTCGAGAACAGCTTTATGTTGCTATTCAATGATATATACAACGAGATCAGGCGTCTCTGAGATGTATTTTTTTTCCCTGGAGTAGTTGCTTTTTACCCCGGCTGATTGGTTTCGTGTGTGTTGATAAGTCACTTATAGCCTTAGGTGTTTGCCGAAGCATTAGATTTCACGCACGACAAATGGTATGCTTCTGGTAGACTTCAGTAGGAAGAGCAAAGCTAAAAAGTTTATTGGAATTTCTGTAAAGATTGACATGTCTTAATATGTGAATCTCAAAATTTTCTAACTTTTTAACTTCGGTATTTTAAAAAAATGTTCGTAGTAGTTATTGAAATGGATTTCAGAGTTAAATGGTTTGCTTTAGCAACACCCAGGTCTTATGTGAATAAATACTGCATGTAAATATAATTATTGATTTTTTTTACAGGATGTAAATATAATAACAATATAAATATATAATTAAAAAAAACTTATTTATATCATGGAATTCCTTCTCATATATATACATATAAGAATTAATTAAGATTTAATATATATATATATAATACATTATTTCTAAGATTAAAAGGTTGATTTCTATTTTAAAATTATTTATTTATTAACAGAATGTAAAAATTAATATAACCAATTATAAATATAATAGATTTTATAAAAAACGTAACATAAACATTTGATATTAAATACCATTAAAACAAAAATATCAAACTTTATCTGGTATTAAAAATAAAATCTGAATTTATAATGAAAAAAAAATGTGAAATAATGTAGACAGAAAAGAAAATTTTGAAATAATTTAGTCAGAAAAAATCTTTCTACGATATGTAGTTTTCGAGTCTCTTTCACTGGCGTAAACATCTTTCTCATCGTTAAAAGCCTCAGCCATTTTGGGGCTGAAACCTAATCTCTAGATTTGTCAGAAAATTTGAAGTTGAATTACATAGACCGGCAGACGAACTGTCAACAAAAGACGTCCCGGAATAGTTACAGGCGCAAACAGTTCAGCCTAATAGATAGCCGAATATCCACCTCAAGATGCGTCACATGTCGAGAACAGCTTGATGTTGCTATCCAATGTTATATACAACGAGATCACGCGTCTGTGAGAGGTACTTTTTTTACCTGGAGTAGTTTCTTTCTACCTCGGCTGATTGGTTTCGTGTGTGTTGATAAGTCATTTGCAGCCTGCGGTGTTTGCCAAAGCATTAGATTTCACGCGCGAGAAATGGTATGGTTTTGGTAGGGTTCTGGAGGAAGGGCAAAGCTAAAAATTTATTAGGATTTGTTAGGAAGATTGACATGTCTTAATATGGGAATCTCAAAATCCTGTAACTTTTAAGTTGGGTAGTCTTAAAAATGTACGCGGTAGTTATTGAAATGGATTTCAGTGTTAAATGGTTTACTTCAGTGACACCGGTTTGTGTGAATAAATTTTGCATATAAATATAAACGTTGAGTTAATATATTTTTATATGATGTAAGTATAATAATAACATCAATTATCTATAGTTACAGATTTGTTTAGAAAATATAATATGAAGCAAAAGGTAAATAAAATGGTTTAGATAATTACTGATTATTAATTTTGAATTCAATTGGAAATAAATAAATGAAAATAAAAAAATGAAAAATAAAAAATAATATAGAAAAATAAAATAGATAAATAAAATAAATAATAAATAAATAAATAACAGATTATTTAACAAGCAGATAACAGAATTCCCAATTTTGTACGAATCCAATTGATGCACAGATGTATATTATTAATTTTTTTTTAATAATTTTAAATTTAAATAACATATATTAAATTTAGATAACATATACTGCTGATGTATGGAAAATTAATAATCATTATTTAAAATACATACTTTTTATTTCATTTCCTACAATAAGTAAGTTATTTGAATTTAATTAATTTTTATGCATCATTCGGACTGAGATCCAATATAAATTAGTATGGTAGCATGCATATCCACGTTTAAATCCACTTGGGTATGCGTTATTCTTAACCTGATATTTTCGAGGTAATAATAAGTAATATAAGAAATAAACATACAACACATATAGTAACAATAAATATAGCAATGTAACATAATTTCGAGTCATAATAACAAAAATTTATATTAGTAGATTTTCATTAAGAATTAATCATACATTTGTTTATTAACATCTTTCTGGGTCATGCACTATAAAGCATATTTTTCATAAGTACACATTTTTACCATTGAAATATGTTGATAATGTACAAGGTTGACTTAGTATGTCTTCATATTAGAGTTCAGTAAGAAGAAAGAAAAGTAAGAATAACTTTTCAGTATAATTTTAATAATTTTTCGTAAAATATATTTCGGATTAAAAAGTAAAAAAATCGTAAACTGATTTTATTACAATATTTTATTTGTGAAATAATAGTTTTATTTTTAAAATATGAATGAATTATATGAAAATCTAAAATTCTTTTTTTTTTTAATTATACATACGATGAGTCAATGAAACCAGTCATTGTTTTAGTAGTGTCTAAAATGTTGAACTCAATAGTAACATTCTTTATTTATTAACAAAAATTTAATTTATTAAGTATAAACAATTATAAATATAACCGGTTTAATAAAAAAACATAACATAAACGTGTAATATTAAAAACCATGCGAAATAAAATATCAAAATACATCTGGTATTTAAAAAAAAAAAACCGGGGAAACTAATTTAGACAGCAAAAAATATTTCTTCGATAGCTAGTTTTCGAGTCTCATTCACTGGTGTAAACTTCTTTCTCATCGTTAAAAGCCTCAGCCATTTTGGGGATGAAACCTAATCTCTAGACATGTCGGAAAATTTGAAGTTGAATCACATAGACCCGCAGACAAGCAGTCAACAAAAGACGTCCCCATCACAGAATAGTTGCAGGCGCAAACAGCTCAGCCTAATAGATAGCCGAATATCCACCTCAAGATACGTCATGTGTCGAGAACAGCTTTATGTCGCTAACCAATGATATATACAACGAGATCAGGCGTCTCTGAGATGTACTTTTTCCCTGAAGTAGTTTCTTTTTACCTCGGCTGATTGGTTTCGTGTATGTTGATAAGTCACTTGCATCCTGCGGTGTTTGCCGAGGCATTAGATTTCACGCACGACAAATGGTATGCTTTTGGTAGACTTCTGGAGAAAGGGACATGTCTGTGAAGATTGACATGTCTTAATATGGGAATCTCAAAATCTTCCAACTTTTAAGCTGGGTAATTTTAGAAATGTACGTGTTAGTTATTGAAATAGATTTCAGTGTTAAAAGATTTGCTTTAGTAACTCCCATTTTTATGTGAATAAACTTTGCATATAAATGTAATCATTGATTTTTTTTTTTACATGATGTAAGTATAGAAGCTATACCAATTATTTATAGTTACATGTTTGTTTAGAAATGCTAATATGAACAAAAGACAAGTAAAATCGTTTAGATAGATTTAAAGAAAACTTCTGTAATACTGCTAATTAAGCAATAATTTTGAAGTCATCTTGCAAGAAATAAATACACTGAAGTGACAAAAGTCATGGGATAGCAATATGCAAATTTTCAGATGGTAGTAGCATCGCGTAGAACAGGTATAAATGTGCAGTGCATTCGCAGAGCTTTCATTTCTGTTCAAGTTATTCATGTGAAGAGGTTTTGACGTGATGATGACCGCGCGACGGGAATTAACAGACTTTGAACGCGGAATGTTAGTTGGAGCTAGACGCATGGGTCATGCCATTTCGGAAATCGTTAGGGAATTCAACATTCAGAGATCCACTGTGTCAAGAGTGTGCCGAGAGTATGAAAATTTCAGGCATAACATCCCACCATGGACAGCGCAGTGGTCGACCGCCTGCACTTAACGACCGAGACCGGCGACGTCTGCAAAGAGTCGTAAATTCTAACAGACAAGCAACACTGCGTCAAATAACAGCAGAAATCAATGTGGGACGTACAAGGGACTTGTCTGTTAGAACTGTGCGGAGAAATTTGGCTATCTTGGGCTATTCCAGCAGAAGACCGACTCGAGTGCCTTTACTGACAGAACGACATCGCTTGCAGCGACTCTCGTGGGCACGTGAGCATATCGGTTGGTCCGTAGATGAATGGAAAACCGTGGCCTGGTCCAATGAGTCACGATTTCAGTTGGTAAGAGCGGATGGTAGGTTTCGAGTGTGGCGCAGACCCCACGAAGCCATGGACCCAAACTGTCAGCAGGGCACTGTTCAAGCTGGTGGTGGCTCCGTAATGGTGTGGGCTGTTTTTTCATGGCATGGACTTGGTCCTCTGGTGCGACTGGACCGAACATTGACTGGAAATGCTTATGTTCAGATCTTGGAGATCACTTGCAGCCATTCATGGACTTCATGTACCCAAACAACGATGGGATTTTTATGGATGGCAATGCGCCATGTTACCTGGCAACAACTGTTCGCGATTGATTTGAAGAACATTCTGGACAATTCCAACGAATGATCTGCCCACCTAGATCGCCCGACATGAATCCCATCGAGCATTTATGAGACATCATCGAGAGGTCTGTTCGTGCCCAAAATCCTGCACCATCAACGCTTTCACAATTATGGACGTCTGTCGAGACAGCATGGCTCAATATTCCTGCAGAAGACTTCCAACGACTTGTTGAGTCCATGGAGCGGATTGATGCAGCCATGATTGCTGCACTTCGCTGGGCGAAATGAGGGCCGACACAATATTAAGAGGTATCCCATGACTTTTGTCACTTCAGTATATACATAAATAAATAAATAAATAAAATAAATAATAAATATATAAAATAATAATTAAATAAAATAAATAATTAATAGATAAAATATATAATAAAGAATAATTAAATAAATAACAGATAACAGCATACACAATTTGGGTACAAATCCAATTGATGTACAAAACCTGTTATTATTACTTATTTTTAAGTAAATACAAACTTAAATGACATATATTACAGTATTCTAATACTCTTCATTTCTGATGTATGAAAAATTAATAATCATTATTTAAAATACGTACTTTTTTAATTCATTTTCTACAGCAAAATATATGAATTTAATTAAATCATGCAGACTAAGATCCAATATAAATTGCTATGTTAGCACACGTATTCATGTTCAAATCTACTTGGAGAGTATGTCACGTGATTTGGCTATAAAAACAAGGATAGTTCACGGTAGTATCGACAACACATTAAAATTTCTCAGTTATTAATCAGACTGTATGTTAAATTTCATCAGTTTTTTTCCTCTGTGAGACACCAAAATGCTGTTTAGTTAGTTTTGAAGTTTTTACCAAAATGTAATAGCCTTTCATCGTTAAAATTTGTGGACTATTCGGGACATATAATAAGGTGCAAAATCCACTATTAAAGAAAAACAGCGCGTCAATTAAAAATTCTGAAAGTTTCATAAATACAAGAGTACATAAAACATTTATCAACTTAAAAATTTAAGCTTTTTTTTATATTTTTAAGTCATTCTATTACAAACTTTATTAATATTCTTTAAAAATTCCGTATTAGGTAAAATAATGAAACGCGGTCAATATTGATTTCCATTACAAAAAACAATGAACGAGTTGGACAAAGACGCGAGTGTGATCAAGATATCCTCATCTCCTAAGAGGCCCTTCAACCATGCCCTTAAAGTCCCATTACTCTCCATGGAAAGCTCATTAAAGAGTTTTTCTCTCCCGCTATGAAAAAGAGTAAGACGCGTTTTACAAGATAAAATACACGTTTCCCAGGTTAATGCGACTTCCATGAGAAATGCTGGATCCTATAGGCGACCTGCAGGTGCAGTTCCTGGCAATTTCGGAATTAAATAACCATCCATCACCTTGAGGGTTTCTTTGGTCTGACCTTCCCGAAGTGATTAAGAACTCTCTTGACTTTTTTTTTTTAAACGCCAACCGTAAGAAACGCTCTCGCTTTTAACTAATCGCTGTTTTATATCCATTAACTAGGTTGGGCGAAATAAATAAAAACTCGTGAATAAGGGAAATAGAGTTATTTCTTTAAAGAGCCCATGATTATATTGCTTTAAGAGATAATGCTTCAGGTTAATTATTTATGAATAATAATTCGAGAAATATATGAAGTGATTTTTAAATGAATATTTGAGTAAGACAGTTCTCTTACTATAGTTTTAATCAGTGCACATCAATAAATTAATACCACACTAATAAGCTAATTGACCAATACTTGATTTATACTAATGTTCTTAAATACTTTTTACTAAGGACTTCTAGGCGTGAACAATTTAAAATGAATATTGAAATTTTGCTTATAATAATAGATTAGTTTATATTTTTAGAAAAATACAAAAATTTTAACTCCAGAAAAACTAAGACTTTTATTTATATAAAAAAATTATTGCACAATTAAGCAGAAATTCTCAATAGTTGCAGATAAATTCGATTCTGCAGAAAATAATTAAATGTAAAATAATAGGAACATTGTTCATTATCATTAAAATGTATAATTTCAAATAATTTCTGCGATTATATATAAATATATATAGCATCGTTTGCTACTCTTAAATCTATAATAACTTTTGCACATAGACCATCTCTTAATTGCTTGGTAGAATTGTGTGATGATATCTAATATAAAGTAAACAATTATTCCTTAACAAATTCTTTTATTACTAAAATAACTCACAATTCACACACATTGTTAAAAAATCATTACATTGTTAAAAAATCGATTGCGTTGCAATCCTAAATAATCAATCAATAATAATCTATGTAAAAACTACATTTTTTATCAAAGCAATAAAGCAGGTTCGAAAACTTTTATAGGCTCATTAAATTTAAAGAAAGACCATGAAATAAATATTAGAAATATTTATTTAAAACCAAATGATGATTTATTTACATTTAAGCAATTATCGTTAGTGTGATTTAATTGCAATTATATATTTATATTTGCAAATGTTATAATTGTAATCAAGCCACGTTAAAAATAAACGTACCGATAAAAATCATGCAACAAAAAATAAGTCAGCAAATGAACAATTATAAGATACAAATGCAAAGATGCTAAGACAATTATAAGATGCAAATTCTTAAATTAAACTAGTTATGTTGAAATTTTCCTTGCGGATGCAAATGCCTTGAAAAATCTAAGCTTATAATTATTTCTCTGAATAAAGCAAAATACCAAATTAGAAAACTAAATGTCGACAGAAAAACAGCTGCTATTTTCACAAGATTAAGGATGAAGCACCACAAAACTATGAAAACTTCTGCTGATGCCATTAAAAGATACCAAAAATGTGCCTGCTGTCCTGATATCGAGTGTACTCCTCATCATGTCTTTGATTGCCAAGTTGTCGCAACCGCCATGCATTGTCTGAACCATCCCTCGGAAGATGATTTATACTCCGAACTGGCAATCAACATAGCCAATATTATTCGGGAGCACCACGATACTCGATTTTCTTGTAGTCTTCAGGGGATACGACAACAACAACAACAACATTAACATTTTTTGTGAAATTTAAAACTAGCCTTATATATAAGATGTGAAATGTATCCGCTTTAATATACCGTAAATAAATATTTTTCGTGATAATACTGGAGTCTACATATGTTAAAAATATTTATATTAAGTAAATAAATATTCAATTAGTTATTCGATAGATAATTACCTTTCAATGGCACAATAATCCACACCCGAGAATTCTGATATTACATTTATCAAATTAATATTAAGCACGCTTCAACGTAAAATTGAATATTAGAAATATCTCTTTATTATGATTTAATTTAAATTATTATTTTTAAATAATTTATTCATCTTCAATCCATTTCCCTTTAGAGATGTTACAACAGGCTGCTAATATCCGTTCCAAATTACTTAAATAAATTCTACAGAAATATAATTATTCATTTCTATTTTGTTCCCACAGAAATAAAGACGGACATATTTCTGCTTATGGTTAATTGAAGAACTCCATGAAGTAATTTACAAACATGTGCATCATTTATTTAAATAAACTATTATGTTTTTGGTAATAATTACCTCCATTATTTGCGTAATCGGTTTTACAAATAATAATGGATTTTATTTTGTTGTTATTGTTTTGTCAAATATTACTTATAAAACAAAATGCTATTTACATATCAGAAATTCATTATATTAGAACATGAATATATTATAATACCAGTAGACATTATATATAATTATATCTCATGATACTGATTTAAATACTTTTATATATTAATTTTATTTTATTAATTTTCCTTTACTTACATTGTAACATTTTTTAATAAAACAACTAATGTTAGTAATTAATTTTAGAAAGGATATTTTCTTGTTTTTTTGTGAGTTTTTTTTTAAATTTAAATTTCCACAAGTTTCATATGCATTTATTCTATCTCACTTTCGATAAAATGTGTCAATGATTAAAATAATAATAATCATAACAACATAATTTAAAAAATATTCCAGTAATAAAAGTTAAAAAAATACTTGTTTCGAATACTAAAAAAAAAATATATATATATATATGTTAGATGAATTAAATTAATTAATGTTAAAATTAATGTTATTTTGTTCAACTCATTAATGCTTTTTAAATTTGAAAAGAATTTTATAAAAAAACAATTTAATGTAAAAAAAAAAAAAAGTATATCCAGTGTTAATATAAAAAATTATGTTTAATTCATTGACATCGAAAATTATTAGTTCTCTCCCATACCCATCTCCTAATTATCTATCCCCCTGACAATATAATTTTTTTGTTTCCTACAAGTATTTTAAACAGGGTAATAGTATCACAATTAAGAAATAGAAATTAAAAAATCTTTGCAAAAATATTTTATGTAATAATAGTTCATGTATCATATTAAAATTTTTAAATCTTCAGAATAAAATTTTAAGTATTTATAACGTTTTGACTTTGCTTATAATTCTTTTAGTTAAAATCCAGGGGAAAATGAAAGCAATAATCACTATTACAAAGAGTTAAAGTTTAATATAAAAGCTTTACTTTATTTTTTGATATCAAAAAATTAATATAATATCTAATATTTCCCGCCCATACTCAGATCCTATTTTTCCATCACGGCTGACAGTAAATTTCTGGTTTCCTATGAAGATTTAAACCTTGGATGCGTGACATTTAGAAGGTTTAAATTCAAAATTCTTCGGAAGAAAAGAACTCTTCTAAGAAGGTTGGCCGGAAATAGCTTTCTTCCAAACTGCTCAAACCATGGCAATTTTTGCTCATCCGAGAGGAGAAAATATGCGCATAACAAAGAAGGGAAGAGAAAATCTGTGTGCTCTCAGGTTAGTATCAGGGTAAAGTAAACAGAATATTCTAAAAAGAAATTTATCCTCTGTAAGTATAAGTACTTACTGATATTCCTTCAGTCTTTCTTCCCAGAAAAACCATTCATCTCCAAAGTGAACACTTTAAAATGCCCTCTAGTCCGAGCTACAAGTTAAATAACCCATATAACACCACTACCATTTTTTTAGGTATGAAATATTCTATGGTTAGATAGTGAAATTGCTTCACCATGAAGCATCTTCACAATTTCCTTTATCCAGCACATTCGAAAAACCATATTGAAAAAAATAAACTTGTTTATTGAGGTAAAAAAAATGCAGCACCGCAGCCAATCCAACAGCCTTATAAAACATTCTGGAACATCCCCGTCCCATCTTTCTTGAAGCATCTGTTCCAACAGGATAAGTTATCATCGGAAACAGGCTAGACAGTAGGGGGTAGGTGAAGGTGCTGTAGTAATTCTTGGAGGTGCACGGAGAACAGCTTCGATGATTGTCAGAGGCGGGAAGCCTTCTGTGTCGCTTGTTGCTATCTGCGATTACAATGCTGCTCACGTTAGATTGATCAGAAAGAAGAAAAACCTGTATCAACACCCTAAGGAAACGTTATTGTGTAGCAATCATGCATGATGCTTCTTTCTGGTTCAGAAGCATGCATACATGCAATAACAATGTATTGCTTAATAAATGAAAACGTGAAGGTGATGCAAAACTTTGATAGAGGATAGTAGAGGAAAGCGATTGATAAAGTACATTTTTATATTATTTTGAAGTATAATGTTGCATTTTCAAAATTGACTATGGGTAGAGATTAGTTGTTTGACTGATAGTTTTAACTTAAAAGTTTACAATTTGTGTCAAAATGTTTCAGTGGAAATCAGCTATTTACAATAACTATTTCGAAAGTAATTAATAAATTAAAAATATTTTAACATCCATTTTTATTGAATTTTAATAAAATAATTCAGAATTAGATTTGGTAATTTTATGATTTATTCATTTTTAATAAATCTCAATACTGCGTACATGTGCAAGGTTAAATCACATATTTTAATGTAAATATGTCATTTAAGATGGTGATGATTTAAATGTATATCCATCTGTTATTCCAGCTGGATTGACTTGAATTATTTTACTGACTTATTTACTTGAATATATATATACTGATCAATTTGAATTTATTTGACTTTTTACTTGAATTTACTTGACTTACGTACTTGAATTTACTTGACTAATATACTTGAATTTTTTGTATATTTAAAATGCTTTTTTTAATTAAACAGAGAATAAAGTAAAGGAGTTATTTTACTTTGAATATTATTCGAAATAATAAAGTTATGCACTCAGTCGATTTAAGTAAAAAACTTTTACTGTCAAGTATTTAAAAAAAAAAAAAAAAAAACACATCGAAGTTCAAAATAACATATTCTGAGGAAATAGAAATTATATGGAAAATTACCATTTTAAAATGAATTGCTTAAATGACTTATTACCACTTAAAACTTTTTCATCTTCGAGCTGTTGCGCGACTTACAGGGCACAGATAAACTGTGGATGAACATTATATATATTCTTATCATTACAATGCTCACTTTGACAAAACTGGAAATTATTATATGTATATAATGACGTGATGCCTTTTTGCTAAAAGGGACTTTAAAACAAATCGAAAAACCCTGATGGAACGAAAACTGTTCAAACTCTCATTGATGAGTGTTCTATTACTAATTTTTTTTTTAAATTTGTATTAGCTACTATACAAGATGCTTTGCATCCAATCTGTACATGTCAAGGAGACTATTTTGTACTATGTTTATAAGATAAATATTTAGAATAGATAAACTTGTCCCACTAGTTGACAGAAACGGTTTTGTTGATTTGAGTCATTTAATAGCTATTGTAAGAAATTTTTATAGGCAGCTTTAATTAGAATATTATCGATGCAGATTACAAATACAGGCAAACAACTTAAATGTTACACAATTTTTTTTTTCATACTCAAGGAACTAAACAGCAAGGCCTTATGTAAATAAACCAACATTGCGACTAAAGTTAACTTGAACATTTCATCAGAGTAATAAAATAAATCAACAACCAACAAATTTTAACACAATCAGCTAGGTAAACGAGTGACAGTGGCACTTAATTTTTAAGCTGCTTCTCCATTCCATAAAAAAGCATTTCAATATTCTTTGTATTGATATAAGTTTAAAATTATACATTAAAAGAAATGTATTATATCAAATATTAAAATAAAAACAAAATATCTAAATCGATTTTTATTTTACTTTTGAGGAATTCATTTTTTTGTATTTATTATATTATATTGAAATTCACATGAATATACATACATCGTGCAGAAGTAACTTGCAATATATACATGAATTTGTATATTATATAAAAGGCTTAATATATTATTATTATTATTTTTGAAATATTTGTTAATGGGACTAATTTAAATATTGAATAAAATTTGAACCATAAATGTTTATATAAATATAAAATTTAAACAGAAAATTATTTATATTTAAATTAAAAATGAATTAATACATTAATACAACACTCATATTTTTCACTTTAAGTTTTATTCAATTTCAATTTAAGATTTTATTTTTATTTTTTTTAAATACTGTAGCTATCGACCCCCCGCCCCCCACCCCCCATATGGAGTCAGACACGATGCCGCTAGGAGATACGAACCTGCTGCTTCATAGTTGAGCAGGTTGCACTGGCCCCCGAATTATCGTTCTTGTCTAAAATTGTAGATGATTTAATTTCAGAAAACATTTTTATTTCCGAAATTTTATTCAAAAGAAATTCATAAATATTATTTTAGAGAGAAATGTGTTTGTAAAATACTCATTTTTTTTTTTTGAACATCTAAAGAAAAAAAAGTTAAATAGTTTAATTATTCTTGGTAGATAATTTGATATCGTTATTTCTCGAGTTAATTATCATCTGTTATTAGTATAATGCATATTGAAATATTTAACATTGTGTTTAATAATCAACATTAACAGCAAATAGTTTAATACTTTAAATTTTTCTTTAAATTATTGGATGGATAAATATGTGAAAATATATAAAATGTGTTCCTGACATACATATAATATTCGAAGCACAGAGATAACTTATGCATGTAGTGTTCAGGCGGGTACACGTTTGAATCGCTAGCAGTGTCCATTACAGGAACTGCTTTCAGAATCACGGAGACTAAATGGAGATTAAAAGAGTGTGCATCAGAATCTCCGATCAGCTATCAATCCAAAGTTTCTCCCACGTATCTCCCATACTTTAGTCCTAAATACCTTTATCACAACGAATCCTAGAGGTGACATGGATGTTCGTTAGTAGTTCGGAATCCACATTAAAACTGTAGGACCTGGTTTGTTTAGCCCTCGTGTGCACATGATGACCGTAGAGCGACAAATCAGACCTAAAGGCCTTTATGTAATCAATGTTTCCTCTTCATTTCTCTTGTGTGAATTGCTGATGTACACATAATTGGAGGACGAAAGATATCTACAGTTGACAAAACATGTTTACACAGACATATATATGATACATATTGCTGAATTCTGAAACAATACTCAATTCATGTATAAATTAGATTATAACGTGTTTTGATAAAATAATTATATTTCTGAGTAATAACCGTTTTATCAACTAATTATCCAGCCTGAAATTAAAATCTAACTTACTCTGCTTCACCAACTGCGCATGATTTAACAATTTAAAAACCGTCGCCACATTATCGGATCTATACTCTTAATTAGCCACTGACGTTTATAAAGTTGATCATGGAATGCTTCAATACCACACAATTCCATCCCTTTAATAAATCTGAATTCCATCTTGCAACGGATGTGAAAATAATAACTTATTCATAAATTGACCAAATCAAGGAGGCTTCTTGGATGGAAATAGGTATCACAATGGAATATATTTAATCAGTTTTGTCGCCTGGCCCTTTGTAAATGTGTCAATGTCTGAAACGGTCCAGATGACTTATGGACAACACGCCGGCGGGTGAGATAACTTTCCCCAATCCATCAAGTGGTCCTTTTAACTAACCACAACGATCCGAAAAGAAAGGTCCCCCAGATGAATTATAAAAGGTCCATTCCCCGGAACCAAATCCATCCGGACAGCCCAGAGACTGTCGCCACCCAATAATTAATTTCTCTGAATAACTAATGACCCCACATGAGGGGAGGCATTGTTCGACGAACCCTCCCCGAGAATAATTAAGAACCGAGCGAAGCCTGTCACTTAGAAGTCATATTAGCGTAGTTAATTAAACGCGCTCATTTTCCCACGTGAGAAACATAACTCGGCTCTCTTGATGTAATCGAGCCCAAGTTCCGAGAGCTCCGTACTAATTCGAGCACTACTAATTGCGAGATTTCTCTCTGGCGAGGGTGTCTGGAGGGTTGTGTTTGAGAGAGGGTAGACGGATTTTCTGGAAAAGTGTCCTTGTGAAAGGCCAGGTGATGATTAGGGAGTGATTCCGGAAACAGGTTCGAGGAGCCAATTGGGTGACGATAATTTTTAGTCCGCCAGAAATCAGACAGATCAATTCTTTGGATGGAGATGAGTTCGTCTTAGTGTCTATTGCAAGTGCCTGAAGAAAGATAGAGGAGCTAAAAGAAATAAGTTTAGGTAATAGTTATCTTCAACGTTTAATTTAAACATTCTTGAAAACCCAGGAGTCGTAATAAGATATATGGGTTTTATGTAATCCAATGCTATGAGAAAATATTATATATTTAAATATTAAATTTTTATATTTAAATTTTTCTCCGGTTACCTTTGTGGAATATTATATTAATGAAGATTTCTGAAATTTTGGTTTTCTATGAAGATTTAAATGTTGGATGCATGACATTTAGAAGGTTTAAGTTCAAATTTTCACGGCAGAAAATAACTCTTCTATTGATTATTAATTGAGTATTAATTTATTTTATTACTTCTACTTACTACTTAACTTTTTTTAATAAAACAACTAAAATTAAAAATTATTTTTAGAAAACATATTTTCTCGTTTTTTTATTTAAATTTCAATATGTTTCATATGCATTTATTCTATTAAACTTTCAATAAAACTATCAAATATTATCATAATAACGACCATGACAACATAATTTATCAAATATTCCTGGAATAAAAGAAGTAAAAAATACATGCTTCGAATATGAATAAAATATGAAATTTTATGCTCAATAAAATAAATTACTCTGTTAAAATGATATAAAAAACATTTTGTTTTATTTTTTAATACTTTCTACCTTTAAAAGGCTTTGAACAAAAAACAATTTAATATAAAAACAAACAAATAATATCCACTGTTAATATTAAAAATTATGTTTAATTAATTTATATCAACAATTATTAGAGTTCTCGTCCGTATCCATGTTCTAATTACCTATCCCACAAGCCTGTTTTTTTTGTTTCTTACAAATATTTTAAACAAGGTTGTATGACAGTTAGAAAACAGAAGTTAAAATATCTTTGGAAAAAAAATGTTAATAAAACTTAATGCATAAATTTTTTACAAAATAATTCTTCATATTAATTTTTTAAAACTATTTAAAACATTTTAACTTAAAAAATTAAAAGTGAAAGCAATACTCAGTATTATCAAGAGTTAAAGTTTAACATAAAATATTTATTTCATTTTTTTATATCAAAAGATTATTATAATATCAAATATTTCATCCCCATACTCAGGCCCTATTTTTCCATCACGACTAACAGTAAATTTCTGGTTTCCTATGAAGATTTAAACCTTGGATGCGTGACATTTAGAAGGTTTAAGCTTAAAATTCCTCGGAAGAAGAGATCACTTCTACGAAGGTTAGTCCGGAAATAGCTTTCTTCCAAACTGCTCAAACCATGGAAATTTTTGCTCATCCGAGAGGAGAATATGCGCATATCAAAGAAGGGTAGAGAAAATCTGTGTGCTCTCAGGTTAGGATCAGGGTAAAGTAAACAGAATATTCTGAAGAAGAAATTTCTCCTCTGTGAGTATAAGTACTTACTGATATTCCTACAGTCTTTCTTCCCTGAAAAACCATGCATCTCCAAAGTGAACACTTTAAAATGCCCTCTAGTCCGAGCTACAAGTTAAATGAACCATATAAAACCACTATCATTTTTTTAAGGTATAAAATATTCTATGGTTAGATAGCGAAATTGCTTCACCATGAAGCAACTATCTGAACCCTTCCTTTATCCAGCTCACACGAAAAACCATATTAAAAAAATAAACTTGTTTACTAAGGTAAAACAAAATGCAGCACCGCAGCCGATCAAACAGCCTTATAAAACATTCTGGAACATCCCCGTCCCTTCTTTCTTGAAGCATCTGTTCCAACAGGATAAGTTATCGTCGGAAACAGGTTAGACAGTAGGGGGTAGGCGAAGGTGCTGTAGTAATTCTTGGAGGTGCACGGAGAACAGCTTCGATGTTTGTCAGAGGCGGGAAGCCTTCTGTATCTCTTGTTGCTATCTGCCATTACAATGCCGCTCACGTAAAATTGATCAGAAAGAAGGAAAACCTGTATCAACACCCTAAGGAAATGTTATTGTGTAGCAATCATGTATGATGCTTCTTTCTGTTGCGGAAACATGCATACATGCAATAACAATGTATTGCTTAATAAATGAAAACGTGAAGGCAATGCAAAACTTTGATAGACGAAAGTAAAAGCAGATTGATTGATAAAAAAATATTTTTATTTTGTTTTGAAGTAGAATGTTATACTTTCAAAATTATCCCCTGTAAGTATGAAACAATCTTCAACTTACCATGTATTTAAATTTTTCTCCGTTTCCTTTGTGTAACATTCTATTAATATATATTTCTAAAATTTTGATTCTCTGAAGACTCTTGCTCTTCTAACCCGATAAGAAAATATTTAATTTATACAACGCATAGTTGCTTTGTCAGAACATGTTATGAAAAAGGAATACATCAGTAGTAAAAAAAAAGAATTCTTACGGTATTTACATGACATAGCTTTAATTAATTATTGTTTAAATGAACATATTTTCTTAATTAAAAGAAACAATATACATTTATAGAATGAGAATCAATGTTATTCAAAGAAATATCAAAGAAGTATGGCTATATTTATTGTAAGATAATATAGGATATTTAAATATATACAAAGTTCTCTAAAATATCTGTCAAAAATGTAAAGTCAGGAACAGAGGACCGAAATAAGTAGATTTGGTTTTTTGATTGAAAAATGGTGAGAGTAAATGTAGTACATGGCGAATATATGAGTACAAATAGGTAGTAAAAGGTTGTTACAGTCATAAACAAATATTTTTATGATTGAATCATTTACTCAAGGGGGCTATGTCAAGAACATGACCTACGAAAGTCCAATCTGTTGATATATGATATAAGGGCAAGTCTGTTAGTGCGTGTCATATCTGTTATTTTTGCTAATGAATGCTATGCGCCACCAGAATCAAAAATATAAGTCGTCTTTTTTGGCAACTATTATAAAAAATGTAATCATTCCAAAGTGTGTTTCTTGTAACATTGCTTGTCTTTTTCACTTACATATTGAATTTATCTTGTATAATAACACTTACAAGTGAAATTATCACAGTAATTCTGTTTATTTTTATTTTTTCTACTTGCCTTTGCATGTTTGACAAATATATTAGATGCACACTGTATATATATATATATATATTAAAAGTTTTTAGATAGGTAGTTTAAAATATTATTTTTATATCAAAGTTTATTTCAAAGTATAAATTAAATAGTTAAATTGATCAAATCAAGTAATTTGCACTAATGACTTCTTAAAAAATCCCACAATAAAAATTGAATAAAAAATTATATTTAGAAAAAAAATATATTTATTTATTTATTTTTACTAAAATTAGAAATATTAGTAAAAAAATATTTTTGATAAAATATTAAATAAAATACTATTAATAAAATATCTGGAATACAACTTTTAAAACACAGAATGCTTTAATATCAAGTTATATCGTAAATATTTTGTATAATTCAGATTTAATGAAAATATAAAACATATAGTTTATCATGCGTTTTTCAAAGACTTGACATTTAACAAGACATTATTCACTATTCAATGCCCAAATACTGTTTTGTCTCAGAACATTCATAACAATGATTTGACTGCTTATAAATTAATGCAGCCTTTATGATCAATGGCCCAAGTGTTTTTCAAATGCTAAAGAATTTTTTTTTTAATTTAGTCAAAAGTATATTCAGGTCGACTGAAACTATCTTGATTAAACAAGGAAGATGGTTTTGTTACATTCTCACTTATTTACCGTTGATGAATTAAAATAATTCGTTTGAGACAAGGGACTAATTAACTGCAATTTTGTTTAAAATTATGTTCTGTTTCCAAAAAAGAAGAGTACAGATTCTCAAAATTTTATTTCGTTGGTTAATTTAAGAGTTAATTACCAGTTTGAATGTATCTCATTTAGAAAATATTTCTTTAATTAGATTTGATTCATTTCATTACAGAGGTTCACATATTATGTAATTGCAAATAATTTCTGTCCCAGAAATTCATTTAACATTTATATTTTTCCTTTTTTTATTTTTTTAGCAAATGTTCTTATTTTATAAAATTATATATTTTCATTGTGTTTGTCTTAAATCAGTTAGGAAATGGCAGAATATTTTTTATAATTATGACAAATATAAAAACAACAATTTTTCATGATATTAGATTAGATGTTGTTGCTTAACAACAGCTAAATTATTATTCACAATTCTTTTTTTTTTTTGGAAATATTATACTTGCCATATAAATCCTTACTAATAAATATATATGCATAATAAATAGATTAAAGACTAAAATTTAATATACATATGTATAAACAAATAATTCCAATATGTTCATATATATTAAATGCTATAATTTTACAAAATAGGTCTTAGGTTCATTGTAAATAAAATTTTCTTATAATTATTTGTATATCTACTAAAAATTAATCATTATCATAATTAAAATATAAATAGCATTTTTTGTGACTTTAAATTAGATTTCAGTTGATTAGTAGCATTGAAATCAATATGAATTATAATCTCAATTTATTTTATAACTAGGAATTATGATTGACTTGAAATAAACTGGCACGAAATTAAATTACCTTTTAAATTAGCAAAAGCCACTATTTTATAAAATTATGTATTTTAATTGTGTTTGTCTTAAATCAGTTATGGAATGCCAGTTATAGAACAAAAGTAATGGAAATGCATTTTCATTACAATTGCATTTTAGAAACTTACAAAATATACAGCACGGTTTCATACATTTAAGCCGCAATGTTTCTTGAGTCAGTTATGATAGAAATTATTTCTTATTTTGTAAATTATTTTGTATTTTTTTATTGTAGAAATTTAATTATTACTCTTGAATAAGATGAAAAAATTAAGATTTTTCTTAAAATAAATATGCAATGAATGTAATCTCTAATTAAGAAATGTAGTCTCTCTGAATACTGTCGATATTTTTTTTCTTTTACCTTAAAAATGGTTTTTGTATGATCGTGTGTTCATCAAGCTTTAACCATTTTTTTCTGATAATACTAAACAAAAATTAAAAGAAATTGAATCCAACAACCAAATCTCTACCACGCCTACTCACACAATTTACGAATACAAAAAGTATATTAATTTACACGAAAAAAACAGTAGATAGTTACTACCTAATTTTTTGTAAAATATCTATTTTTAAAGGGTTTTTTTTTTTTTTGGTACCTATGCAATAATATATAAAATAAATAGATAAATATTAAATACATTCTGTATACCAGAGTTTTTAAATGATACTATGCTATGCTTCGTTATTATACTTCCTTATTTAAAAATTTTATAATAACAATATGCAAGTTTAGTGTAAATGTAATACATTTTATAATTTATCTTCTTTATGAACCATAAACAATAGTTTTTCATGATATGATTATTTGGTAATTGCTTTGTAACAACTAAATTATTATTTATAATTTTTATAATCTTTATAGTTTTAATATTTACTATAACATCTAAAATAAATATATTAAAGAATAAAATTTAATGTGTGTAAATATGTATATAATTACACGTTGATATTTATTAAATGTTTTAACTTAATAAAATAGGTCTGAAAAGTCATTGTAAATTAAATTATCTTATAATTATTTATATGTCTAATAAAAATAATCATTAAATGCCAGTATCATGACAAAAATATAAGTATAATTTTTTATGACTATAAATTAGATTTCAGTTGATTAGTTGATTGGAATTACTATTAATTACAATTTCAATTAGTTTATACCTGGGATGGATGATTGACTTGAAATAAACTGTTATGCAAAATTAAATTTCCTTTTAAATTGGACACATCAACCGTTTATCTCATGACGTCCGCTTCAATGAACCTCATCCCCCTCATCAACTCTTCCACATTGCTCGCTACTCATCCCATTTCTCGCTGTCTTCCCGAAATTCCACCTTCATTCACATAACTTAACACTGCTTACGCTATTCGTTCATTATTCGCTCTCAACGCTGCTTTGAACGGGCGAATGCGAAATGAATTCCATGTGCAGCCTCCTGTGAAAAATGTGACATGATCTTGTATTTTACGGGCAATTTTCTAATTGGATAATTCGACGAAGTGTCTTCCCCGCCCCCAACTTCCATCTCCACCAAGAAATGGCACAGATGAGTGATCTTCACGAAAATTATCAAGTTCGCTCACGGACTTACCTCCACTGATCATTAAGTCGTGGTGCACCTTTTGCTGTACATATGCATGTACCTGCACCACAGGCATTTTGCAAGTGAAACGAAAAATGTGATTTATATATAATGTTCTTCACTGAATATTAACATTCATCACTTTTCACTTCCTTTCTCTCTGTCTTATCCACCCCTATTTTTCATTCTTTTAACAAAAACTTAATACATAATTTTCTAAACTAATTATTTCAAGAATCTCAATAAATAATAACTGAACTTATAAAAATCTAGATAACTAGTTAAAAATGTAACATAGCAATTTTACAGTTAAAGTAGAGATTATTTGAAAATTAGAAAATTTAGAGAAATTGTTATTTATTTTTCTACCTGGCATCATTCACCCTTAGAAAAGGAGATTTAGTACTAGACAAAGTGTAAAAAACACAACACATACATTTCGTTACCATGTTTTTTCCCATTATTTTGAATACAAAGGTAGGATATTTCAGCTCGCAAATTTATCTTGTCTACACCTGCCATAAACTTTGAAGCTGTAAGTTTGGCTTTGTATGTAGGATCATGAAACAAACACCCAAGGGCAAACCACAACCCCCCAAACTTTGGACACCCAAAAGCTTTAACCCCCACATTTATGATACTTAAATTATCGAATTCGCTCACGAACTTACTTAAACTGATTATTAAGTCGTAGTACACCTTTTGCTGTACATATGCATCAAAGGAATTTTGCAAGTGAAACAAAAAATTTGATTTATACATAATGTTCTCCACTGAATATTAACATTCATCACTTTTCTCTTCCACTCTGTCCGTCCTATCTACCCCTATTTTTATTGTTGTAACTAAAACTCAATGTATAGTTTCCTGAACTAATTATTTCAAGGATCTTGGGAAGTAATAACTGAAAGATCTAAATAAAGACTATAAGATATAAATAAATTAAAAATGTTACATAATCGTTTTATATTTAACGTATAGATTATTTGAAAATAACTAATTTTAAAGAACCATAATTTTTATTTATTTTTTTCATTACAATTTCAACCTAATTTTATGGCATTGTTTACCGTAGAAAGACAAGATATGTTGCAGATTTAGTGCTGTGCAAAGTGTCAGTAACACAACAACCATATTATGTTGCCATATGTTTGAATCAGAAGGTAAGCTATATCATCTCACAAATTTACCTTGTCTACATCTGGCGTAAATTTTGAAGTGCTAAGTTTGGCTTTGCATATAGTATTTTCTTAAAATATTGATGTTTATATATTCAAGTACCCAACGATACTAAAATAATGTACATTCATTGTCATATTTTTCTATGAATTAATAGAGTATCGAATCTATGGAGATTTTCTATGAATTATCTTTTGAATTTGCCATATTTTTTTTTAATTAAAAGAACCAGGAAAAACAGGATGTAATGCTGTTCTTATCTGAACTCATATTCTATATTAATTAGATTTTCAACAATTGTAACGCAGAATCAAATAATAATGTATTCTAGTTGTGCAGATTACATAGCTCTGCTCTAAAACTGTAGATGATTTAATTTCAGAATAACTTTTTATTCTCAAAATTTTATTTTCAACGAATTCATAAGTATTATTTAAGAGAATAATTTGTTTTTTAAATGGAAATTTTTTTGTAAAAAAAATAAATAAAAAAAATAATAAAATATTTTAATTGGTCCTTGTATATAATTCCATATCTTTATTTTCCGAGTTAATTATTCTCTTTTATTAGTATGATGCTTATTGAAATATTTAATATTATTTTTAATAAAACTTAAACAGCAAAAATTTTAATACATCCTTTAAATTGTTGGATGGATTAATATGTAATAATACATAAAATGTGTTCCTGACATACATATCCCATTCTTAACCCAAAGATAACTTTTGCATGTAGCGTGCAAGCGGGTACAAGTTTGAATCGCTGGTAGATAATCATCATAGGCGCTGCTTTCAGAATCACGGAGACTGAATGAAGATTTAAAGAGTGTATATAAGAATCTCGCTTCAGCAATCAATCCAAGTTTTCTCCCATGCATCTCCGATACTTCTGTCTTAAAGACCTTTATCACATCGAATCCTGGGGATGACATGGATGTTTGTGAGTGATTCGGAATTCCCTTTAAAACTATAGGTCCCCGTCTGTTTAGCCCTCGTTTGCGCAAGATCACCGTAGAGCGTATTACCTAAAGAGCCTTTATGTAATCAATGTTCCCTCTTCATTTCTCTTGTATGAATTGCTGATGTACGCATAATTGGAGCAAAAGCGATATCTACTGTTGAGAAAACATGTATACACAGACATATATACGATGATAGAAATTGCTGAATTCTGAAACAATACTCACTTCATGAATAAATTAGATTATAACGTGTTTTGATAAAACTATTATATTTCTGAGTAACAACCTTTTATCAACTAACGATCCAGAAGGAAATTACAATCTACTGAATCTCACTGTGCTTTACCAAACGCAGATTATTTAACAATTTATAAACCACCGCCATATTATCGAATCTTTACTCTCAATTAGCCACTGACGTTTATAAAGTTGATCATGGAATGCTTCAACGCCACATAATTCCATCATTTTAAAAATCAGAATTCCATCTTTCCAAACGGCAAAATAACTTATTCAAAAATTGACCGAATCACAGGGACCTATTGGATGGAAATAGATATTACAATGGATATATTTAATCAGTTTTGTCGCCTGGCCGTGTGTAAATGTGTCAATGTCTGAAACGGTCCTTATGACTTATGGACAACACGCCGGCGGGTGAGATAATTTTCCCCAATCCATAAAGTGGTCTTTTTAACCAACCACAACGATCCCAAAAGAAAGACCCCCCCAGATGAATTATAAAAGGTCCATTCCCCGGAACCAAATCCATCCGGACAGCACAGAGACTGCCACCACCCAATAATAAATTTCTCTGATTAACTATTGACCAAACGTGAAGGGAGGCATTGTTCGACGAACCCTCCCGACAATAATTAAGAACCCAGCGAAGCCTGTCACTTGGAAGTCACATTAGCGTAGTTAATTAAACGCGCTCATTTTCCCACGTCAGAAACATAACTCTGTGCTTTTGATGTAATTGAGCCCATGTTCCGAGATCTCCGTATTAATTCGAACTCTACTAATTGTGAGATTTCTCTCTGCCGAGGGTGTCTGGAGGGTTGTGTTTGAGAGAGGGTAGACGGGTTTTCTGGAAAAGTGGCCCCGTGGGAGGCCAGGTGGTGATTAGGCAGTGATTCCGGTGACAGGTTCGAGGAGCCAATTTGATGACGATGTTTTTCCATCTGGGATGAGATAATTTTTAGCCCGCTGGCCTTAATGTCTCTTACAAGTGCCTGTAGAAAGATGGAGGAGCTAAAAGAAATAAGTTTAGGTAATAATTAGCTTCAACGTTTAATTTAAAATTTCTTCAAAACCCATTTATCGTAATAAGACATAAGGGCCTTAACTATTGTAATGCCATGAAAAAACTTCCATAGATTAAATTTTTCTCCGGCTACCTTTGTGTCATAGTATATTGAAAAATACTTCTAAAATTTGATTTTAAAAAGACACTTGCCGTACCAGATAAAAAAAAATCTTCTGCAAAATTAATATACTAACACATAGTTGTTGTGTCTGAAAATGGAATACATCAGTAGGAATAAAAATAATTCTTACAGTACTTACATGAAATAATTTAAATCAATTATTGTTTTATTGAACATATATTTCTTATATGTATAATCTAAAGATAAAGATTTCTAAAATTTAGACCCTCTTAAAGTGCTTGTTGGTCGAATCAGATAAGAAAAATTTTCTATAAGATGTAACATATGCTAACTCATAGTTGTTTTGTAAAAGAGACACATCAGTAGGAATAAAAATAATTCTTACAGTATTTACATGAAATAATTTTAATCAATTATTGTTTTAATGACCACATTTTTCTTAATTATATGAATTAAACATATACAGTTCTGAATAACAGCTGGAAAAATATAAAATCAGGAAGATAGGACTGAAATAAGTATATCTGATTATGAGGATTGAGTGCAGAAATGGCGAGAATAAATATAATTCAGGGAAGATATGAGTACATATATTTAGAAAAGGACATGTAAAGACACAAACAAACAAAAATTTTAATGATTAAACATTTATACAAAGTGGTTATGCCAAGAACATGATCTATGGAAGTCCCATCGATCGTTGTATGATATAAGACCAAGTCTGTTAGTATGCGTCATATGTGGCACTTTTTCTAATACATGACATGTGCCACCAAGAATTTTGAATTACTATTGGTGGTCGCCTTTTTTGACAACTATTACAAAAAATGTAACAATTATAAAATTTGTTTCTTGTAACTTTACTTGTCTTTTTCACAATGTAAACTGTTTCCATGCATGCTAACACAAACACGAGAAATTCTCACAGTAATTTTATTATTCGGTTACAAAATGTGCTTATCTATGTTCTTTCTTCACGCAAATACATTTTTGCCAGATATGTTAGAGCTACCATATATATATATATATGTATATTCAAAATTTTTATTCAGGACCTATAATTTTTTTTTTTTTCATATCAAAATTTATTTTAAAATATAAATTAAATTGTTGAAATAATCAATTAATTTAATTAATCAAATCAAGTAAACCACTCATGTTTTCTTAAGAAAAATCACTATAAAAATTGAATAAAATTAGAAATTAAAAAAAAACAATAATACTTAGAAAAAATATATTTATTTATTTATTTTTACTAAAATTATAAATATGAGGTATAAAATATTTTTAATAAAATATTAAATAAGATATTATTCATAAAATACCATGAATACAGCTTTCAAAACACAGAAATTTGCTTTTGAAATGCGCATAGTATATTATATGTATTCCAAAGACTTGACATTTTACAAGACATTATTCACTCTTCAATTCCTAAATCATCTTTTATTCCAGAACATTCAGTACAATGATTTGACTTCCTATCAATTAATGCAGCATTTATGATCAATGGCCCAAGTGTTTTTCAAATGCCTAAGAATATATTTTTAAAAAAAAAAAATTAATTAAAAGTATATATTTATGACGACTGAAACTATTTTGATTAAACAAGGAAGATGGTTTTGTTACATTCTCATTTATTTAACGTTGATGAATTAAAATAATTCATCTGAGACAAGGAACTAATTAACTGCTGTTTTGTTTGAAATTATGTTCTGTGTCCGAAAAAGAAGATTACAGATTCACAAAATTTTATCTTGTTGGTTAATTTGAGAGTTAATTACCAGTTTGAATTATATCATTTAGAAATTATTTCTTTAATTAGATTTGATTCATTTAATTACGGAGGTTCACATATACAAATAATTTCTTTCCCAAGAAATTCATCAAAAATTTATATTTTTTATTTTTTTATCAAAAGTTCTTATTTTATAAAATTTTTTATTTTACTTGTGTTTGTCTTAAATTAGTTAGATAATGGCAGTTACGGAAATTTATTTTCTGTACAATTGCATTTTAGAAAATTACAAAATATATAACATGATGAATGTGACTTTCATGCATTTAATTGGTAAAAATTTCTTTACTCTGTTATGTTGGAAATTATTACTTATTTTGAATATTATTTTGTATTTTATATTATAGAAATTTAATTATAACTCATGAATAAGATGAAAATTAAGACTTTTCTTTAAATTAATATGCAATGATAATTATTAAGAAATGCCATCTCCCTTGTTATTAATATTACTGAATTTTTTGTTTTACCTTAAATTTTTTTTTTTTTTTTGTATGATTATGTGTTAATCATGCTATAACCATTTTTTTTCTAAAAATACTAAACATATATTAAAAGAAATTACAACCTACAAATTCTACAAAATTCTACAAAATTCTACAACCATATCTCTGACAAGCCTACTTATAAAATTTATGAATGAAACCAGTATGTTAATTTGTACCAAAAAATAGTAGAGATTAAATACTTAATTTTTTGTAAAATAATCATTTGATAGTGTTTCTGGTACGTATATATTAATATATAAAATTAGTAGGCAACTATTGAATAAAATTTGTACACAATAATTCTTAAACAGTATTATTAACTATTATTAATAAACCGTTATTTCCCAGTTTAAGAACTTCATTATATTTCTATGCAATTTTACTGTAAATCTCATTCAATTTTTAAATTTATCCTATCAACAATAAAAAAAGAATTAATTTTCTTTTAAATTAAGTCAGAAATGAAAACAACCGTTTTTCATGATAATAGATTATTTTGTCATTGCTTAGTTACACATAAATTATTATTATAATTATTTTAATCTTTATAATTTTAGTATTTACTATAATATCTAAAGTAAATATATGGAAGAATACAATTTAATGTACGTAAATATATTAATGTTGAAAATTATTAAATGTTATAAATTTATAAAATAGGTCTGAAAGTTCATTATAAATTAAATTACTTTATAATTAGTATATCTCCTAAAATTTAATCATTAAATATTATCTAAATAACATTTTTTATGACTTTAAATTAAATTTTAATTGATTAGTAACATTGAAATTACTATCAATTATAATCTCAATTTTTTTTTATATCTGTGAAGTATGATTGACTTGAAATAAACTGGGGCGCAAAATTAAATTACCTTTTAAATTGAACACATCAACCGTTTACCTCATAACGTCCACTTCCCTGAACCTCATCCCCCTCATCAACTCTTCCACGTTGCTCGCGAGTCATCCATTTCTCGCTGTCTTCCCAAAATTCCACCTTCATTCACATAACTTAACACTAATTACGCTATTCGTTCATTATTCGCTTTCAAAGCTGCTTTGAATGGGGCGAATGCAAAATGAATTCCATGTGCAGCCTCCTGTGAAAAATGTGACATGCTCTTGTCTTTTACGGGCAATTTTCTAATTGGATAATTCGACGAAGTGCCTCCCCGCCCCCAATTTCAACCTCCCCCAAGAAATGGCCCAGATGAGTGATCTTCACGAGAATTATCAAGTTCGCTCACGGACTCTTCTCCACTGATCATTAAGTCGTAGTGCACCTTTTGCTGTACATATGCATGTACCTGCATCAGAGGAATTTTGAAGTGGAACGAAAAATATGATATATACTAAACGTTCTTCAGTGCATATTAACATTCATTACTTTTCTTTTCTTTCCTCACTGTGTCATATCCACTCCCTTTTTCATTGTTTTAACTAAATCTTAATGCAGAATTTTCTGAACTAATTATTTCAAGAATCTCAATAGGTAATAACTGAATTTATAAAGCTATAGCTAAACTAGTTGAAAATGTAACATAGAAATGTTACATTTAAAAGTAACAACAAAGAGATAGTAATTTTTAAAGTAAAAAGTTATAAAGATAAAAAATTTTATTTATTTTTCTTGACCTAGCATCATTCACCCTTAGAAAAGCAGATACTATGTTACAGGTTTAGTGCTAAACTAAGTGTTAGAAACTCAGCACCCACATTTGTTACCATACTTTTTCCCATTATTTTGAATCCAAAGATAAGATATTTAACTTCACAAATTTATATTGTCTACACCTTGTTAAATTTTGAAGTGTTAAATGTGGCTTTGACTGTAGTATTTTTAAAAAAAAATATTGATGTTTTTATACCCAAGTACCCAAAGATATTAAAATAATGTAGAGTCATTGTCATATTTTTCTATGAATTCAGAGTCTATGAATTAATAGAGTATCGACTATCTATAGATTCTATTCAGATTTTCTATTAATTTTCCTTGAAATTGCATATTTTTCGTTTTGAAAGACCGAGGAAAAACTTGATGTAATACTGTTCTTATTTGGACAAATATCAGTTATATTTTCAACAATTGTGACGCGGAATAAATAATAATGCATTCTAGTTGTGCAGGTTGCATTGTTCTGCTCTAAAATTGTAGATGATTTCATTTCAGAACATATTTTTATTTTCAAAATTTTATTTTCAACGAATTCATAAGTATTATTTAAGAGAATAATTTGCTTGTAAAATGGAGATTTTTTTGAAAAAAAAATAAGGATAAAAATAAAATAGTTTAATTGTTCCTGTACATAATTTAATATATTTATTACCAGAGTTAAATATTCTATTTTATTAGTATAATGCTTATTGAAATATTTAATTTTGTTTTTTTATAATAAACATTAACAGCACAAATTTTAATACATCCTTTAAATTATTCGATGGACTAACATGTGAAAATATATAAAATGTGATCCTGGGATATATATCCCATTCGAAGCCCAAAGATTACTTATGTATGTAGCGTGCAAGTGGGTACAAGTTTGAATAGCTGGTAGGTAATCATTAATCCATTACAGTGGCTGCTTTCAGAATCAAGATAATTGAATGGAGATTTAAAGAGTGTGCATAAGAATCTCGGATAACCAATCAATCAAAATTTTCTCCCATACATTAGTCCTAAAGACTATTATCACACCGAATCCTGGAGGTGGCACGGATATTTCAGAGTGGTTCGGAATTCACTTTAAAACTGTAGGTGCCATGTATGTTTAGCCCTTGTCAGCGCAAGATGACCGTAGTACGACAAACCAAACCTAAAGGCCTTATGTAATCAATGTTCCCTCTTCACTCCTCTTACTTGAATTGCTGATGTACACATAATTGGAGACAAGATATATCTACTGTTGAGAAAACATGTATACACAGACATATATAATATGATACATATTGCAGAATTCTGAAACAATACTCCACTCATGTATAAATTAGATTATGACTGTTTAGAATCATCATTATATTTCTGAATAATAACCGTTTTATCATCTAACTATCCACCCTGAAATTAAATTTTAACTCACTCTGCTTTATCAAATACAAATTATTTAATAATTTATAAACCACCTCCGCATTATCGAATCTTTACTCTTAATTTGCCACTGACGTTTATAAAGTTGATCGTGGAATGCTTCAATGCAGCACAATTCCATCTCTGTAATAAATCAGAACTCCATCTTACAAAGGATGTGAAAATAATAATGTATTCAAAAATTTACCAAATCACGTGAGCCTATTGGATGGAAATAGATGAGTCAATGGATATAATTAATCAGTTTTGTCGCCTGGCCGTAAGTAAATGTGTCAATGTCTGAAATTGTCCAGATGACTTATGGGCAACACGCTGGTGGGTGAGATAACTTTCCCCAATCCATAAAGTGGTCCCTTTAACTAACCACAATGACCCGAAAAGAAAGACCTCCAAGATGAATTATAAAAGGTCCATTCCAAAAGCACCGGAAACAAATCCATCCGGACAGCCCAGAGATTGCCGCCACACAATAATAAATTTTTGTGAATAACTAATGACCACAAATGAGGGGCGGCATTGTTCGACGAACCCTCCCCGAGAATAATTAAGAACCGAGCGAAACCTGTCACTTCGAAGTCACATTAGCGTAGTTAATTAAATGCGCTCATTTTCCCACGTCAGAAACATAACTCGGCTCTCTTGATGTAATCGAGCCCGAGTTCCGAGAGCTCCGTATTAATTCGAGCTGTACTAATTGCGAGATTTCTCTCTGGCGAGGGTGTCTGGAGGGTTGTGTTTGAGAGAGGGCAGACGGGTTTTCTGGAAAAGTGTCCCCGTGTAAGGCCAGGTGGTGATTAGGGTGACAGGTTCGATGTGCCAATTGGGTGACAATCCGGGATAATTTTTAGCCCTCCAGAAATCAGACACCTTTAATTAGAAGACGATAAGTTCGTCTTAACGTCTAGTTACAAGTGCTTTAAGGAAGATGGAGGAGCTAAAAGAAATAAGTTTAGGTAATAGTTAGCTTTAACGTTTATTTAAAATTTCTTCAAATCCCAGACATCGTCATGAGTCATGCTGCTTTAAGTAATGTAAAGCGATGAGAAACCTTAGATATATTTAAACGTTTTCTCAGGTTACTTTTTGTAAAATTATATAAATAAAGATTTTTAAAATTTCGGTTTCCTTAACAAGCGTGCAGTTTGAACATGACAAAAAACATGTTTTGAAAAAGAAATATATCAGTACGAATAAAAATAATTCTTACAGTATTTATCCGAGTTTTCTCCCGTGCCTCTCCCACACATTACCGCCCAAGTTCTTTATCCTACGCCTGAGTTTCGTATCCTATCGATAGCGTCGGTATCTGGT